>JAQFVV010006457.1:0-620000 GCA_028023455.1 Epiperipatus broadwayi | reverse complement strand
CTTTCATAAAAAATAACTTCTGCATTATCAAATAATATGTATTTATATATATTGTAATGGAATGTGCTTTGAGTCATACTATTAATTACACACAGATGATTTCAGAACGTATATATATATATATATATATTGTAAGGATTTTAATGAGCATTTCCATAAGTTTGCAGCTTATGAAGCATGTAATGCTAAGAATATCAATACATTCCAAAACAAACAAGTTTAAATATATTATAAAGATAATTCACAATCTTGATTCCTAAAGAATCCTTTGCATTATGCCCATTTTTATTTTGTCACATATGGGAAAGATATGTTATCTGACAAAATAGATTGATAGTGATATAATAAATATATCGTATTATTTACATGTTCATTCAAATGATTCCTTAGAAATCTTAGCCTATGAATTATCAAAGTAACATATTTAAACTTTTTGTTTGTTAATAAGATATGTGAAATTTCAATTTGTATGACTATATAAATATACTACATTAATTTATTTTTGCATTTGTTTTAAATGCTAATTCTTACTTATCATCTTTTAATCTGTCTATAGAAGCTTAAATATAATTAAAATGAATTTTAAAATGTTAGTTTTAATTTTGTAGATGTATAACCATCTGCTTAAATTTAATTTTTTTTATGTGTAAAAATAATTTATTTTCTATAATGATTAATATTTTAACAGTTAATGAATGAATTTAAAAAGTAAAACAATTTATTAAAATTATTTTACAGTGAGAGGGAAAATGTCGGAAATCTCTAATTTTCATTTGTGTTTTATTTTCATCATGGAATTTATTTTAAACTTGTCTTTTTTTAAAATAAATTTAAAAAATAATTTATTTAATTTTTTACTAATAAAAAATATATAAATTAAAATATTAAAATAAACTTTCAAAGTGAATTAAACATTATGATAGATTTATGATGATGAGATTAACTGCAAGTCCTAGGGATTTGGTATTCACACAAATTTAAATACCAACTACCAGTCGTGATGATATTGAAATTGATGAGCAATATGAAAAGGTGGAAAGAATTATACAGTTTGGGAGTAAAAATAATTGAAATGCTGTTGTGTGGAAAGTCAGGGAAAGAAAAATTGTTGGGAATTTTGGTATTGAGAAAACAAATGATAGAGATAGTCAGCTTGTAGGACTTTTTAAGGATAATGCATTTGTGATTGCAAACACTTGGTTTAAAAATCATCCAAGAAGATTGTATATATGAAAAGATTCAGATGATAAAAACAGCAGATAGACTGTATATAGATACAGGATAGATATAAGAATGCTATTCAAGGTTCACATGCTTTGCCTGACACAGTTACAAACTCTGATCATGATATAATAATGGCTAAATTAAAGCTGTATTTAAAAGAAATAAAAAGAAGCAAAAGCATATAAGATGAGACCTAGACAAACTAAGAGAAATGAGGAAAGATTTGCTTTAATATTTGAAAATATAATAAAAAGAATAGATAAAGATGGGGAATATGTGAAAAATTATGATAAATGTTAGTGAAGGATTAAAGAGGAAATATTAAAAATGGAGAAAATGAAATAGGAAAACTAAATGACCTTGGAAAACAGAAGGTATATTAAAAGTGATGAAATTATAGAAAATGCAAAAGAATGTCAATACCAATGAAGCACAAAGAGTATGCAGAAAAATTAATAATGAGTTGAGGAGAGAAACAGACTTAGCAAAAAAAAAATGGTTAATACAAAAATGTAAAAAAATAAAAGTGATTTAGAGGTGAAAAATATATTATATATTATTTAATAGAGTAATAAATGTTATTTGAAAAAAAAAAAGAAATGGTTAACCAGTGAAATAACTGATTAGAATGGACAAAGATTAACCGATAATGAAGACATATAAAAGAATATCTTCAATATTTTGTCCGAAGAGGTAATAAAGTCACTTAAGGTAATAACAAACAGCAAAGCTTTCAGATTTGCTATAATACCTATACAAGTTTTGAAAAGTGAGGACAATTACAATGAAATAAATTGTTAGACTGGGAAATTTGGTATATAATTGTAGATTTTAGCCTGAAGCTTTCTTAGGAATATAATAATTCCAATTGCTAAAATAAATAAAACTGTTAGATATAAGAAATACAAGGTAATAAGTTTGTTTTTCCCTTGTTCAAAAAAATATAGAAAGGTAGATATATTGAAAAAGAACAGTTTGGCTTTCAGAAAATGAAAAACACAAGAGATAATATTGGTATAGTTGGAACAATTGCAAAAAAAATATATTTAAAATAATAAAGGAATTGGAATATATTTTTATGTGTTTGGGAAAAATTCATTTGATAGAGTTATCTGGAATAAATTTATGCCCATCTTAAAAAAATAAAGGAGTATTTTGGAAAAAGAGAAGATCGATTTGGAATATATATATATTGGGCAAAGGATATCGATTTGGAATATATATATATATATATATATATATATATATATTGGGCAAAGGATAAGAATCAATCTGGAGAACAATAAGATTGAAGAAATAAATATAAAAAGAGAAGTTAGACAAGAGTGCTATATGCCACTTGTGCATTTTAATAATTTAGAAAACTTATTAAAAATATAATAAATAAATAGACAGACAGATAGATAGATAGAAATGTAGACAGATAAGCAATAGAAAGACAAACAAATAAATAAGCATTTAGGTAGATACATAGTTAGTCATATAGACAATGAATGGTTAGATTTCTAAACAATTAAATGGATGATTGGATGCATAAATAAATAGACAAATAGAAAACCAGATAGGTAGGTAAACATAAAGAGTCAAATAGATAGATAGGTAGAAGACAAATAGATAAGGAATGGGTGGTGACTAGATATTTAAATGGATAGTTCAGTGCATAAATAAACTGACAGATAGATAACCACATGAATAGTAGATAGATATATGGATAAACATGTAGAGACAGGTAGGTTATGTATAGATAAATGACTGTACACAGAAAAAATAATAGGTAAATAGAAAGGCATATAATTAAATACATTATCAGAGGTCGACATCAGTAATATTTTGCTGTCATGTCAATAATAAAAAAAACAATTAGCAAATATTAAATAACAAAATTAAAAAAAAACCAGTATCAGATATTTATCATTATTAGTCACAAACAAAACAATGACATCAAATTAAAAAAAAAAACTCAACAAATGAATAACATTTATAGATTTAAAAAGTTAGTTTTTTTGATGGACAAAACATTGTTGAAACGTCTCATGTGATTAAGTCAAAGATTAGTAGTCTATTTAGGTTGCCAGATAACCCCAACAATTTTTTTTTGTCTAGCATATGGGTTCAGGACAACAGCTTGGGTAGCATAAGGCAATTTAATATCCATTTTAATTTTCATGTTGCTTTATTAATTAAATTATTAATGATGTATAATATATTTTTATAATTTTTTAAATTAATTTTAATATTTATAATGTGTTCATTACTAATATTTCTCTCCTTAGTAAATATCTGATGACATTTACAATATGATGCTTGTTAATTCTAAAAGTAAAATACCTTTGTTTCAGACCATTTATTTGTTATAATGATATTATTGTGTATTTTGTTCTGTGTTCTGATGCTATATTTTAGGATTTTAATATATTAAAACAGGCAAAACTTTTCATACAGTAGTGTCACCCTGTGCCAAGCAGAGTAATCAATGGATGCCAAAAGCTTGTGCATAAAATCCTTATCTAGTGCCTACTCATCCAATATCTCCAGACAAGTTTCTGGCTTGTGGCCTTCGTCAGTGAGGAGCCTTGGATCTGAGAGCACTGCACCTAGATCTTAGAATGTAATGCAACCCTCAAGCAGCCACATTTTACCTAGACTTAACTACAAAACTATGAAAATAAAATTGAAAACATGATAATATTTTCAATCTAAGCTTATTAGCTTGTATACACATATAGGTCTGAAAACAGTTCAGTACCCATACATTTTGGTGTCTTTGATTCTTTAATAACCATAGCCATCATACTATCCTATTAGGCAGGATTGGTGTAAAACCACTAAACATCACATAATCACTATTTCTTATGGCTGTAATGTCTGCAATCAGTATAATGTCAGAACAACTTTCCAGAGCCATGCCACACTATGAAAAATTCTAAGATTTATAAAGCCTAAACTTGAAATGCTGAAAAGAATAAAAACAGCATCTATGATATACCATGTAAATATGGAAGAACATATTATTGGTGAAACCAGTCATCCTATTGAAAAGCACTTGCAAAAACACAAATTGATGATTAGAAAAGAGAAATCAGGTGTCTAATGTAGCAGAGCATATATGTGCCAATGAACATATGTTCAACTAGAAAAATACAAAGATATTGGATAGGGAAGAAAAGGTATAAAGAAGAAAATTTAAAGAAGCTGCTCACATCACAATGGCAAAATATCCCATAAGCCAACCTAGTGTGACTGCATAATGTATAAAAACCACTAATCAACTTTGCTCTTAGAAAAAAGTGGAACAATCAGAACAAACCTCATAGATAAGTATATGAAATTTCTACGGCCCTTGGCAGGATGGTTCAGTTCTTTAGAATGTTACCTTAAAATTCAATACTAAAGAATCTAAGGGTCCATATTTGAATCCCATGCTAGTACTGTCACTGGTCAGGCCAGCAACAATTAAAGAAGAGGGGAGAATAATACCTCTCAGAATGCTGTGCATACACTAACTGTTTGATATGCTATTATTAATAGTTGAATGTATTTGGAATATTTAAATAAAGAAAATTTTTTTAAAGACCTTCAATACTCATATTAGATTATGGAATTAATCCAATATAAAAATACAACTAAAACACCATCATCACAAACCTTCAGGAAAACTTTAAAATGAGTAAATGTTCATCCAATTATATTTTTCACAATTTTCCAGATTATGGTGAGTAAAAAATGTAACTCCATATATCTTTGGTCATCACAGATAAACCAATTATTACAATAGATTTACATTTAGCATGATCACTTATAGTGAAGATAATACGAGCAACTTTTTAGTATAATAATAGCTTTAATATTCTAAAAAATACCTGATGATATATATATATATTAGTTGGAAACTAATTATATATATATATATATATATATATATATATATATATATATATATATTTATATATATATATATATATATATATATATATATATATATATGTAATATTAAATCATATATGTTCTTTATTACTGTTTTACAATGCTTTTATTACAATTCATTAACAGTTTCAATCGCCCAGCAAAAAAATCTTGTTGGGGCAATCAAAACTGACATAAGGGGGTTCTAATAAAAGCATTGTAAAACAGTAATAAAGAGAATAAATCATTTAATATTATATGGCAATGCAATAAAAAAGATAAAGTTTTAATAAATATATGTAACCAAGAGGAGTCAATATCAAATTGAGTTAACAATTTTTTGTCATTTATTTCTTAATTTATCTAAACCTTATTATTTATTTTATACACTGAATCATAAATAATTATTTTAGCTTTATTTTATTATCAAAACCATATCAGAATATAATTACTAGTACTTAATAAAAATGTAATTTATTAAATTTAACATCAGTAACTTCTTTAGAGCTTTTGTTGCAAGTTAGTTCTTTGTTTTTGGCATCAATATGCTTTAAGAATGTTGAATTATTCCTCAATAATAAAAATATTTTATTGAATAGCCAAAACTTTTACTTAAATTTGATACACAAATATGATATGGAGCTCCTATACTTTTGAGCTTTTCAGAATGAATATCAGTGACCCTTAATAATAGTCCAATAAACATTTCTTTTTTTTATTGATAAAAGATAGCATTTGAAATAAATTATAAATTGTTAAAATAAATTATTTAATGAAGTAAAGTAATTATCAATAACAATAAATTACTTTCCATTTATGTAAGATGATAAACTAAAAGAAGCTTCTCACTCTAGCTTTATATATTGTAAGCTTAAGCAAGCAAGACAACCAGTCACTTTATTCAGAAATTGGGCTGAGAATGGGGATTTTAATTAAGGACAATGTCTGTTAATCATTGATTATAAGCTTACCATAGATAGCACTAACATAGAGAGCTGCTCTTAGTTTTTGAATTAATTATTGATGAATATCACTGTAATATATGATCCAACATAAGTTTTACAATTTGGTGTAATATCTCTGAAAAGTTTTATACTAGACTCAATAGATGGTCTTATAACATTAGAAATCATAGTAGAAGTCATATACATTGATTTATTTTTTTCTTTTGTTAGTTGACATACCATTAAGTTTGTGACTCATTAGTTTTCATACCCTTCAGTTTATTATTTTATATAGTTGTTGGTAAAATATTGACCAATGAATTTTATTATGAGATGATGTCAACAAAAGAAAGAGCATCTGTATTTTTGTTCCAGTATGTCAGATTTTTACATGCAAGATGTGCCAACCAAGATTGTTTTCATCACACCTGATTCATTTTGATTGAAAATTTTCAAGACAGTATGTGGAAGATAAAAATTATGCCTCACATTCTTGAGGCTTACTTTGCTTGCCAAATCTATGCTTACATTGTTATAGCATGTTCTCTGGCAGTAGGTTGTCAAAATTGAAGATAGACCATATACTATTTGATACCTGATGTTTTAGTCAAATGTTAACAAACAGACATAAATACATCTGAAGATAAAAACATTTATTAAATATTGCTTTGCACTGCAAAGATCTCTTTAACAGATCTTCATAAATCGATCACCAGGTTTTGATGTGATGTGAACAGGATTTTTAGAGTTTTTTCAATATTTGTTTTATATTTTAACAAAAAATAGCTAAATGTCAATTCACTAATCAATGTTAAATGATTAGGGTGAGTTGTGTATGAACTGAATATGTGCAAAAATGAATTAAGTAATGATATACTACAAAAAAATCTACTTTTTCTAAGCCTCTATTTGAATCCTACATAGAAATAAATTAATAACAACCGAATCCGAATCTTATACATGTATATCAACAAATATAAGCACATATTTCAAACATTTTAGATAAGTAATTAATTGGTTTTATTGATTTGGACTTCATAAAAAATATCAGCATCCGAAGTACAGAGATGACATTACAATTCATGGACTTTGAAACTCATGGCTTCTAACCTATCACTGCATTAGATACCTCAGGGAATACTTTTTAGAGTTATGCCATTGTAGAACAAAACAATGAGAGTCAAATATATACCTAATTTATTATTTTTTTTTTCTAAATTTATATGTTATATTTCCGATTATTTTTTCATTTACCAGCTAAGTTCGTTTACATTAAGTGAAGGATTACTGCAATAAATGGCAAAATCATTTATATACAGAATTAATTAAATACAATGTCTAGCTCATTTTTATTTTTTATTATTTTCAAGTTAAGATCATTAAATTCGTTTTACTTTAATATTGCTTAGCAATATTTTAATTCTGGATGGCATTAAAAGTATGGTAATTAGATTAGACATTTGAGAAAGTTAGTGAAAAGATTATTTAAAATGTAAATTGAAACAATGTTAAATTGGTTGGTTTAACTACCATTTTAATCTAAATACAGCATAATTTTTTTTTAAAAAGAAGACATATTACACAGCTGTTTCTTGATTATTTTATTTATCCTTCAATCTGCCTCCTCCCCCAAACTATAGACACATAAATCCAATTGATCTCTCACTTTCTTTATATATATATATATATTATAACAGTTCTTTTATATGGCACACAATAACATAGGATGTGTGCACACACACATATATATATATATATATAACATTGAAAGGAAAAATATAAATAAGCGCAGCCATAAATTTTTGTAGATATTTTTCTATCTTCCCGGAATAAGCATAGCAAAAGATTAAATAATTTTGAAGTTAAAATAATTTTTTATTATAAATTAAACATTTAAAAAGATCTAAATAAATATTAATATTGTATTTTGATTTTGAAATTAAAAAATAGGTGTGCTTTATTTTTGAAATCTTTTAATTAATGCTTGTATACAATTCTTTATCTAAGTAAAAACATGTAGATCACACCTTTGGTAAAACTTCAAACATGCTTTGAAAAGGATTAGATAGATGAAAACAGTTTAATTTAAAAAACAATGTGTTTTTTTATCACCTCACCCAATCACTTTTATGAAAAGAGTTGATAAGGAGATTAGAACCATATGGCTAATAGTTTTTGTAAGAGTTGGTCAGAAGAATTAACTAGTAGGTTGTAGTTAGCTAGCATAATATAGCTGGCTAGAATAGTCTGGTTTTTGGCTTTAATATTTTTGAGAAGCAGTTGACTAATAGCTAGTTGGAGAGTTAGAGAATTGAACAGTTTCCATGGAGATATCAGGAGAACAATTCCAGCATCTGTCCTATGAAGCTAGGGTCTACTTCTAATGGATCAATTATCCTTAAATATGGACAAGACAGCTTGCTGACCTGAAATATAGCAAATCCTAGACAGAAGGGAACTGATTCAATGTCAACATTTACCTGATTATGACAATCCTGAACTGGTTTCCATCAAGAGAAACCATCAGCTTGATGAAGAAGTAGTTATACATGTGCTGCTATGTTTATATGCAGAGAAGCATCAATAAATGTATATACAAAAGTTAGTTCTTTTAAATAATTCATTTAAAAATCATTTAAAATCTATATATTTAAATTTATAACATTTATAGAAACCTGTGATAGTGATTTATATATTGAAAATAAAATTGTGAAAAATTTCTTTGGTAAAATAACATTTAAAATATAACTTAAAACAAGTAATAACTTTGCTTGGATTAAAAATCAAAAAATCAAAAATCAATTCAGTGACAATGATATTTTGAAAGGTAAAGATTTCCAAAAATCTTTTAGACTGGAGGAAAAAAAAGAACAATAACACAAATAAATAGTTTTGCTTGGATTTAAAAATCTAAAGAGTAAAGATTTAATTTATTTATTCTTTTTTTAAAAAAAAACCCTAATCAGCAAAGAGTAGAACTTGCTATGAAAATAGCAAGGGATTTTATATACGTTTAATATTGAATTAATTATAAAAATATAACATTGTGATAAATTAAAATATATACTTTAAACATCAATGTGCACATATGTTCCTATATGCATAACATATATATTAAATCAAGAATTAATTTCATATTATAAAATCAATGATTTTATTTGGATAAAAAATGAAACAGGGATGTGACAGATAAAGTAAGAAAGCAAGGTAGTAGAGATGTATATGTTATGGTAGGGACTAATAATTTGTTAGAACCATCAGAGAGAGTAATAGATGAGTATGTATAATTGATTAGGAATTTGAGTGAGATTAAAGGAAGAGTAGGGGTAGTTGAAGTATTACAAAGATTTGACAAGAGGCATTTGTTAGATAGGGCAAGTTCTATAAATGAGAGATCAAAAAAGTTGTGTGAAAGAAATAATGCTATGTAAGTGGATCTATGGGATTGGTGTATTGGAAAGAGGGAATTATATAGTAAAGATGGATTGCACTTAGGAAAACAAGAAAGTGCAGTTTTAGAAAGTCTCAAATTTAAAGAATATAATTTGAGAAACTTTTAAAGGGGGTGGGATGGCTTTTAAACTATAATATTATCAAAAAGAAGAAGAATGGATGGGATATAAGAAATAAGCAAAAGATGGTTGATTTAGATATAAGTGTAGATGTGGAGAGGGAATGGATCTGTAAGATTAATGGTAAGAAAGTTTTTTATAAATGTAATGGAAAAGAAAAAATTAAAAGAATTTATAATAAAGGTAGTTATGAAAGAAGAAATTGTTAAAATGGGGTTTTTTGAATATGCAAGGTGGTAGGAGACCAGAAAAGTGGCTGGAATTAAACAAAGCAATTGAAAATGAAGAGCTTGAGATATTAGCAGTAGTGGAAACACATCTAAGAGAAGAAGAATAACCTATTTTGGAAGATGTGGTATGGCAGGGTATAAATAGAAAATGAAAAAAAGGGGGTGGTGGTATAGGTGTTATATGGGAAAAAAAATTAAATATTGTTAAATGTCAAGAGCATTTGTGGTTTGAAATAAGGTTGAGAAGACAAGAATGGATGGTGGATGTAGTATATATAGCTACTGTAGATAATCAAACTGTAATGGAGTGGAGCAGTAGTATATATGAATGCCTAGTTAAGGATATACAGAGTTTTAAAGAAAAGGGGAAGAGAATGATGGTTATAGGGGATATGAATGGACATATTAAAAAAATTGATGATGTAGATAATAAGAATGGTCAGGTTTTGAAGGAATTTTGTCAAAGAGTAAATTTGAGCATTGGGAATTTATGAGGTACAATACACATGGTCTAGGAATAATATATTTCACACAATAGATTATGTATTGGTAGAGAAAGAGGGAATGAATAAAATATAGAAAATTAAGGCGTTTGATAATGAAGAGAGAGTATGTAATAGTGATCATAACTTTATAGTAATAGAAATGGTTAGTGATGTGATGGAGGATAAAAATAAAGGTAGAAACAATAGTTACAGATGTGGATGGAGAGTGAATGATAAGAATAAGTTGAAAGAATATAAAATACAAGTTGAAGAAGCCATGGAATAGTTGGTTGAGGATGAGTATAAGGACTGGTGTGGTGAAGTAGAAAAAGTGCAAATAGGGTTTGAATTGAGAATTTGCAGAAGAATAAAAGTAATAAAAATGAGAGTTAGTAAAAGTGTAAAAGAGAGGAAAGAAGCATGTAGAGAATATAACTGTGCTATTAAGAACAAAGAAAGTGAAAATGATATTAATGCTAAATGGAGAAAGTATTTAGAAAAGAAGAAGTTGACTAAAATGGATAATTATAAAGAGACAATGAAGTTGAATAGTAAACTGTTGGATGATATTAATAAAAGTGGAAGAGATGGGAGTAAAAAAATTTGGAATTACATTAAAAGAAGAAACGTAGGGGAGCAATAGTATTAATAGATAATGAGGGAATAGAGTGTAGCTCTAGAGAAGGGTTAGAGAGAATCTTAAATAGATATGTAATGGATATAGAAAAGATGTTAGATGTGAAGGACTTAGTGATAGAAAACATGAAAGCATTTAGTAATGGGAATATTAGGTTCACAAAAATAAACTGATTGATGCAGGGAAGAGATTGAAAAGTGGAAAGGCGAGATGTTTAGATGGATGGGCAGCAGAGATGGTAATGAATTTAGGGCACAGAGCAAAAGCAAAGTTATTATCATGTTTTAATAAGATGGCACAGAAGATAGTTTTTCCAGGTAGTTGGAGTAATACAAGAGTAAGATTATTATTTAAAGGAAAGAGTAAGGATCATAGAAAGTTAAATAATTATAGATCAATAATGGCAACATCAGTTTTATATAAAGATTTCTCATATATGATGGCTGGAAGAGTTGTAAAATGGATGGAAGAGAATAATGCAGTGGGGAAAATGCAAGGAGGTTTTATGTCAGATAGGCATATAGGAGATAGTTTATTTGTAGTTACACAACTTATGGATATGAGTAGGAATTCAGATAGATCATTATATATGACTTTTATAGATATAGAGAAGGCATATGATAGAGTAAATAGAAATAGATTATGGGTAAGGTTAGCAAATTTGGGAATGAATGAAGCTTTAGTAAATATTATTAAGAAATTATATGAAAATAATTATTATACTTACCAATTAGGGGATATAGAATCAGTTAAAGTTAAAAATGGGGTGGGATTAAGGCAAGGATGCCCTATGTCACCTATTTTTTTGTTGTATTTGAGTGAAATGGAGAAAGCAAGAGAAAGACTAGGAAGAGGGATAGAGGTACCATTAATGGGTGGCAAGGGAGTATATATTTTGCCGGGTCTTTTTTTTGCAGATATTTTTTGTGTGCAAAAAGAAGAGAAGATATGGAAGTTATACTGAGAACATGTGCAAGGGTGGGTAAAGAAATGGGATTAAATTTAGTGAAGAAAAATCAAATATAATGATGATTAATAATGGGGAAAGAGAAGATGTAGAATTTTTATTGAAGGATATCAAGTTAAATGTGGTGGATAGATATAGTTATTTGGGAATCATCTTAAGTAATCAGGAAAATTGCTTGGTTGAATGGGAGAAAAAAATGGTAAATGAAGCAAAGAAAAGAAAGGGTTTAGTAAAGAAATTAACAGTGTTTTCATATAAGAAATATGATGTGGCTAGAATTGTGTGGAAGGGAGTTGTAGTAGCAGGGTTAACATATGGTAATGATGCATCATGTGTTAGTAAAAGAGTATTAGATTACTTAGAGAAAGTACAAAGGGAAGTAGGAAGACATGCATTTGATGCAGAAGTATGGACAGAAAAGGAGGCAATTCAAAAAGAAATGGGATGGTCAAGTTTTTATATGAGAGATGCAAAAAATAAAATGAAAATGTTTGGTAGGTTGCAGTTTATGGATAATAAAAGAATAGCCAAAATAGTATTTAATTGAGTTATGAGTACAGGGCAGGCAACAAGATGGGTGAGAAAGGTAATGCAGTATACAAAGGATTTGGATAAAGAATTTATATCAGCACACTTGTATAAAACGTGGGATGATTGTGTTAGGAGGTTTGTTGAGTGCTATAGTGGTAAGGAATGGGATAAAAGAATAGATTTATTAATAAAGAATAGAGAGTTGGAGAGATGGAAAACTAGTATGGAGAGTAAAAAGAGTTTAAACATATATAGAAGTAATCAGAAAATTGGGTGCAAGTTAATTTATGATAATAGTTAGGAAAGTAGCTTATTGTTTAAGGCTTGAATTGGATCTTTAGCAACAAGAGAATATACAAGTAAATGGAAAAATATGGGTGATTTAGTCTGCAAATTGTGTAAGGAAGATATAGAAAATATTAGGCATCTGTTGATTGAATGTAAATGCTTAAAAGCACAAAGGGTACAAATAATGAAGTTATGTGAGAATAAATGTGAACAAAGTGATTATACAGAAAGTGGATTATTGGTTTTTATGCTGGGTTTGGGAAAAGATAAGCGGGATTTAGATATAAAAGCCATAGTGTTGACAAAGATTATGTTGTGGAAGTGGAATGGAGCAGATTATAGGAAAGCTTAGGGTGGGGAATGAAAGGGGAACATAAAGTGGCTAACAGGTTTCTTTGGGTGTAGTTGCTGAGAGATTCCTGACTCCATTTAAAGAGAAGTCACGGTACATCACATCACATCATGCACACACATGTTAAATATGTATAAAACTGAAGTTCATTTATATATTTATGACAATATTAAATAATATGCTAGAGGATTTAATTTTTATCAGCAGTCAAAAAAAATTGCCTTTATTTATTTTTAAAAAGAAGGAAACAAAACTGTAATCATTAAAGATATACTTTGATAACCAATTTAAAATTAGATCTAAATTTTATTAACACACACATGTATATGTGAATTTAATGTATTGTAACCAGGTAATTAATTATGGAAAGTATGGTTTGAATAACTTTTATTTTGTCAAATCAAAAATATATGATGTAAACAGCAGTGTGTGCATAAATGGCTAAATGCATACAGATATAGGTAAAATATTGTTTATATGATGATTGAAATATATCCATAAAATGTACTGCACATCTGTGTGCATATATATGAATGAGTATTTGTATGTAACTTAAATTTTTTATAATTATGTTATGAGTATTTGTATATGTCCAGAAATTATATAGCATGTCTGTGTGTAGATAAAATGCATGTCTGTGCACATATCTATATATGTGTTGTGTTAAGCATGTAAAATGTAATAACTTGAATTTTGTAATAATCATGTAAATCACAATATGAGTTTTTCAGTTGCATATTACTCAAAGTCAGAAGGTTAAATTGATATATGTATAGCCATATTCTTAGAACTTAATTTAATTTTTTTGTTATTGATATTAATAAACTTGTATTCAATTGCTAAAATTATTACAGTGACTTAATTCTCAAGTTTAGAATATTGTATGTTTCACTTTATCTCTTGGTCACAATACAGTAATAGAGCTTATGTTCTCTGAGCTAGATTCATGCATAATGGTCTGATATATAAATGGGATTGTATTTAGTGTTTAAGGGGAAAACAGTATGATTGATAGATATATCCTGGTTGATGCATACTATTATATTCTTTAAAGCCCTCACACTACATTTTATTTAGTTTATTCTATTAAAAATTAAGTTTACAGTTGGCCAGTACATTAATGATAATAAGTGGCCAGAGTATTGTTAGTGATCAGCATATTTTAAGTCCCAGCATTATTGTTTTTATGATTATGTATTCTGATGGATGACCACTTAAGTTGGAACATCCAAAATAATGCTTAAATAATTGTCCAAGCTGTCAAGGGTTCAATAGTTAGCCTGGTCTATAGTAGACCCCTTTCTAATTTCACCACAAGATGGACTGTTGATTTATTTTATTGTTGATCATTCATGATGATGAATGGTTTCTTTTGATTATTACTAGTACTTGCTTATATTTATTGATAATGCTGGTAGATGTGTGATTAATTATACTTTTAGTTGCTCTAAGGTGTTAACTGGGTTGATCTCAGAAAGACCTCTTCTATAATCTCATACTCTTTTTAATATATAAAACATCTTAAATATGAATTTTTTTTGTAAACTTAATTATTATTTGAAATATTTTTGTTTACTGGGGTTGATGATGATTTTTTGTCATCCCATGCAGAGTGATCTATCTACACCCCCTGCTACAATATATGTCCTGAGTGGTTAAGTACATTAGAAGAGTGGCAGAACTTGGAGCTCAAAATCCATGGATAATTGCTCTTTTCTGCCACATTTTATAAACACCTGAGCAATAAACTCTTCTTTGATTTTTTATTTATTCTTTTAAATAATGTATACATATAAAAGTCATATCGTTTTATTGCTTGGGGGTTCATAGGGAGTTTAAGGACCAGATCTTAAAGCACCAGAATCAATCCTGGGACCTCACAATCTCAAATCAAATTCTGTAGCAATGGCCTAAAACAGTACATATACACATAAAATGTAAAAAAGTAATACCCAGTCCATAAAATCAGTTAAATGTTTTAAGTTTAAAGTAAAAATGGTTATTATTATTTTTTGACTAGTAGATAAAACTGTTTCAGCCAAAATAAGAAAATCTTTAAAAATCACTGTTAGCTAAAAAGTATTTGGATTAATTAAAAGCTATTAATATATTGAATTGAAAGTGGGAGGAATATCCAGAGGAATAGAAGATGAGAAGATGAGAGGGGGAAGGAAGGTGAGAGATAATTTTCAACATTAAAATTTAACACATAGAAATAATATCACATGACATCACTTCTAATAAACAGACACGATATTATATGACAGTCTTTATTTCTATATTTATGTTTAAGTTTGTAATATATTAAGAAAAAAAATAATATTTTTATATATATACAATCTGTGTAAAATGCTAAACTGAAAATAATGTGCTATTGTTTGTTTACTATTTAGTAGTAACACTTTAGTTATTAAGTTTTCTATTACTATACTTTCTACAATTTTTTATAATTTTAATAATGGTAGTCCTTCTTTTGCACACTCTGCAAGTAGTATACATTAACATGTGAAATACATCTATCCAATGGAAATTTGACTTCATCTGATTCATCATCATCAATCATTATCAATCCACTGCAGGATGAAGATCTCTCCAAGTTTAAACCATCTCTGATCTTTAGCTTCTCTTCTCCACATCACTTCTGCACCCTTTCTTATTTTATCCATCCATCTCACATGTGGTCTCCTTCTGGGTCTTTTACAATCTCTTCAAATCCAGTTTAAAATTTCAATTGTCCATCTATTATCATCTCTTTTAGCAATATGTCCAGTCCAATTCCACTTCAGTCTTTTAATTTTTTCAATGAGGTCAATAACACCTGTTTGTTCTCTTACCAATATATTGTGTTTTTGATCTCTTCTTATTACTCCAAACATGGATCTCTCCATACTTTTTTGAGTGGTCTTCATCTGATTAAAAACAACAAATTATGAAATCATTACTAATATTATCAGTTGAAACAACTATAATTATGGTTTTTGCTAAAACTGCTATTATTGCTTTAATGTTATAGCTATTAACAATAATAATAACCATGACACTATCAAGAACTATTAATAGTTTGTAGAGGTCCTATAATTATGGCTGTTTCTAGGATTAGATTTATAATGCACCAATCACTGCTATAAATATTGTGTTATAACATTGCTATTGCAATTGAATCTATTTGTACTCTGGTTGGTGAAAATATTTTTGCTACTATTTTTATTGTTACCCCTAATGTGTCTCCATTATTATGATACATTATTACTCTAGCTGCTCTCAATGATTCTTATACAATACAATTTTGCACTTATTACTAATAATTTTTGTAGTCATGGTTACAACTAATATTATGTCTATTTACTTTCTTTTTAATATTTCATTATTATAATAATGTTATCTTATATAAGGAATATACATAATGAAAAACAGGAAATCTGAAAGGTGTTTGTAAAATCCACTTGTCAAAAGTTTTATGTTATGCATTGTTTTGTATTAGAATCAATGGCTAAAATAGGCCAAGAAATGTTTAGCTCCAAAAACCTTATTAATATTTTTTTATTAATTTCTCATTAAACTAGAGACTATTCATTTAATGAATAATAGTTTTGTAGTTTAATTTTCACTATAAAACACTCACACATAATAGAGATTTCTATCCATTTTTAACAGCTCATGCAAGGGTGTAATCATTAGCATATGACCAAAGACGGGAAGAAAATGAATGACCCTCAAGACATTTTTTCATGCTGAACCAGCACTTATTTGTTGGCCCAGATCACAATCTATTACATATATCTTCATTATTGTTCAGAACATATAGATAACCAATTACTATAGTTTAATTGATAAATATCAAAATTACTGCTGTCACAACTTTGACACAAATCGTAAGTTAATCCACAAGGTGTTAAAAGTGAATGAAACCAGTCCCTATCTTATGTAAGAATGGTATAGTGCAAAATAAACTGCAGAAGTATTATTATTCAGCAACACTGTTATGTTAGAATTTATTCCTATACAAGGATTCAAAAGAATTTACTATGTTGATAAACTTTCATTTGCAGCCCTCCCCTCTCCAATACACACATTCACCCACTAATGATTTAAACATAACTTTTAAGTTAAAGTTTTTGCACTCAATATATTTCAATTTTAATAGGTCTTGTTAGCTCAGTGGCAGACTAGATAGAAAATAGGGCTAGAGTGAGGGAAATATATTATGGTGAGCATAAAAAGAGTTTAAATATATAGAAGTAAACATAATATTGGGTGCAAGTTAATTTATGATAACAACAAGGAAAGTAGTTTACTGTTCAAGACTCGAACAGGAACTTTAGCAACAAGCAAATTTACACACAAATGGGAAAATATGGATGAATTAGTCTGCCAGTTATGTAAGCAAGGCATAGAAAATATTAGGCATCTGCCAACTGAATGTAAATGCCTAAAAGCAAAAAGGGTATAAATAATGAAGTTGTAGAAGTATAAATGTAAATATAGTGATTATACAGAAAGTGAGTTGGTTGTTTTTATGCTGGGTTTGGGGAAAGATAAGGGGAATTTATATATAAAGGTCATAGAGTTGATAAAGACTATGTTTTGGAAATGGGATGGAGCAGGATAATGAAGAGTATGAGAAAAACTTAGGGTGGAGAATGGAAAGTGACTAACAGGTTTCTCTAAACATTATGGCTGATTCCTAGACACAGTGCCTCACATAACATCAAGGATTTTAAAGAAAAACTTTATAGTTTTAAAATTTAAATATTTATTGTATTATACAGATAGGATATATAGGATATATGAGCACAGACTTTCACATGACTCACCACTCTATCTCATATCATTGATACACTTGAACACATATGTCAAAAAGATAAATAATCACAAATATACATATTTAGTGCTAAAGCAGCAATCATCAGTTGGAACAGATTATCATCTCTACACATATATGATATAAGTGTTCACATATATATTAAGATAGCCAATCTTCATACTTTAATAGACAGGCTTCAATGCGCTCCACATTCCAACTCTTCACCCAACTATTCAATTGAAAATCTGATGATGGAACGCTCAAAGGCCACTCTGAGGCCGAAATTCTTGTCACACCCATGTTGACTTAAAGTCAATCTGACTTTATGTCAACATGGGTGTGACAAGAATCTCAGCCTCAGAGTGGCCTGTCCTGTACATGAGGGGTCAGATTGACTTTAGGTCAACATGGATGTGACAAGAATCTCGGCCACAGGATGGCCTTTGAGCATTCTATCATCAGATTTTCAAGACGGGTGAAGAGTTGGAGTGCGGAGTGGATTGAAGTCTGTCCATTAAAGTATGAAGATTGGCTATCTTTATATCTGAGCACTTATAGCATATATGTTTAGAGATGATAATCTGGACCAACTAATGATTGCTGGTTTAGCATGAAATACGCATATTGGTGATTATTTATCGTTTCGACATATATGTGTTAAAGTGTAGAGTGGTGGGTCGTGTGAAAGTCTGTGCTCATATAGCCTATATATTACATAAATTGATACAGGTATATAACCAACCTATATTTCAGTTATTATACAGATAGGATTAAAATGACTATTTTAGTTAAAACCACGTTACATTGACTTAAGTTTAATAAATTATTATTTTTCCCTATTTCATCTATAATTGGTTCATTTCATTCTTTATTCTCAAGAATATATTATTTTCTCGTGACGTAAACTTAAATATAACAATTGAATCGGTAAAACACAAACGGGATTCTTTTGTTCCAAAAATGATATAGAATTCCAAAAAAAAAAAAAAAATTGTTTGATTTTATTCTTCCTCGAATATCAACGGTGCACCGGAGAAATCCCTGTACGGCGATGACAGTCTCTTCATGTCTTACATATATAGCAATATTATATGTAATGAAATTACACACTAACAGTTAATGTAGATGATAATAATTTTGAAAGGACAATGTTAAGACAATGCTTTTTGCTGTGAAGACCTTTAAATCTCTAACTAAAGTTAACCTTTTTAAACTTTTTTTTTCTTGTTTCTTATTATATATAAAAAAAGTCAATATAACAGATAGTGAAAAATAAATTTGCAAACTAGTTTAAAAATAGTTTTAATTTATAATAAGTTAATAATCGGAGCGTAATCAAAATGAGATGTTTTTGTAATTATACTTGCTCAAATAAACTACCTCCTGATTAGAAATTGAACACAGAGCGTCAAAAGTTAAACTAATTAGTTGTATTTTTTCCTCTGATTAGTAAAGCTCGAAGTACATTTATTAAATACACTTTGGAATTCTTGTTGGCATTTTATTACAACTCGAGCTTATCGGTTTATGATTGTCATAGCAACAAAAATAAATAAAATTAATTACCGCCCTTTTTTTTCCCGATAAAAAAAGCCACTTCCTTATAAAAACAAACTAATAGAATTATAAAACAGGGGAAAAATAAAATCTAAATTCGTTTAAATCAGACACATTCATGTATGCATATGTTTGCTTAACACATGGTTGAGTGAATTACAGCTTTCGGTCACTTATTTCTATACTAGTTGTTTATGTTAAGTACAACTAATGCTTAAAATTATTTTAATGCAGATAAGTAGTGAGTATTGCCACCCAGGTGTAAAAATAATACATAAAGGTCAGGCTTACAATACGAGATTCGAATCTGGGCCAGTTAATATCCAAATGCCTTGTGCAACGATAGGATATCAGCTGCTATGATTATGACTTGGGATTCGAATTCAGATTAGTAATATTTTTTTGTTATAAGGCCAATGATTTTTCTTTCTGATACCTAGCCCATCAGAAATATAGATAAATATCCAATAAATAAATCTCTAGCAATTTAATTAAAAGAAGATGGAAATTTATTCAAATCCTCATGTCTGGTGAATGCTATAATTTTCACTATTTCTCTATTAAGAGCTATTGCTGTCTGCTATTTGTTTAAAAAAGGTGTTATTTGTATGTATATACAAAATAAAATTAGGAGCACATTAAGTAAAGAAGACAGGTAATTCTAAAGAAGATTAAATGAAAAGAATGTAAAAAATTTAAACATTTTAAAGACAAAGTGTTTTTCATTTATTATGAGATAGTAGATTGATTCTACATTAAGAGAAATAATTCATTCGATTCATTTTAATCCAGATGTATTTTATATAATCCCTATTTAATGCCTACTCATCCAATATCCCCAGATTAGTTTCTACATTGTGGCACCTAGATCTTAAATCTCATTGATGAAAGCCACAAGCTAGAAACTAGTCTGAGGATGTTGGATAGGTAGCACTAGATAGAGATTTTATGCACAAATCTTTCTGCATCCATTGATTACCTGGCTTGCACTGGGTGGCGCTACTGTATGGAGAGTTTTGCCTCTGTGAAAAACAATTTGTGTAAGCATAAAGAATGGTGATCAAGTGATATTCCATAGTTTTAATGTATTTTATGTGAAACACTGTACAATATATAGAAGATTGTTTATAAATTAAAAAATAGTAAGAATCAAGCACCTGTTAAAACTAAAAAAATAGAAAATTATTAATATTTAAATAGATGGAAACAAATAATACATCTACAAATACATAAATACAATAACACATATTTTAAATAATCCAACCAACAAAAAATAAATGAATGGCTCTATTTGTGGAGAGTTGATAAAATGTTTGAGTCAGATGTCCCAGGACTGGAATCAATCCATGGCCCTAACACTCCTAAGTATGTCAGTCTGCTATTGCACTAACCCATACAAAGCAATCCAGCCAATCAAATTGCATCTTTTAAACTAATAAAATAAATCATCTAGCTCTATAATATAATCATTTCAAGGCTTACAACATCAATCGAATGTTGTGAGTCTGATGTTAAGATTTTATCACAATGTGCAAGACTCATATATTTTAAATACAAGACCTTACAGGTTTTAAAGCATGAAATATTTATGACCATGCTGAAATTTTATGCTATTCAGCATTCAAACTGAAAAGTGGGTTGGCAATTTTAATGTCATAATGAGGATTTAATTTGTGCAAAAAATATTTGGTGTACATAGTTCATATACTGTTTTGTTTATAGCCTTGCAGCTTTGGATAATACATTAACATAGTTATATACATATATATATATATATTAATTATACCATAAAATTACAAGACAGGAATTATTATTATGGTATATGCAAAGTTACTTTTTTCTAGAAGGATATATATTCACAGTGCTACTTATTTAATAGATGTTATTTACAGGATTGTTAACATTATTAGAATTTATGCATTGTTTATTAAAATTGTAACTTGCTTGACTGCCAAATTAATTTGTAGCTGCCTGATATTAAAGACTGCTGAGATGGGTGTGGCTGATCACACTCTTACAGCTATCTTTAGCATTGTTTGTCATTTGCACTTTTATATGATGATCAGAACTGGAACTACAGTAAACAATGGTTTATTAGTTTAAAACATCTGTAGTTATCAGACCATGGAGGAATTGTACATATAAGATGACAAAAGCCTCTGAATGGTAGATTACTTGATCTTGATCATATAAAGAACTTATCAATTTCTCTTTAATTATTGACAGCTATGAGCAAAAAACATGTATATATTTCATAATTTATTAAATATTTGTGATTCCTTTTGCAAAATATTTATATAGCATTATTATAAAAATATTTCCAAGTTTCACTTAGAATTTTATAAATTATGTTTAATTTTTAGAAATATAGGTTAAAGAATTTGAAGTAACAATAAAAAGGAATTTAAGAGCACCACAGTCTGCCAAACACTGTAGTATAGATGTATTTATATGTTGGACAATTTCCATAATCTCATATGAGTATTAAATGTCTTTGGAAAAATTTAACTTTTTTTTAAATATTCCAAATACATTCAACTGTTAGTAATAGGACAGGATAAATAAGTCCATGAAATTACCACTGACTGTTGCTTTGGCAGGATGGTTCAGTTGGTTAGAGCATTACCCTAAAAATCAATACTCAAAGATTTGAAGAGTGCAGGTTTGATTCCCATGCTAGTACTGTCATTGGTCAGGCCAGCAACACCTGAAGACGAGGGGAGATTAATTCCTCCCAAAACATCATGCATATTATACTAATCCATGTGCTATTACTAACATTAGAATGTATTTGGAATATATAAATAAAGTTAAATTTTTCTAAAGACATTCAATACTCATATTAGATGATGAAAATAGTCCAACATATAAATACAACTAAAACACCATCATCACAAACCTTCAGTAAAACACTGTAGTACAGACTTTTGTGATATTTTAATAACTATAAATTTAATTTTAAATTTTCAAACAGAATTTTATAGATTTATGATTACTTAATGAAAATTTATTCACATTTAAAAATTAAATTCATTCATTTTGTTAATATTTTTTATCACTTTGTTGTAAATGTCTATATTGTATGAGCATATTCAAATGGACCAGAGATGTAATACTTCACAACAAAATTATTAAAAAATAGTTATGATTATATCATCATACAATAACTATGAGTAAATTCAAATATACCAGAGATGTAATACTTCACAGATAGAATTAGTTAACAAAATTATTAAAAAGTAGTTATGATTATATCATCATACAATAATTATTACATAAAAACAAATACATTAGAAAATTGTGGATTATCTTTATTCAACACTCAATATATGATATATATAAAATAATATCGTAAAAACAGCTTCATGGCTTATAAAACCTGGCTACATTAATTGCATGGAGCAAAATATTAATAAAGGGTTATCTAAATGCTATAGTATTTATAAATTCATGCCTCAACTGTCTCACTATAGCGGATAGTACAGGACTACATTAACAGTCCATGGAAAAAATACAAGTAAATCAGAGTAAATTCTCATGTAAGCTCATATAAAATATGACTAACGATAAATATTTTCAATAGCATTAAATAATAAATAGCTATATTATAATCAATATTGTTCTATAATATAAAACATTATACCAGATAACCTGCACCTAATATCTTTCAAAAGAGGGCGCCACTAGGTATGCTGCTTTTTTTTTTTTTTGCTTGACAGGAATATTCATTACAAGTGCTTACATAGCTGTTCACCTATATATAAAATAATTATTGCCACTAGATGAAGGAGAGTAGAGATTCTTGATAAAATAAACAAATGGTAGGACAGACAAAAGGAAACAAATGCTAGAGAAATGTAACAATTAACAACAATGTTTACTAATAATAGTAAAACAAAGAAAAAATAATAGCTTATATTAATGGATGGATTTGACCAATAATTAACTCAAATCATATATTAAAATTTAGTATAAACTCTTTTAAAAGAAGTATTTAATGTATTTGACAGTTTGTTTTGATTCTTTCCTTTGAATTAATTTTAGTCAGCAAACAAGTGAGTGTGATTGTAATAGAACTTTCAATATGCTTGATAATTACCGATGTGTGTATATATCTTCGCAAAATACATTACTGGATAATTAAACATAGGCAGACTTTATTATTAACCAACTCACGCTGCCTTTTTTAACACAGCTCATATGCAGTGTAATATCCAAGCCAAGAAAAAAACATGTAATGCACAATTAGAAAGACCCATAAGTAATCTATGTCAGATAACAGCAAAATATATACAAGACATTGAAAGATTTACTGCTCGTGACCCAATACAAAATCAATAACGATTGCTAATTTCATGTGGTAAATAAACATGGGTTAAAGTAGATAAATAAGCATGGGTAAACATTTAGCTGAACACAATGCTAAATAGGAATTAATAAAAGACCAAATAGATAAATAAACTCCTCTGTGATATCTATAAAGGAATCATTTGTATGCACCCACACACACAAGCCAGTAATCTCTGTTTCTTTCAGGCACACATGATAAATAATTAAAAACCTGCTATTATTTTAATGGTTTAATGTAAATATATAAACATTGTTATACACACATCCATGTACATTAGTTATAAAATGAATATGTCAAGTTCTGAGACATTAGTTAAAACCTGTATTTAAAATAAAATATTAATCCAGTTCCTTTCTTACAAAAACTTTTTTTTTACTTTTGCTCAAAAACCAATGATGAAGTAGGAGTGGGGTGGTCTATTCTAAGATTCTTTTTAATAACTGTTAATTTTTAAAAGCAAAAACAATAACTAATTCTACAAATCTATAGTATTTTATTAACTGATTTATCAACTGTCAAAAAAATTAAAAACATTGAAAGGTTGAAACAGTAATATTTGTAATGTATGATATATATATATGAAAGGCTAATATCTATAAAATTCATAAAATTAAAATATAAAAACAACTTATAGTTTAAGAAATATATAAGTATAAAAATGTGAATTAATGAAGCTAAATATACATACAACCTTATATCATTGGCTTACTGATATATATATATATATATATAATAGTTTATGAAAAGATTTTACTGAGTAACATGGATGGATAGCTCTTATTTTTTGTACAGATTAATTTCAAATGAGTATGTACTCTTGGCATATTGATATACTCTCATGCATACTTCATTGTTCCATGATTGTTAAGTACTTTTCTTTGACTATTGCTAAGAACTTTGAAATGCTCTCCAATTGGATATAATTAATATTATTTACCTCCCTGCAGGAAATTGTTATATGTGTATCCATATCTATTGTTATACAAGAGATCATCATCATTTTCATACATGACTAAGATGTGTCATCTACAGACTGTAAATGGACTTTTATTTTCCAGCTAAGAAAAAAAGCTGTAATCATCATCATCATCATCATTATTATTATTATTATTATTATTATTATTATTATTATTATTATTATTATTATTATTATTATTATTATTATTATTATTGTTAGCATTTGATAGATAGGTAGACTAATTGTTTGTCTTATATTTTTTATTATTATTTAATTATTATTTCTCGCTTCAAGAACATCTTGGAAAAGTATAATATGGAGAAATATTATACTGGGTAATTAATTATTATTTTAATATGGTTTTATTGTGTACATGTATTTCTATATGAGCATATGTGGTGATAGAAATACTTATCTGTTTGCCATTAGAAAACTAACAGTTAGTTTTGAGAAGGGGTAATTGCATAAAATTCATTATTTTATCCTTGAGTTTTTAAGAAGTTATGAGGTTTATTTCTTAATAATCATTTTGCTCCAAATTTAAAGATTTGTTGTTTATTCCAAACCAGACTTTTTATTTCAATTTATGGGCTAAAGAGTGATTTTGTCTTTGCTTATTTAGTAATAATTATTAAATTTTCAAGTTAAAATATTATACTTTATCAGAAATGAGAGATTTATTCATTATTTCTTTTATAACTTATTAATTAATGTTGTTACAGTATTTCTTTATCAAATGTGATTTGAAATTGTTTATGCATTATGCCTATATACCTGTCTGTTATTTGATACAGTCATATAATGTTTGAATTGAAAGTAGAAATAATTTAATTTTCAGCGGTTTCGAATGATGGGATGTGCCAAAAAGAAGTGGAAAGATTAGGGATTTATTTAAGAGTGAATTTGTTATGCTTGCATTGAAATGTATTTAGTGGCTATACAGAATGAAATTGTTTGGGTTATATATTGTATTATAAGGGATTGAGAGAACTCTCCCTTAATTTATTTGAATATTCATAATTAGTAGATTATATATTGTATTGTCAGGGATTGAGAGAGCTCTACCTTAGTTTGTTAAAATATTTGTCAAGAGTGGATTATATTTTCCAGATTAAGTAGTTGTATTTTCCAGATTAAGTAGTTGTATTTTCTGATAATTATAGTATGTAAAGTCAAGTAGTGCATTCCCCTTGTTTTTCAATGATTAGACAATGTCCACACCAGTTTTTTAAGCCTCAGAATTAGGCTAGGGAATCACTGTGGTCTGTTATTTGAATGATTAGAGTTAATAAAGTCTTTTTATCTCTCATGAATTTATGTGGAATGTTTTCCCCATCATTTATTCATAGCCAAGTGTACACTAGTTTGCTGATAAAAAAGGAAAATGAAGGTAGAATTGATTTTTCTCACAAAACAGCTGAAGTAGAATTAGTGTTAAAGCTTGTTTGGCTATTGTCACCATCCATATTATGACATTTATCTCAATTTCATAAGTAAACTGATTGAATATAGCTATGTTAATTATTTTGTAACAGGTAGCATAATTCAGATGCATGCATAAAATATTACTAATTTAGATGGTATGGAGAAAATCCATCATTGATTTGTAATTCTTTAATCAATGTTTCAAATCACATCATACCATGAACTCTCAGAATGTTGCATCCTCATTTTGAATGAGCAAGCAAAAAAAGAAAGTGTAGCCATTTAATAGAATTAATCATTTGACTTATGAAGGATAGCTTGACCTCTTACTCATAGATATTTTGATGTGCATTTGAAGTAAAAATGCCAAGAATTTTTAGTTTCATATTTTATAATTTTAGGGCCAGTGTTTAACAGAGTTTTATTTTTTATGAGTATATCAGAAGTGATTGATAGCTTGAGTATATTGGAAATAAAATACAAATTAAATAATTTTATATTTAATTAGTCTGGTGTGATGTTTAAATAGAGGTTTCTTTCTTATAAGCATTTCAGAATTGTCTGGTAATGTATGTGTATTTGGAGTAAAATACCAAGAAGTTTAGTTTCATGTTTTATTATTTGAGTGCTAATATTATAATATTTCTTTTCATAAGCTTATCAGGATGGACTGATAGCTGGCATATGTTGAAATAAAACACAGAAAGTTTATTTAATGTTATTTATTTTCATGTATACTATTCAATCCTTGATATTGGAATTATTCCAAAACATGTATACACGTAAATTTAGAAAACCACATGTTTATTTAATTATCTTGTAATAAATGTTTTATTTATTTAAAAGCTTTGTTCAGAATTCTTCTTTGACATGTATTCATGTACTATGTTTCCACACATGCATGCACATGATATGATTGCACTATTCCATAATTTAATGATGAACATGTACAAATCTGATGATTTTGCTTTACTTGATCCAAACACTATATGAAATGTTTAATTATTTATGTGATTCTCTGAAAATTTTATTACTTAGTTATTATTTAGATGATGAATTGAAATCAAAATGCACCTTATTTCTTTCATTATCTAACTATCACTTTTATTAGGATAATGCTTAATTTATGTCATTACTTTTATGATAGTAATCAGTAGTTGTTAGAAAGTAAAGATTTAAAATTAAGCCATGCAATAAATTAATTCCCTGAGATATTCCCTTATTATTTTAGATTAAATATTAATTCAGTTGCTTATTTTAAATTACTGTATACTTAAAAGTTAAGTAGTGTTCTAATTTATTTTGTATTTGAGTCTAACTTACCATACAGTAGAGTTAATCAGTATTACATCTTCATTTTATTAATTCAATTCTATCACACAATAGAGGTTGTTCAATGCATGTGGATGATGGGAGGAGATGAGGTATAGACTATAACTTGTAAATTTAAATGGTAGAACTTTACCAATTTTAATTATTTATTTATTTTAAAACTTAATAGATGTTTTATTCCTATTAATTATAATGTTTCCTTTCATATTTAATATACATTTTACACCTTATAGATCTCTGTAGCCCCCAACTGAGCTAAGCTAAGGTAAGACAGCATTTTAAGAATCTCATTAATAATTTAAAGCAAGATCAGACTAGTAGTTTATTCTATTATCAATAAAATTACCCCCCTCCCCCTGGGTATTTTGTTGACAGGAAAGGCAGGAGAGGTGTTGGGAGAGGGTTACAATATATATTAAATAAATTTCTTAAGTATAAGAATGGTGTTTTCATATTGGATGTAGTTTTGTGTATTCAAAATGTTTATAGAACAAAATATTTTAGATTTGAATTCTATTTTTGAATTTAAAAAAAAAAAATTAGGTTAGTCATGATTAAAGAAAAGAAAATATATCTTAAAATTCATAATTAAATTTATTAGTATTAAATTTTTTATTAGTGTTTATAAAAGCCATTTTTGCTACCCAGTAAAAACTTCTACTCTGTTGTAAAAAAAAGTTGTCTTATTAAAAATAGATATTTTCAAATAAAATCTAATTGTAGTCATATAGGTTTTTCATTTAAGATATGTATTTTACAAAAATATTGCATAAATAACCTTAAATATATAAACAAATTAATGAAAATTACATTTTTTCTTTTTAAAAAGAAATACTGAGAAATTATCTTCAGACCAAACAATCCATTAGTCAGAAGATATTGCTTCTCTTGAGATCAAAATGGGACAGGTCTGACTTTTTCATTTGCAAATTATATATATGCTAATTTTTTAATAATCTGCACAATACAGATACCTTCAGATGTTTTTTTCATCTAATATTTTAAAAATGATTTCCAGAGGGAAAAAGTTGCATATAGTAATCTACCACAACAATATTAACAAAGAAAAATTACAGTAATTTGATTATCATTGTAATACCCAAAACATATCTGCTAAGTGACTGGATATCTACTTACTCAGATAGAAACTATGTAGTAAAGCTTTCGTAATATTTATTTAATTTTTGAAAAAATATATACACATCTGCATATATATTGGTTATATATTCAGAGTTAAATTTTATTGAAATAGTTTTATTTGAAAAGGAAAGAAAAAAAATTTTTCATTGAAAAAAGTTTAATCTGTATGATAAAAAAAATTTTTTTAAGAAAAATCTGATCTTTTATTAAAATAAAAGATAAAATATTTATTTTAAAGAATGCCAAATAACGGATTAATTAATATTCCTATAGAATGATGTTTTTCCCTTATAATTAAAGCCAAAAGTTGGATTGTATTAACTTTGTATCAAAAGAAAAGTAGAAAATTTGACATTTTAATATGTAAACTTGAATTAATTTTAAAGCCTATAATATATATTTTTTTTCATGTGTCATAGGATCAGCCGGGATGCGAACCCGCCAACCCAGAACAACCACTTGCAAGACAGCTGTGCTGACCTCTCGACCACCCATGCTTGACAAAGCTTATAATATTTTGTAAATATTTAAATTATTACCAAAAATAAAATTTGTTATTATAGTTTTTTTTGGTAATTAAAAGTCCATAAAATAAATAAATAAATTTCACTCTTGCTTTTTTAGCTTTTTATATTGATCATGTCATCAAAATAAAATTGCAGTCTAATGTCAATCAATCAATCAATCAATATTATTCTGTCCAATAGACATATCCAGAGAGTAGTCACAACATCAATTCATCCATTCTTCCATTCCATTCTCTTCCTTGCCCATTTCTTCAATTCCACATAAGTCCAATGTATCAAGACTAAATATTTCTAGTGTATAGGAAAGATTTTCTATGGTAGAATAACTTACCCTAAATCCTTCTTGGGTAAATAGCTGACTATAGAGATGATCCCATTAATATCTAGTCTATAACATGCTTAAGTACTAACTAGCAAGTCAAAAATAATGGAAAAACCTGATAATGACCAAGTAAATCTCTTGAATTGTGGAAACCCAACTGTGACTCAAATAATTAACAATAATAAATGAAAGCCACAAAATCCTGGATTAAGTGTCCCAACTAATAAATTCTTCAAATATTAGCTCTAAATATACACAATTGAATGAAATATATGATGTGCTTCAACCATAGTTATAAAGTGTCAAAAAATTGTTAAATATGACCATTTTTTTAATCAAAAGTTTTATTATTTATGCATTACATATAGCTATGATACAAAGTACAAATTTATTCAGATATGATAAGCAAAACAATCCATTAAATACTAATTAAGAGTTTGTATTATCAGATGCAGAATTGGTCTGCTCTCCATTCCAGATTAATTAGTTCCCAAGTAGCTCTGCAGGCAAGCTGTGGTGCTAAGTTCACATTTCTTTCTCATTGACCTTAGTTTCTGAAGAAATGATTGCAGAGAGTCAGTGCCAGCTGGATTAAAAGGTAAATTAGATCTCATCAGCCAGAAGTTATTTATCAAAAATGCGGCACTCATCACAATAGCAAAATCTCTAATAGCAATGGCATATTTGAGGGTATCAATTACTGCTTGATTCCTTTCATATATCAATCAAATCAAGCTCCTACATCACTGTGGTGCTGTACAATGGTTAAAAATATGCGATATAGTGTCCTCCTCCTTATGACACAGTGGGCAGGCAGGATCTATGGAAGTGAATCCCCTATGCACAACAAGAAAATAGCTCATGGGAAAGGCATCCAAGTTGAATTAACTAGGAAGTCAAAGAACTTTGGCTCCAGGTTCCATCTTTTAAATTTTTTGATAAGATTAAAGTTAATGATATTGAGGGACAATGGACTGGGCATCGAAACATCATTGATGAGTTGGAAAGCATTCCAATAGCTTATTTTGGCAGAATTTAATTGGAGGGGCAATTATTTCTGAAATATCCATAAGAATCTCAGCTAACCAGTTTTTATTAGGCGGGGGAGGAATGTCCACAGGGTTAATGAGGCAAAATGGTGTTGCTTTCGGGAAGAAAGAACTTAATTTCTTTATCAAATTATAGGCGTGCTGAAGCCTGAGTGCTTGTTTAATGTGAAAGCAAAAAATAGAAGTTCGTTTAAATTTGTAAATTTTCTTTTGAAATTTGCATTTTAAATTTAATGAATTTTCTTTGTAACTAAACATTTTCTAGCATAATGTTTTTATTATGTCATTTATGTATTTTGTTTTTATATTTTATTTAAATTAAGAGTGATAATTTATCTGTTAATTACATTTATTTCAAGTACTTATTGAAATCTTTATTAAAATTGCTTACTTTTAAGATTAGATATAAGAACGAGTTGAGGGGACATCATACCAAATAATAATCAGAAAATCAATAAGAACCCAGATATTGCCTATCGTTAAATATTTTGAACTTTATTTTTTATTACTCTTTATAATTAAATTACAAGTTAAAGCATATTCTAAATTACAGAAAGAAACCAAGTTTATAAATATCTTCTCGTGTCAAATATTAAAAAAGAAAATAGAGGCTGGTTTCTAAATTTAATAGAAATATAGTAGAATTTAATGCACAAAATAGTTAGGAGGTTTGTCAAGCGTTGGTGGCCGAGTGGTTAGCACAGCTGCCTTATAAGCAGTTGTCCTGGGGTTTGCTTCCCTGCTGACGCTTTGACATATTAAAAAAATAGGAGGATTTGGGATACATTTAAGAAATTCACTTGCATCATAAGTTCACTGTATATTATATAGTATATGGAGAATCTTACTTATGTTTAAAAAAATTTTGATATTAATATTTATGAACTTGATATTGTGCTACAAATTTACAATATTGGTAAAAGGTTACTAGTGTATTCAGTATGTTGTTGAATTATTCAGATGATAATTACCAAGTGTGTTGACTAAATGCTTATTACAAATGTTAAGATACTATAATCCTATAATAATTAGTATAAGCTCACATGTGTATAATCATGTTGATTTTGACTGCCATAAGATTGAGTTCAAAATATTTGCGTACAATGGGCTTGACATGGCTCGGCTGTGGTTCGAGAGTTTATTGCTTGGCAAACTTGGGCCTTGGACCTCGCAGCCTGTTGTGGTGGTTGGCACAATGCTGGACTTCACCTATTCAGCTGAAGCATTTGAGTCTTCACTTCAGGGCCCCAGGAGTGGGACCATTGAGTGATGGTTAACTTCTTGACAGCTGGGCCATGTGGGTCCACGTACAGATACACATTAATCACATTACAGCAATTTTTATGGATGTAATTATTTTTGAACATATGTACATTTTACCTTGTTACATTCAATCACTGTGTAATCCTCAATGGGTAAGTGTATCCAAAATTTTTTTGTAATCTTTTATTAATAAAGATTACTTTGAGAAAAAAAATATTTGCATACATATCCATGGTATGGTTTTAACAGGTATAACTACCAGCTTTAACTTTAATTAAAGGGATTACTAGAAAATTATGTAAAGAACTGAGAAGGTATATATAAAAGGGATGTGTTATGGTTCAACTTACATTCAACTGATGGACTTCTCCAGATTCTATCTTATCTTAATGGATTCAGCATTCATGCTACAGACCACTGGATAAATGGATAAATGCAGAGGTAAAATATAGTCAATTGCAGAAATAGGATAATCTCTGATGGTACTAAGTGAAACCAATTAGTCTCACCATGGAAAAGGATCTGGCTACAAATTGGCAGTCTATTTGGAGGGAAACTTAGACAATAACAAATAAATGTCAGAGCTAAATGTTACTACACCCATTACTCACTATATTTTTGGATAAGTGAAGCAAATTTATGTTGAACTGGAATCTGCTAGATAGTCAAGCTATCACAGTACAGCTGTAAGAGTCACCCAAGATATCATGATACAATTGGACCTAAAGTCCTTTGCTTCTTCAATAGTTGCATAGCAACCAATGCTATATCTAGTCAGCATTCATGACATAGAAGATGTTTTATATAAAATATATATTTGTTTAATAAATGAGATTTAACCATCCTTGTATGAGTTCATGTTTATTCAGAATCATCTCATATAAATACAAAAGAATTATATTGTTTTACCTAAATGTACAAATATCAAATAATTAATTTTTTTTTTGTCAAAGCATCTATGAAATATTTGTTAACTTATAACAATAATATTAAACTATTAATAAATCTGTATTTGAATTTAATCAATCTATAACTATTAATAAATCTGTATTTGAATTTAATCAATCTATAACTTTTCATTACTTGTTAAAAAATCCAGAGTGCCATTATATATAATAATCTGTGCACTATTTCAAAGAGTCTGGGGATTCTTCTTCATTTAGTGATTTAATGCAAAAAAGACTCCTGCCACCCTCTCCAAGCAGTACCCATGCAATACACTGTACCTCACATAAGTATATAATTATGAGTAGATGAAAGTAAAAAATAATTTGTAGTATTAATGAATATTTATAAGATTATTTTTTATTATTATTACTAATTAAATATACATTTATCATTTTAAATTATCATAATGGATTTATTTGAATATTAAAATATGTTATGTGAATAGCTTTGCTTTTGTTCACATTATTAACCCCATGTTTGGGAAGCCAGAAAATAATTCTGGACATAATGGCATGTGAAATATACGTATGTGGGCATCCATAATATTTTTTTTAGAAGTGGGTAAATGGTCATAAAAGTTATCTTTAAAGTTCTCACTTTGTTTATATATATATTGTGATTTATGCTTCTCACTTTGTTTATATATATATTGTGATAATGCTTGCTCATTTATTGATAACCAGTACATTATGGTACCTGATGGAGTGACAAATGATGATGATGATTGTCATTAATATAATGATTTCTGCAGTATTTGATATATGCTTAGTTTTATAGTTATTTATATGCTTATGTATATGCATATAGCAGATTTATCAATGATTGCTCTTTTGAAATATGATGACTTATAAGTGTCAATAGCTTGATAATGCTTAATCTAGAAATCTATGCTATGTCTTTTTAAAACCAAGTCATAAAAAATAACTGCTGGTTAGTGTCTTTGCTTAACTATGCCTTGATGAACCTCATAAGAAACTTTGATATTTGCTGTCTGCCTATGACTGATATTAGCACATATTAGCATCTGGTTGCCCCTCAGGATGCATCCTTTACAGAAAATCATCTGTTCACAGGCATTCCAGAGTTCCTTATGGAGAAAGATGAGCATTGATTATGCCAGCCCTTGCTGGTTTGTTTTATGATCCATAAATAGCTGTCATCTTCTTCTGTCCAATGTGCTATAATTTTGCTGTTAATGTTTTGATTTTTCAACCCATCTATATAGTTGATTTGAGTTTCTTTTTCAACTTTTTCTTTCTGGGCAACTGGAACTTTTTTTTGGATTACAGATTATTGATAGTAACTCAATGCTTACTTTTAATGATACAAGCATCATTTTAATTTTCACTGGGGCTTCCTTAAACAAGCTAGGAAATCTATTTTCCATATCTTTTTCAATCTTGACCTTTTTCATGCATATAACTCTAATTCCTAACTTTCTGAACCAGTCACGATTGATTAGGGAGTTAATGGGGCAAATACTATATATAATAATAGCTCCACAACTTTACCCTCTGTTCTATCTACTGGGTCTTTACATATGCCCTTAATTTTGATAGTGTTACCATTTACATTTAACACTTTCAGGTTCATTTTTGTTATTACAGGTATTTGTTTACAATTGGACATTATGATATACCAGTCATGGTCTGATATCAGCGATACACCATTTCCACTGTTGACCTCCATGAATATAGGTTGATTATACATTTTAATATTCAGAATTATTTTATTTATCATCAGGTATTGACATATTTTTTAATGTTGATAAACTACTTTTCCTGACCCTGAAATGTATGTTATAATTAGTTTTTTTTTGTTACTGGTTGCAGTAGTTTTTTCTTGCACATTATTTCCATGTGCTCTCTTTTTTGAAAATTTTACACTACTTATGCCTGAAAAAGCAGTTCTGACCTTGTGGCCATTTTTACCACAGCAGAAACAAATAAATAGTCTTTTTCTGTGGTTATTTCAATCTTTGTAATTTCATATTTTCCAGGTTTACATGTTTTGCAGACCTCTGTTTGCTTTTTTTTTACTCCTATTGAACTGGACTACTTTATGCGATTGCTCTAGCATGAGTTCATAAGCTATGCTATACTTTATGGCTTCAGTGTAATCTAAATTGATGTTGGACAATAATTGTTGGCTAAATTATCACTACTAATTCCTCTTAGAAATTGTTCAAGGAGGGCTTCATCTAGGAATGTCTCATAGATGCAATTATTTGCAAGATTCTGCAGAGAATAATCATAATCCTTAATACTCTCTTCTCTAACCTGGACATGCTCATGGAAATGCAATCTGGTGATATGTCTAGAGGGATGGGGATTGAAATAGTTTGACAGCTGTTCTTTAAATTGATCATTCTTTAGAATTCAGGAGCTCTGAAAGCTTGCTTGCAATATCTATTAGCCTTTTCCCAGCAAAGCATAGTGCTGTCACTATTTTGAACTTACCATGTTCAATTCTATTTATAAATAGATACTTTTCTATATGTTGGATGTACATGGGCTAGTTAGTTGTCCGACTGACATAAATTCTTTTATAGCAGCTTACACTTCATCAAGTTCGTCAATTCACATAAATTTTACTGATTAACCTTGATTCTTAATTTGAATCAAACTGGCTGACTCAGTTGTTATATCTGCTTAGTGATGGGGTTCATTTTGATTAAGACTGTGCCAATTATTATGTCCACATTTTACTAAATCTTATGACCCAGACTCTTATCAGGAAGCTTACTGTTCCCTGACTGAAATTCCAATAGTTTACCCAATAATGATTCAACTCTACTTCAGTTTAATCCAGTACATTTAATAAATTTAACTCACAATATTTTAATACATTAACTGACAATAAATATAGAGTAACTTTACATTTTATATTTGTATACATACTTTTTTCTTTTTTTTCATAATGTCAAATGCATTGTCTGGGAAGTGAACCCAGGCCAGCTTCTTGGAAGGCATCTATGCTAACCACTAGGCCATTAACACACACTTAAGCCCATAGATGTACAAAATAACAATAAAGTTCATTCCTACCTGTTTAGTCCTTAGTTTGCTTTCTCACATCTGGAGTCAAGGTCCCCACTCTAGAAACTATTGGGAAAAGAGTGACATCCAACACTCAAATTTAAGCCCATCTCCCAGTTGAGCTCCTGAATTAACTGGTTTCCTTTCCCCCTCCAGCATGCATGTCTTCTTCCATTGTTTTCTTCCTGTAAATGACTGGCTAGTATTTCTGCTCATCAGATAAGGTAGTTATTTCTCTATGTGCACACATGTTGATCCAGAATGTTTTACCTTTAAGTTAATTTTCAATTAATAAGTTATTTTGAGACTCAAATTTCTGTTATCAGTGACAGAAATCTGACTCTCATTTCTTTAATTATTATAAGTACATTTTTATCTCATTATCTCTAATTTTATTTTTTCACTATAATTAGAATGTATTTATTTTTTTAATCTTATAACTTCTAATTGTTTTTTAATTTCATATTTAAAAGATAAATCTTTTAATTATACGTTTATCATTTATTTATTTACTATTACCTTTATATGTATGTGCATGTACCCACATAAATATATATCAAAATCACAGACTCATGTAAATACAAATGAAGGTAGATACAAACACATGTAAATATGTTTTTAATATTATATTTATTACCGAATATGAAAACAAATATACACTTGTATTTACAATATATTTTATAATGACTATGTTTCGCCTGATACTGTTGGTGATATATAGTTCCTAGTTCTGTTCTAGATCTGGGGTGAACTATGGAAGAATTGACAGTAATTGCCCTTATATGCTTCCTACCACTTCCGGCAGTGTTTTGGCCAGCCTGTCTTGTGAGTAGATCCAATGATACTTCTGAATGTACTATGGCAGCTTGCCTTATGCCAATGTTTGGTTCTAGTAGCTTTCAGTCCTGAATGTAAACTTGCATCAATGTGTCTGCCATTTAGCTTAGCTGCTATTGTCTGGAGAACATGAATTTTGTTTTTCAACTTTGGGATGGTAGTTCTTTCAAGATCATTAAACTGCCATTCAGGTTTGATAGTAGTTCTCTGCAGAACATGTATGAATAGTGTGAAACTTGTCTTTCAGCTTTGTGACAGTAGTTGAGTGTACCTTCAAAAAGATTGATTATTTATTGCCAAATTCTCATCCTTAATGAAGCCATTTAGATTTAGTGAGCATCATCATCTACTTTCTTGCCATTGAATATGTTTTCTTCATATATATACACACAGGTTCATTACAATGAAGGCTCAATCCAATCTAAATAAGGTAGAATCTGGATTAGTCCATTATTTGAAGGCAAGGCGAGATATGATATTCCATTGCTCTGTCTAAAATTACCTCTAGAATATGTAGTCATGCAAGAGCATTGGTAGGCAACTTCTTCATTTTGTAATTTCATAAGGCTTTGTGCCTTCATTAGCAGGGCCACTGTCATCATTATTCAGAGCTCTTGGAGCTGTAGATTCATCACAGCTGGCTGATAACTCACTGTTGACTTGCAGTTCTTTGTCATCTGATGAGGTTTGCTAATGGCTGGTAACATGTCATTTAACCTTGGTTTGTTTCTGTGATGATATTGTTATACACCAGCAGTTTTAACCACAACTGTTTGTGGCTTTTTAACTTTGAACATTTCTGCTGAAACCCATTTGGTGCTTGCCTTAAACATGCAACATAGAATGTGAGTACCTATACATTTTTTGCACTTTAGTTTCATATATATTTAGGGATCAAACCTGGATTATTAATATTTTCTGGGTAGAAACTGTTTGAATTTATTGCTGTAATCTGGTTCACTTTAGTCACTGTAAAACCTAAGTGAGTGAATCAGTCATGTTATAATAAACTGCTCTGCTTACCAGCAGATACAATAAGATGATGTTTAGTTTTATTGATCATTCTAACTTTCACTCTTGCCTGATTCAAAAATGCGACTAGATTGCATTGGTAATCTCTAATTCTGTTGCTGCTAGGATACAGCTGATATTTGTTATTCTTATTAATAATATCCCATGTCTTTTATGACCCAATGGACATTTCAGACCTGGTGTCTAGTTTTATTGTTATGGGCATATCATTAATAAGAATTCTGAAATTTAAAAGCAGAGCCAATTGTTTATAGAGGCATTTTGTTTCTTAGATTTTAAATTACTTTTGTGGCTTTTTAAAATGGACTCATCCATTCTGTTATTTGCAACTTGTTGTTTCCATGAAAAAACAAGTAGCTTTTGTGTTGGCAATATGCTTGCAATATGCACACTGTATACTGGTGTGGACATCCAGGGTGCACATGTAGTGGTTGTTCATATTTATAACAACAATTTTCATTCATTCATTGTTGTTGATTTATATGAGCAGAGACTTTTACTGTCATCTGGGAGTTGGCTGATCCAGTTTTCTGCTTAACACTTTGACTGCTATAATATATTTTTTAAATGGATTTTCTTGACTAGCTGTTGATTCCACTAGGTTCACTTGAGAGACAGTCGAATCAAATGTTATATCAGGATTTTATTAAAAGCTTGACCTATGACTATGGTCTTTCATTTCAGAAATAAAATGATCTTATAGAGTTTCTATGCGAAAAAATTGGAAATTGCATTTTAAAGCTACCTTTTTTTAAAATTAATAGGAAAATCTTCTGCTTCCCCCCCTTCCACTTATGTGCAATGATGGAAATGGATATCTTTGCACTATCGTTAAGAATTTTGGAGTGGAAAAATTGGTTAATAGAGATAATACCTCATCAAATTCCATGTTAGCAGGCACCACAGAGATTGTTTGGCTTTAAGAACTGCATAAGTTGGACATCCAATTGGTTAATAGAGATAATGCCTCATCAAATTCCATGTTAGCAGGCTCCACAGGGATTGTTTGGTTTTAAGAACTGCATAAGTTGGACATCCAATAATAGACATGAGCTAGGCTAATTTTAACTCAGGCTTTTTTATTTTATTAGCTTGGCCAATTGTTTGAAAAGCAGGCTAGAATTCTTCAATTGAGTCAGTTTTAATCTTTATTTTTTCCTCTTTATGCCATCAGAAAAAAAGGTTTTATTTGTGAGAGTAACTTTATTTCACAAAATACAGTTTGTGTGACTGTCAATCTTTAATTCAAACATAATCTAACAACCCACCAGAGGAGGTGTTTCTGCCTTTATTAATAAGAGTAAGTACTCTTATTTGATTAAAAAAATTATCTGCATGCTAATAATGTTTGTGGTTTTGATTAATGACAAAATCTAATGACCCACATTGGCAAGATTTTGTCATTTCAAATATTTTATTTTAACAGCGATGGAGACATTTTTTAATTTTATTTTGTCACCTGCACCAAATCTGTTGTGTTTAATTTGGATTATATATATGATTTAATAAGTACAGGCTCATGTAAATACAAACATATGTAAATAGGCTTCTAATATTATATTTATTACTAAATATAAAAAAACAAATATACCCTCATATTTACAATATATTTTCCAATGGCAATGCTCCACCTGCTACTCGAAATATAGCTCCTAGATGACCTACAAAAGAAGAGACTGAAATTTCCCTTATAAGTTTCTTACCATTTCTAGGTGTGCTTTGACTAACTTGCTTTATGAGTAGATCCAATGATTTTGCTAGTTGCAATATGACAGCTTGCCTAGTGACAAAGTTTGATTCTATCAGCTTCCAGTCCTGTATAAGAATTTTCCACACTGCATCAACCATTTAGAATAATTACTATCATCCGGTGAACTTGAATTCTGTATTTAAGCTTTGTAACAGTAGATCTCTTGAAGTGTGTATACTAGTAGTTATTGAGGTTTGCCAGTAGTTCTTTGCAGAACAGGTATGGAGAATGTGAATTATGTCTTTCAGCTTTGTGACAATAGTTCTTTGATCTTACCTTTTAAAAGACTGACTGATTATTGCCAGTTCCCCATCCTTAATAAAAAGACATTTGGATTTAGTGAGCAAAATTGCCTACTGGCCTGTTCTTGCCATTGGCTATGCATTATCGATCTATATACACATAGGTTCATGGTGATGAATGCTCAGTCCAATCTAGATAAAATGGAATCTGGACTAGTTCATTATTTGAAGGCAAAGTGAGATATGACCATAGTTTTGGGTGCATGATAAATTCCTTTTTATTTGAGCAACTATCCAAATATTTATTTATGTAAGTCATGTTTAAGCACGTAATCTCTTGTTTAGCTCAGATTTCTTACTAAACAAATTTGTAAATATTATATTAAAATGTCTACTAGGTATAATAAGAAAATGATCATTTTATTTTACAGATTTTTAAAAATAAAACATCCAAATAAACATTTTAATTTATTACTATATTTACAGTTGTCATTATCAGAGATACTGAAATGATGAAAGATTTGGTGAAAAAAAAAGTTTGATGCTTCTAGATTAGTAATTATTTTGGATAACAATCACATTTATAGCATAATTTTTGTTTTTCTTACAGAATTCACTGATGTTCAACAGCTATTTCTTTTTTAAATAAAATTAGTGAATAATATTTACTTTTGGAAAACTCTCCATACAGTAGTGCACCCTGTACCAACCAGATTAATCAATGGATTCTAGTAGGCTTGTGCATAAAATTTCCATCTAGTGCTTACTCATCCAATATCCCCAATATGCACCTAAGGTGTTGTGCTCTCAGATCCAAGGCTTCTCACTGATGAAGGCTACAAGCCAGAAACTAGTTTGGGGATATTGGATGAGTAGACACTAGATGGGGATTTTATGCAAAAGCCTTCTGGCATCCATTGATTACTCTGGTTGGCACAGGGTGGCACTACTGTATGGAGAGTTTTGCCTGTTTAATAAACAGTTATGTGCTAGCATAAGAGATGGTGATCATGTGATATTTATTTTTGGCCAATGTCGATGCTTAATACAACTTTTAGGGAACTTTAATCATCTTCAAAATTTGCATTGATGCATGACAAATGGAACTTTTTTTATTGTAAAGACATTATTTTAAGAATATAATATTGAATTATTTCTTTGCTCTCTGCTGTTTCTACCATCGTGCAACAACTGTTTCTACCATCGTGCATCATTGTTGCCGTAGCAGGATGGTTTTAGATTCTGGAACTCAAGATTCATGGATCATGACCATATCTGGTATTTCTGGGATTTTTTTTTTCTTTTGTAAAAATCATTAATTATTTATTTCTTAAAAAAGTTTTGCTTATATGTAGCTTTTATTTAAATATAATTAGTTTTGAAAAGAAAATCAACCTGTCAAATGTTTATGGGATGTTTTGTTCTGCATGGTTTAGTATAGTGATAGATTATAATTTAAGTTTCATGGATCATGCTCAGATTGAGCAATAAAGCCCTTCAAATAATTTTTTAAGTTTTTTAAATTGGAAAATTAATTTTTAATATTTGAAGACTGACTTAATTATTTACATATATGCTTTCAAATTAATTCAACTAAAACATAATGATTTCATTAAGAATAAGTTTTTTTATGTAATTTACTTTTTAAACTGAAAGTTAATATTTTTGTTGTAAAAATGAAGCAAACACAGATGTTCTAATTAAACAAGTGATATGTCTAAGTGTGCTATTACACTGTTAGTGGTAAAGATAAGGTATGACTTGTAATATTAAGTGGCTGAGCACTTTTGAGAAATTTTGACTTCACATAATTATAGCAAAAAGGTCATCTGAAAAAGGTAGAATATGTAGGTGACAAATATTTAAATATATACAAATAAAGGATTTTGGGAGAGGGGGAAGCATGCTTCCATTGGTTTATAGTATGGGTGTTGTTAGCTATTCACCATGTATCTTTGATTTTACATTTGGAGTCATGATATTCTATACAAGCAATAGAAGTGGAAGAAGGTTCAAATGTATGGCTAGTAGGTCTTTGATGGTCTAAGAAGATGGAAATATATTCAGGTTTATTATGAGCTCTTTTGTATAAGTAATAATGTTGAGAGACAAGTGTGGAGAGGGATGTGCAGGATTCACCATAGTGTAAAGCACTGCAACTAGTTTGAGGGCATGAGATCTTATACACTGTGAGGGGTCTGATTATAGAGTAGGCAATATTTTGAATTAATTCATCTATTAGTTGAAGGAGAGGTACAAAATCTTAATTGTTGTTAAAGTTATTATTTTTTGTAATTTTGCTTTTATGAAATTGATCTAAAATGTAAAGATTTTACGAATAAGATTTTATTTTTATTAAAAATATAAGTGAAGAACAAACATAAAAGAATAAGCAAAAAGTCTGCACTTCACAAAAACACGTTTAAGAGATTATTCTATTCATTTAGTTATCTGCATGGTGACAAGGAATTCATCTTTGACTTTTCTTTTTCTATTTTTGTGATCATGTACCAAATGATTTGACATTTTGAAGATCCAATAAATTGCTAATTTTCCTTTTATCTTCCTTTAAATTGATGCTTTTGGGGGATCTTTCTTTGGTCTGTTACACAGATATGTGTTGCTTTACATTGTTTGCCATATTGGCTCAAGATTTACTATAAGCATGTAGTAAATCTTGGATTATTACATTGGATAAACTATATAATTTAAGAATGTAAATAATTTTATTTTTGTGTTATTAATAAGTCTTTTTATTGCTGGGAACCAAACATCCATAATAAAATGTTAATAGTCTGAACAGGCACTAACCTGTATTAAATGTGCTTTAAAAGTTGCAATAATCAAGTATATTTTGCCGATAGAGGCATCTTCCAAACCATGACACAAGATATCGACTTTTTATAAAGATCACCTGACCATCTTATCTTTATCCTAAATGTCCATTTATATAGGTGAATCTAAAGCATCTTGATTTGGAAGCATGAAGTATTGTTTTCTTCACTGTTTAAATCCACTATTTCCTTTACAAATTAACTTAACTTACATGAAGATCCCTCTATCGGAAAAATATGCTTGATTATTGTGAATTTTAAAGCACATTGAATATAGGTTAGTGCCTGTTCAGACTATTTACATAAGCTTTCTGTGAACTCTATAAATTAATTACTACTCTTCAATACAATGTTAAAGAAAACCTGTCCTGCAAATCTTACGTTTAATTGTATCCAAATGAAGTTGAAATTATTTTTTACACTACAGTTTTGATGTGATGAGCTACAAAATTGCATATATTCTATCCTAAAGTAATTGATAAATTAGCAATAAAGGTATTCTTAATATTCAAATCAATGTACTAGTTGGAATTATCAGTTATAAGCTATTACATAAGTGACAATAATATTTTCTATTTGGATGTTACACTTCAGGTAATTCTTTTTGTTGTTTTTTCAAGATATAATAAAAAAATATAAGACATTATAATTTTTATAAAATTTAACTTAGAGTGGATTCATGATTTAATTTGTGTAGTTTTTGTTCAAATGCTGATTACATCTGGTAAAATAATTTATACCGATTTCAATTACAATAATTTGGATACGTGGCAAGGTAACTTAGCACACTTGGAACATATATTATTTTTGGTATAGTGAATGGATCAATGAGAAAGGATTATCATAACTGTCATGGATGGATAACATTATGGACTGAATGGGATTAACAAATGTGGAGGCAATAAAGTAGAGAAGAGAATGATCTGGAGATAATTAATCTGTCCTGTTACCCATCATTATCAAATCGATGAATCAGGCAGATGATTGTAATACTAATTTTAACTATATTATTCTGCTAGGTACAAACTATATTAAAATTTCTAGGTACAAACTAATAGATAGACTTCATTTTTTAATTGTTTCTATGGCAACAAAGTCAAAAGATTTCATTTTAAAAAAATTCTCATTACAATTAACTTATCAATATTTAAAATTAACCAGCTTACTGCTTGAAATACATGTTTCTGCTGTAACATAGACAATTAGGAGTAACTCTGATTAATCTAATAGTTTTTTTGCATATATTATAACTTTAATGAGTACCTAAAATACCACATGTCAATATTAAAAGCTGATAATGACTTTTGTAATCTAAACATTATAAAATAGCATGATCTACACAATATATTGGCGAAAAATTATTAATTATAAAAAAGTAAGACGAAGGACTTAAATTTCTGTTGAAATATTTTTTTTACACAATATATTGGCGAAAAATTATTAATTATAAAAAAGTAAGACGAAGGACTTAAATTTCTGTTGAAATATTTTTTTTACTTGTATTTTTAAAGCATCTATGTTCAAATAACTATCTGATATTGCTATTTTCTATATACCATTACATTATATCTATCAGAATGTTTCCATTGCCATTTTAATCTCAACCTTCACTTCAGCATGTAAACTATCTGAAAAAATATATTGTAATTTCAAGCAACTGTTTGAATTCTGAATTCCTTCACACAACTAAGATTTTGTGTTTTGAAAAAAGGGTTATTGATTATAAACAGTAATTAAATATACCACCACCTTGTATGGTTTAATACAATGATAAAATGTTCGGAATTTAAATCTTAAGGTCCTCGGATATTGTTTCCAGTTCTGGCAGCTCCAGTATTAGAACTTCTCATGAATTGCCAAATGATATAATGACTTAATTAAATATATATTATACCCTTGACAGCTTATCAAAAACATAATACCATAATGATGATTTGAAGCATAAAAGTGATACAAAAATATAACGATTCATTGTTCAATTGTCCATCCGTAGCATAGAAATTGAAATTCTTCTAAACAACTTTCTTTTTTTCAGATTCAACCATAAAGCCATATGGATTTGATCTTATTAGATGTAATGGAATTTTATTAACCGATTCAGTCAGCCCATGACCATAATGATCATCAATTTTATAAATGGAATTTAACAGCTATTGATCTAGATAGATATTGAAGAAACACAAACTACTAAGAATATAATTAATGACTGTTGAACCTATTATTACATTTACACAAGTTAGGATTTTATAAAGCTACTAAAAATCAATATATTTGTTGGAATATCTGTAGGCTTTTTATATTTTGTTAATGATTAAATTGTATAAAAAGTAAAAATATATTCACATGCTAAATAATTAATTAATAATATAGATATAATATTCCTCTCAGTAAAATAATATTAAACATATCATTTTATATTAAACAAAAGATAAATAATTTGCCCCACATTATCATTATTGAATAAGGTTTGGTAGCACACACATCTAACAAATTAAAGTATTTTCACTTTATGAAACTATGGTTATGAAAGAATTTTAATAAATTTTTTTTTTTTTTGGCTATTATTGTACTGTTATATGAATTTTTGTTTTATTCATTATTACTAGTATAGTTAACCGGAAGGAGTATGGAGAGATGTATGTTGGGAGTAACAAGAAGAGATCGAAAACGCAATGTATGGGTAAGACAACAAACAGGTGTTACTGACCTTATTGAAAAAATTAAAAGATTGAAATGGAGTTGGGCTGGACATATTGCTAGAAGAGATGATAATAGATGAACAATTGAAATTTTAAACTGGATTCCAAGAGATTGTAAAAGACCCAGAAAGAGACCACATGTGAGATGGATGGATGAAATAAGAAAATGTGCAGGGGTGTTGTGGAGAAGAGAAGCTAAAGATCGGAGAAGATGGATTAAACTTGGAGAGACCTTCATCCTGCAGTGGATTGATAATGGTTGATGATGATGATGATGATGACTAGTATAGTGTTAGACAGTATTTAATATATATATATTGAAATAATATCTAGAGCAGAACTGCCAATTAACTGTTTATAAATAGGTATACGGGGAGGTGGATAGCGTAAAAATCTTTAAATATAGAGATTATCTTGAAATAAAAAATCCGATGAACAAATAATACAAGACCAATCGTATTAGTCAGAGTGTTATGGATTACTTTGCGTTATAGGCTAGATTTGTAATATCATATATATATATTTAATGGCATACATATGAAATACAATAAGTTTAAGAACTATCTTTCTTTTGCCCTTAAGCGAAAATTTCTTTTAAAAGGCAAAAAATCTAGAGGGATTGCCAAAATGAGAAATAATTGGCAAACAATAGTGATGTTTTTTTTTTATTTGACAGATAAACAGATGTCTATGCTAATGGAAATGATTGGAAAGCAAAAGAATCAGAAAGTGTCAAGCGTTGGTGGCCTAGTGGTTAGGATAGCTGCCTTCCAAGCAGCTCCCGGTCAACGAATTTGACATATGGAAAAAAAAAAGAATCAAAAGGTTCATCAGTTGTTAGTTAAGTAATTATTGGTGTCAGAGAAATATTGCGGGACTTACTAATAACTTGTTTTATTCTAAAACATATTATATAAGCATTTAAATTAATAGTCTAAATTTATTTGCTATGGAAAAAACAACACCAACGCAATTCTTTGTTTTGTATAGTTAATTAAAAATATATAAAAAATATAGTTAATTAAAAATATATAAAAAAGATAACGAAAAGTTTTAATTAAATAATGTATTTCATCATAATGCAACGCCATTTCGAAGTAATAAATTGTTATATATTTCTATTATTGCGACGTCATTAGAGAGAAATTATTAAATATAAAATTATTCGAGAAACGTTTTAAATGTTATTGTGATTTGTTTAAACTTCATAATGCCTTCTAGAAAAGTAGTGCACGAACTTAAAGACATCTGTGTAAAACTAATAACAAAAGAATTATCGGAAATACAATCGCACAGTCGGTTAAACCATTATCGGAAAATTACGAAACCAATGCTTAATGAAACAGGTCAACAATTCTTACTTCCGGATAACTTGATCGACAACATTTATTCATCTTTAGAAAAAGCAAAGCTCATAAATGAGTTTAATTTGGAATTGTTCATAAGAAAAGGTATGAAAAACGTGTTGTTGATTAATACTTCACCAAGGATTGTGTATCTCATAAAATCTATTCTACCAGGACTGGAAACTTTGGAAATTTCAAACGAATGTGAATTCACTTCTAACGACATGAAAGAACTAATAAGTAAACTTCCAAATATTACTTGGTTAAGTTTATCGAAAACCATTGCTGATAATAATGTCATGGATGCAATTCTTCTAACTTGTTCAAAGTTAAAGTTTTTAAATATCAGTAATACAAAAGTTCTCAATCTGCCATTTATAAAATATACGTTTCAAAACAATACCGTTCCTTTAGTTTGTAAAAATCTATTATATCTTGATATTAGTGGATTACCCTTGACTTCGCGTACTTGTGTTACAATTTTAAAATTGTTTCCTTACTTAGAGGTCTTAGAATCATATACTATTTTATTTATTTTAAGTCTTTACAGTTCTCAAACTAATAGTTCATGTTTAAACTTAAGAGAAATTTATATTTATCAAATGGTGTCTGATCAGGATTTCAAAAACATTCATAAAAGTTGCCCTTATTTACAAAAATTATCTTTATATTCTGCAGTGTGGAATCATGAGCGAACAAAAACTATATCACAATTTATTTACTTAAAGCAGCTAAATCTATATTTGATTTATATTAATATTGATATCATAAATGAACTTTTAAGATTATGTGGGGACAAAATTAAAAAATTAGAATTATTTGAATGCGAAATAGATTTACTTCAGATTGCTAGATTTTGTCCAAATATAAAAAGACTTGAACTCTGTGATTCAGATCTGAAATATTCTTCTATCAAAAACTATTTTTACAATACTTGCACAAAACTTACTGAGATTCACATTAGCTCTTTTGATAGCAGTACAGAAACTAAAACGGTAATGAAGTCTTTATTCCAGTTTTGTTGCAAAACTATTAAGAGTCTTTGTATAACTGGAACTGACTTAACAAATGAAGATATGAAAATAATTTTTCAAAATGACTGGAGATCGTTAAAAATATTAACTTTTATATTGCTGGTAGATCTTGATGAAGATGTGTTAAAGATGATAATACTTAACATGACAATACCTTTACAACAGCTTTGTATCACAGACTGCCCCAAAATTAACAATCCTAAAATAAAAAAGTTGAAACAGATAGTCTCAAAGTTAAACTTGGATTTACAAATTGACTATTTCACGTTTTCAGCATATATTGCTGATTAAGGATTAAACAATAAATTTGTTTATTTAAAAATAATTGTACTAATTTTTTATTACATTTGGCTTTTCTTTCTATCAATAAACATTTAAAAAGATAAAATACAATGAAAAAAAAATCGTTACAATTTAGCATAAATCAGTTAGAATTATTAGAATGACATTGCCTATGAAGTGGGCCATATAAAAGTTGTTGATGTTTATATATGTAATAAGCTTTACGGGGAAAATACAGACATAATACAGTAAATTGAAATATACACCATGAAAAAATGATGTTTTTCAGGATTTTATCTGGCTTAGCTTTTTGATAGTAGCTGAATGATATTTAAATTACTGACTATCCAATATTAGTCAGCAAATGGATATCTGTTGTGTTTAGTTAGAGGATAAACAAGAAACAAAAAACAGTCAAACTTTTATAGATGATTGTTGTAAAGCCTTTTGCTCCACCGAATATGTAAAATCTGTTTTACTTTATTGTTTCAACAAATTTAATTATAAGTGCCTTTTTTTGAAAGAGTTTATTGTTACTAACTATTTTTGGACAAATGCCAAAACGATTACTATATTTTTAATAGCTAAAAAGATTTTTGTAGTTTTTCTATAATATCTAATATAATAAATATTTAGATATTTGTTGAAAGATGTTTTGTGTCAGTAAATGCTTAATAAAAATGGAAATGTGTCAAGCGTTGGTGGCCGAGTGGTCAGCACAGCCGCTTTACAAGCAGTTGTCCCAAGTTTGCGGATTCGCTTCCCGGCCGATACTTTGACACATGAAAAAAAAAAGAAAAAGAAAAAAATAGAAATGTGATACAAGTTGAATTTGTATCAACATTATCTACAACAGAGGCATTATATAAATGACTATGACCTTTCCATATGAAAATAAACAAATAAACGAAAAACTATTCCACAGATAAGTTTTACAATGGCTATACAAACTAATTTGTGATTCACCAATACATTCCATGTAGAAGCTGTTGATTCCTTTAGTTTACTTTGTAATTATAAAAATTTGTAATGATATTTTGCAATGCTATCTTTAACTTATCCACAATATTTTTTTCTGAAATAATTTAAATTCATGCCTAATTATAGCACTCCAATGTAGTATAGTCTAAATTATATTCTCTCAATGGAAATAATCAATATTGCACTTTTTAAAAATATCTTTGAGATAATTTCTATGATGTAAATTTTACCCCAAAAACTATGATCATATTTCCTATAAAAATTAAGAAGTCTTGTATTCTCCATTTATCTTACAGGTTCAATCAAAATAATAAGATTTTATAATAGAGAAATCTAATTGAAGTACAGGCTTATTATATACCTGTATCAATATATATATATATATAATATAGGGCATATGAGCACAGACTTTAACATGACTTACCACTCTTCACTACATCTCATCACACATACACTTGAACACATATATGCTGAAAAGATAAATAATCACCAATATACATATTTCATGCTAAACCAGCAGTCATCAGTTGGTACAGATTAGCATCTCCACACATATATGCAATAAGTGCTCAGATATTTATTAAGATAGCCAATATTCATGCTTTAATGGACAGGCTGATTATTTATCTTTTTGACACATATGTGTTCAAGTGTATCAGTGTTATGAGATGGAGTGGAGAGTGATAGGTCATGTGAAAGTCTGTGCTTATATATCCTATATATAATAGTGAAATCTATAGAATTTCATCCAACAATTTAAATTACATATCCATTGGTTTATGTCATTGTGCTTTTAATATTTTACAGCATTTATAGGGTGTCTCAGTTTCATACCATAAATTAGATAATAGTTATTTCTCTATCATGAAATACACCATATTTTAGCTTGTTAAAAGCAGTAACAATCTATTGGAGACAATGTTAGACCTCAACGTCAAAATTCACCTTTTTATTATATTGCAAATATATTTAAAATGGTTTATATTCTCAAATAGATAATTATCAATGCCAATAATTGATGTGAATTATTATTTTATCATTGTCTGATCAAATGCATGCTTTTTTAAACATTAGGTATTAAATATATGATTTTTTTCTACAGTACAGGCTTTTTTATACCTGCACTCCAATATGTAATATATAGGGATTTGAACTCAGACTTTCACATGACCTTTAATTATCCACACTATCTCATACTGCTGACACACTTGATCACACACATGTCGAAAAAAGAAATAATCACCAACATTCATATATCATGCTAAACCAGCTCTCATCAGTGGGTTATTAAAGTAAGTAAATTACATAAATTACCATTTGAACTGGCAAGGATAATACAACCATCAACTAATAATAAATACATTATCCAAGAAGATAAAATACTTGTTTTTACTTTAAATCGATTCAAATTAAATTTCATCAGAAATCTTATACATCTTTAGCATTGTTTCATTAATATACTTATAAACAGTTCCAAGGTCACCATCATAAAAATTGTAAATAATATTAGAAAATACACATCCTTGTTTACGACAAGCTTTTATTTAAAATGTGTCAGGTTTTCCATTTGTAATAATAACAAATCTTTTCATTCTACTATGTAGAAATTGTATACGTATGAATAAATTTTGGTAGATATCTAACAAACTTCAACAAAACCATAGACCTTTTGAAGATGTTTGGAAAATAATTGATCACATTAAGAAAACAATACATAAATCTTTCTCTGGTTTCCATTAATTTTGTTGTAATGGCTGGGTAAGAAACATCATATTCATAGCAACATTATTATTCAGTAATGCAACACTAAATTTCTGGTACCATTTATCTATGACCAGAAGCAATCTATTCAAAAAAAAATCATTGAAAGTACTTTTACTGCAGCAACTAATAATGACATTTTATGGTAATTATTGCTCTCTTATCTAATCCATTTAATTTTAAAAATTAAAATAGTAGAAACATCCTTAATTTCAGATGTTAAAACAGGCAAAACTCACTATATGTATTGCCACACACAGTAAGCTAGAGTAATCAATGGATGCCAGAATGCTTATGCATAAAATCCCCATCTAGTGCCTACTCATCCAATATTGTCAGACTAGTTTCAGGCTTATGGCCTTTGTCAGTGAGGAGCCTCGGATATAGGTGCAGCGCACTCAGATCCAAGTCTCCTCACTGATGAAGGCCACAAGCCAGAAACTAGACTGGGGATATTGGATGAGTAGGCACTAGATGGGTATTTTATGCACAAGCCTTCTGGCATCCATTGATTACTCTAGATTGCTGTGTGTGGCAGTATTTATAGTAAGTTTTGCCTGTTACACCAGCATAAGAAGGGGTGGTCATGTGATGTGTATTGGCTTAATTTCAGATGTTACATGTTCATGAATTTATATATACCTTAAAAATTACAATATTTTTGAAGTTAATACATCACCATTTTTATAATCTCCTAGGTATTTAATCAGATGTGCAGCTTAGATTACAGAGCTGTTTTATCTTTACTAAACTGGCTATTTTTATTCAAATGTAGATGAGTGGATGAAATGAATATGTCATTAAAAGTTGTCATCTTAATTCATGTATCATTAGTCAAAAGAAAATGAAAATATTCCTTTCACCTATTCAAAATATCATTGTCATCTTATAATAAAATGCTTTTGATTAAATTAACAGGGTTGTAATTATAGTTTATCAGATCCATAGGTTATTTTAAGGGTATCAAAAAGATGTAGAATGCCCACAATCAGTAAAGTTCTATATTTATTTAGTAATTTTTAATCCACCATAATTTTTAAGCCTCTTTGTCAATAGTTGAATCTGTGTCTTTTAAAATTCTATATTTATTGTAAAACTCTAGTTATAAATATTATTCTGCCAAAAAGAAAATTTCATGTTTCCTTTTAATCAAATCATTAATATTATTGTCAGAAAATCAGCTATGATTTTTTTTTGTAAATCCCAAAATAGTTTTTCTTGTATCCATAACATATTTCTTAAGAGAATTGCCTGCTTCAATAAGATGACAATCCTGGTGTTCCAAATGATTTTAAGTTTCCTGTTTTATAGCTGCTTTAATTTAGTACTTATAGTATACATTTCTCAACAGTAAGCATCAATTATTTTGTAAATATGATTGAAATAAGATTTATTTTTAATGCAAGCATTATTTTAATTTTGGAGCGTATTAATATATGCTCCTTACGACAATCTATATTTATAAGTTCTTATGAAGCTTATCTTTTCTTCTTACTAGTAACTATAATGTAATCTATTAATGTCATTATTCATGTTCAGAGCATATATGAATCCATGTTTTTATAACAACTTTTATGTCTAAACAAAATATTTTAATAATGAACTCTAGTATTGTGCAAATATTTAATATCAACAGCGCTTTGAACTTTAAAGGAGCAATACCATTTCCCCTAAAAACTTTTGGCTAAAAACTACTATTTGTATCATCATCATATGATCATCATTTCTTATGGTTGCTCATAACTGTTATTAAAACAGGCAAAACTTTCCATACAGAGTGCTTTCAGATCCAAGGCACCTCACTGATGAGGGCCACAAGCCAGAAACTAGCCTGGGGATATTTGCTGAGTAGGTACTAGATAGGGATTTTATGCAAAGCTTTCTTGAAGCCATTGATTACACTGGCTTGCACTGAGTGGCACTACTGTATGGAGAGTTTGCCTATTAGTATGATCATGTGATTTAAAGTCTCCAATGCTAAAAAAGATAGTTGAATGATATTATAAAATCATGCAAAAAAAGGATTTAACACATTTTACTTCTCCTTGATACAACAAGAAATTCCTGAAATAGAAATTACTAAATTGGAATTTACAACAAATCTAACACCATGAATTCCCCCTTGAGTATTGATTTTCCCTTACAAATAAAACTTTTAGGTATATACATCAAATAAATGTATAACAGTGGTATAAAATGACTAAAAGATTTTGGTAGTGTAACCATACTGAAAATGCCTTATGGAATGAAAATATGTTTAGATATAAAATATTAATAATTTTTATTTTATTTTAAGTATTTATCTTTATTAAAAGACATTATATATATATATATATATATATAATGTCTATATATATATATATATATATATATTTCCAAAGTTTTGTTGTTTTCCAATCTTTTTTTGTCTTGGTTACTTACAATTTTTATACATTACTTTAATAAATTATATGTCCTTATATTAAGCTTAATAAGTGGATGGTAGTAATTTGGAGTCACCCTTTGTTGCTTATTAATCTGTCTTAATTTTATCTTTGGCCAGTTACTATTATGTTTTTGTCCATTGTATATCTTCTTTTCATAACTTATTTTTTGCCATATTTCACATGCTGTAGGTGCTGCACATCCTTAGATTTTGATCAATTGTTTTCTAGGTAAGTATTTTAAGCATTGCTTAAAGTATTTTCCCCATCCATTATCAAGTTTTTTAATCCAATTATATTTTTTATTACCGAATAATAATGAACATCTTATTTCCCATATTGTTCTAATTGTGTGGATAAGTACCATAGTGTTTGTGTGGATCAAATCTCTTGATGTGTTTGTTAATAATATCTTTTAGATTAATAATTGGGGTTTTGAATACTTTTACTCTTATTTGTTTAAATGCTCTACATTCTTCAACCAGGTGTGCACATGTTTCTTTGCTGTTCTTGCAGGTTGTACACCCTGGTTTTAGATTCATATGTAGTTTTTTTATTTAAATACATTGTTGTGGGGTGTAACCCATTCATCAGTTTATAGATTATATAATGATTTCCTGAACAATATAACGTAATCTTCAGGAACAAAAAATATATAGTTCCAAAAAGATTATCATGCCTAAAAGTAAAAAAATATGGAAAGATAGCAAAGTATGTAAATAAAAGTAAATTAAAATAATTATAAATAAAATAATCAAGTTGATTTTCCACAGCAGTTCATAAGAATTGAGTGTCACTTCACCTCTCTAGAAAGAAAAGAAATAAAATTACACTGTTGAAAAAAAATCTGTCTTGGATATTGTTATTTATAAGTTTAATTCATTTTGAGAACATATGATTTTAGATGAAATATATGAATTTTCCAATCACATTTTTAAAACAGTATAATTTATATAAACAGGCAAAACTCACTATAGGTATTGCCACACATAACAAGCTAGAGTAATCAATGAATGCCAGAAGGCTTGTGCATAAAATCCCCATCTAGTGCCTACTCATCCAATTCCCCCAGACTAGTTTCTGGCCTGTGGTTTTTTTATATACTTTTGCCTTTTTTTTTCCCTAAAGCTTTTACATGCATCGGAAAAATTAATTATTATGCAAGATCAATGTATCTACTCAACTTTAATAGAGCTAGAATTAATTCCAAGATTTGTTTCTTACTTTTTTTCCTCTTCTTTCAGGTATCAATTTTATGCTATGGCCAGGAAGCATTATTTTGAATGAAGTCAGGATCTTTACAGTATATAAAAATATTTTATAATATATGCTTTTATTTACTGTGTGAATAATAAAAATGTAAAAAATAGTATATATATATATATAATGATAAATGTTTTTATTTACTGTAGGGTTTTTATATTTAACTTGAAATAAAAGCAAGGGGTAGCCAGTAATTAATTAATTCAATTCCCCATTTTATAACAAAAGAATTGAATTAATTAACTTTTTTACAACCTACATTTTTATTTCAAGTTAAATACAAAATCTTACTTATTTTTGAAGAAATAAAAGCATGTCTCACAAGATATTATATATATTATTTTTCTTCTTTTATTATTTAGACTTGATGTAATCATTACTATTATTATTGTCATTATTATGTATTTATTTAAACTCAGGTTTTAATATGCATGCAAACATATGCACATAAGTGTATAATTAAAAATTTAAATATTCATCTTTGTCTGGCAAAAGTATTTCAACCACTCTGTTTTTTGTTTTTGGAAAAAATATTATCTTATGCTAGGCTAGAAAGAATTTTAGTTTTATGTTACAATTGCATCAGTTTTAAACTCAAAGTAAAAGAACAGAAAATAAAAAATAAAGTTTGATTGGGTCGTGTGAAAGTCTGTGCTCATATACCCTATATATTACATATATAGACACAGGTATATAATAAGCTTGTGTGTTTCGGTTATTACATAGTAGAAATGTCTGCCCATCCCTTATATATGTATTAAATGGATTATGTCCTGTACATGAGGGATCAGATTGACCTTAGGTCAACATGGGTGTGACAAGAATCTCGGCATCAGGGTGGCCTTTAAGCATTCCATCATCAGATTTTCAATTGGATGGATGGTTGAAGAGTTGGAGGGTGAAGTAGATTGAAGCTTGTCCATTAAAGTATGAGGTTTGGCGACCTTAATATTTATCTGAGCACTTATAGCATATATTTGTAGAGATGGTAATCTGGACACACTGTTGATTGCTGGTTTAGCATGAAATACGTATATTGGTGATTATTTATCTTTTCAACATATATGTGTTCAAGTATATCAGTGTTATAAGGTAGTAGGGAGAGTGGTGGGTCATGTGAAAGTCTGTGCTCATATACCCTATATATTACATATATAGACATAGGTATATAATAAGCTTCTGTGTTTCGGTTATTAACTAAATTAAGTATACTTTCAATGGTTAGCATCATAATCGTGATTATAAAAAAAATAAGAAAACACAGCATAGTACCATTAAAAATTAAAAAAACACATTTTTTTTTACTATTTAAACACATATTCATACAGTAAATAACCTTAATATTTCACTTTTTATTATTTATTTCCTCAAAAATTATTTCAACAATTTGAAGATCAAAACCACGTTGATATTCCTTCTCATGATTATGAAACAAAAATGCATTTGCTAAATCAGTTTTAAATTTTTTGTATATAAATGAACGCTGCATCATTCTTGTCCTCAAATTTGCTTTTGGGGGACCATAGTGTTTATATATATATATATATATATATATATATATATATATATATATATATATATATATATATATATATATATATATATATATATATATATATATATATATATATATATATATATGGGCAATTCAATTGGCTGCATTCCACTGAATACACCACATTATACTGGTTAACATTATCTATTTTGTTTATAATATTGGCAGGATCTATCTATTATATATAATCACTATCATTTTAATCATTATCAATTCACTGCAGCATGGTTTCGCAGAGTTCAATCCATCTTCTCCGATCTCTAGACTCTCTTCTCTACAACACCCCAGCACACTTTTTTTATTTCATTTATCCATGCCACATGTGTTCTCTTTCTAAGTCTTTTACAATCTCCTAGAATACAGTTTAAGAAATATATATATATCTGTGTAAGGTATGTGGGTAAGATAAACAAAAATTTGTAAACGTGTAGTTAAAATTTAATATATTATAAGATTATATTTCAAAATCTCAGTTTGTTTTTGATTTTATAAAATAATCAGGTTAAATTTTTCATAGTTTATTACCTAAGACCACATCAAAAAACAAAAATTATTTATGATATAATATCCACAAATTTCTAAATTTAAGTGACCACTTAAGCGTTTCTAATTTAGCATTCTTAGCGCTTATAAAAAAGATTCAAATTTCTGAATTATTTAATAAAATAATAGAATGTTAAATACCAAATTATTTTTAAAAGAATAAGATAAGTGGAAAACAATGACTAGGAATAACTGAATAGAACCACTAAGATTCAATTTCTTAATAGGATGGTCAAATGGAACGTTTCCAGAAACTTATCATTAACGTACGATTCGAAACGTTTCCAGAAATGTATCATTAACATACGATTACTATAATATTTTAACTTTAAACTAATAAAACTATGATTAATTAAACCTGTATCTTAATATTAAGTTATTGATTTTTTTTGAAAATTAACAATGTTGACATAGTAACAAAAACAATAATTGGTGAATTTGTTTTTAAACCACTAAACATCGTGTGACGACCATTTCTTATGCTTGCTCATAACTGTTATTAAAACAGGCAAAACTCTCCATACAGTAGTGCCACTCAGTGTAAGCCAGAGCAATCAGTGGATGCCAGAAGACTTATGCATAAAATCCCTATCTAGTGCCTATTCATCCAATATCCCAAAACTGGAGCCTTGGATATAAGAGCACTGCACCTAGATCTTAGGATCTAATGCAACTCTCCAGCAGCCCTCCTTTATCTGTACTTAACACAAAACTATAATAATAAAATCAAAAACACAATAATATTTTCAATCCAAGCTCAATAGCTTATTTAGTCATATCAGTCTGAACTCAGTTCAGTATCCATACACTTTGGTGTCTTTGGTTCTTTAATAATCATAGCCACACTATCCTGTTAGGCAGGATTGGTATTAAACCATTAAACATCACATGATCACGATTTCTATAAACTAAAGAGCTTAGATTGAAAATATTATTGTCTTTTTAAATTTTATTCTCATAGTTTTGAGTTAAATAGAGATAAAAGGTGGCTGCTGGAGGGTTATATTCGATCCTAAGATCTAGGTGCAGTGCTCTCAGATCCAAGGCTCTTCACTGATGATGGCCACAAAACTAGAAACTAGTCTGGGGATAGTGGATGAGTAGGCACTAAATAGGAATTTTATGCACAAGCCTTCTGGAATCCATTGATTACTCTGGCTTGCACTGAGTGGCACTACTGTATGATGAGTTTTGCCGGTTTTAATAACAGTTATGAGCAAACATAAGAAATGGTGATCATGTGATGTTTAGTGGTTTAATACCAATCCTGCCTAATAGGATAATGGTGGCTATGGTTATTAAAGAACTAAAGATATCAAAATGTATGGGTACTGAACTGAGTTTAGACTTATATGACTATAGAAGCTATTGAACTTGGATTGAAAATATTATTGTGTTTTCAAATTTATTCTAATAGTTTAGTAGCTAAGTAGAGATAAAAGGTGGCTGCTAGAGGGTTGCATTAGATCCTAAGATTTAGGTGCACTGTCTTAGATTCAAGGCTCCTCACTGACGAAATCCACAAGCTAGAAACTAGTCTGGGAATATTGGATGAGTAGGCACTAGATAGGAATTTTATGCACAAGCCTTTTGGCATCTGATTACAATGGCTTGCACTGAGTGGCACTACTTGCCTGTTTTGAATTTGTTTTTACAAGTAAAAAGTTGATCTAATTGTCGATCTGACTTAGGGCCCTTTTCAAGAAAAGCTTTAAAGCATCTAAAATAAAATAAAAATGAAACTTGGCTATAAATATCCCCTAAAGACAGTTGAATTTGAAATTGGACTTTAAAAATATATTTTTAAAAAAAATATGAAGTAAGATCTCTCCTAATCAAAAAGATTTTTCTGTTTATAAAAGATTAATGAAATCTGTTAAATCTAAACTTCCATTAACTGACGATATTAAGAAATATTATTGATTTACAAAATCCTGCCACAAACCTAATCCATAAATAAAAATGGTTGATAAATAATCAGTTCAAAATAAAGCATTTCTTTGAAAATTTGATAAGTTATATTTCCAACTGCTATATAAAAATAAAATCTTTAATCTGTTGGTAATATATTTTAAAATAGTCCTATAGTCCATTTGTACTATTTTACAAACAGATTTAGAAAAACAGGCAAAACTCTCCATACAGTAGTGCCACTCAGTGCAAGCCAGATAATCAATGGATGCCAGAAGGCTTTTACATAAAATTCCTATCTAGTGCCTATGCATCCAATATCCCCAGACTAGTTTCTAGAATGTGGCTTTCATCAGTGAGGAACCATGGATCTAAGAGCACAGTGCCTAGGTCTTAAGATCTAATGCAATCCTCCCAAAACCACCATTTATCTCTACTTAACTACAAAACAATGAGATTAAAATTGAAAACACAATAATACCTTCAATCTAAGCTCATTAGCTTATATTGTTCATAAAGATCTGAACTCAGTTCAGTACCCATACATTTTGGTATTTTTGTTTCTTTAATAAAGAAATGCTGCCAATATCATATTAGGTAGGATTGGTATTAAACCACTAAACATCACATCACCATTTTTTATGCTAGCTCATAACTGTTATTTAAACAGGCAAAACTCTCCATACAGTAGTGCCACTCAGTGCAAGCCAGATAATCAATGGATGTTAGAAGCTAGAAACTAGTCTGGAGATATTGGATGAGTAGGCAATAGATAGGGATTTTATGCACAAGTCTTCTGGCATCCATTGATTACTCTGACTTGCACTGAATGGCATTATTGTATGGAGAGTTTTTCCTGTTTTAATAACAGTTATGAGCAAGCATAAGAAATGGTGATCATATGATGTTTAGTAGATTTGTTATAGGCTTGCATTTACCTACCCATATATATATATATTAAACTTTTTTTAAAACAAGAATGAAATTAGTTAAATAAAATACATTGGTAATTAAAAAATAGGATTTCGAGATTTTTGTCAATTAAATGGCTATTGAGTTGGCGGGAGGGATATTTTTTCACAATATAACTCCAGATGCTTCTATTTTTAATGAAATGAGAACTGATATCTTTTGATAACCAGTGAGTATTTTTTATAGCTTTCTTGAAAAGATTTTTTTTATAAAAATATGTTGAATTAAAATTAAATAATGTTATCTAAATTATGTTCAGTTTTGTTATAGGGGCTTTTATTTCAATCCCTAATTACTCAAAGATGAATTTGCTGAGAATATAAATAGAAATCCAATGATCATTAAATTTATGTTTTCAAAAATCCGGCATTATAATTCCTAAAAATTAGAAAGATGTGTTTTTCCTGACTTAGTGTAGTCATTTGTTGGTAAAGTATGGCCAATTAACATAAATATATGAGATTTTTTCCTACAGTATAGGCTTTTTCATACCTGTACTCCAATATGAAATATTGTAATGGTCAGATACATTGTACATTCATGCAACAAAATCCAGAGTTTTAGCAAATTATACCGAGGCTGATCTAGATGCGGGGTTGAAATCTCAAATCTGATCGCACCTCAGCTCTTTCACCAATACTACAAGATTTACTACATTATGAATGACATGTATGAGGCTACAGTCAGACTCTTCTAGTTCAAGTGCTGGCAGTAGAAAAGGGTGGAACATGAGACTCAAGGTATAAATGACTCAATTACTATATAAATAACTAAGCACACACATATATAGCTACTTAGATAATGCATATGTGGACTTAAACTAACATGATAATTTAGAATATTTAATTGAATGATAACAAGCTATGAATAAGACACTGACTGTGAGTACATTATATATTAGTATTGATTTCTTTTAATATATATATATATATATATATTAAAAGAAATCAATACTAACAATATGGCAATAGTGTATGATGTTACATAACAGGTATATAATGATGAGTAGATGGGTACAAAATCTCATCTCTACACTTTGTACATTTTTATCAATTAATTATTGACACTATTAATTTGGTTATCTATGGTTAATATGTCTGACTTATGCCATGTCAGGCCAAGATTTGGCAAGGTTAAACACACAAGAATGACAATATTAATTGTAATTTATAAATTAATATTACATAATGAGCAATAAGGGTGCTTCCTATGTAGATCATATATATATATAAACTAGATCTGGAGTTCAGATCAATGCTGAACTGAATAGTATAAAGCAAGACAAACTGGCACTTTGCAGCAGAGCTTCTGAGACTATGGAACTACCTAAACTAAATAATAGTTGTGACTTGAATGTGTTATTACTCAAGGGATTCAGTAAACATCACATGATCACTATCTCATACTAGCACAATAATTGTTATAAACAATTCAAAATACAGCAAAACTCTCCATATAGTAGTGCCATCTTGTGCTAACAAGAGCAATCAATGGATGCACAAGCCTTCTGGCATCCATTGATTGCTCTTGTTAGCACAAGATGACACTACTAAAAGGGATTCAGTACCAAGTACTTGGTTCATGTGGACCATACAACTTGCTATCATAAAATGCATGAATGTTTAGTTCAGGTGATGAGAGCAGCTTATAAAAACAATCTGGACCCTCATGTTTCAGTTCTAAAAAAAGATAATAGGGTGGCCCTTAAAACCAAAGCCCATTTTTAAAAGAGAGCTGTCCAAACTAAGAGTAATGGGATGGCCCTTACACCAAATCCCATTCTAATAAGAAATACATAGAGCAAGATGTAATGCACAGATGTGTTTTATAAAGACACATTTGCAATGCTTTAAAATATCAAACATTAAAATTAATCAAGTACTAATCCTTAGTTTCTATCTGCGAAGCCACTATACACCCCATTTGTAAGTTAGCATACTTAAACATGCTAAAAGAAGTTAATTAAATGATCTAGTTTAAGTTAAATCTATCTCATTTATGATAATAAATTAATGAGGATTGAGAATATTTAGGACTTATCTGGTTACTTATAATATGCTTCAAAATATCATTCTTGCTATTATTTAACTAAATGCAATCATTTAGCATGCAAACCTGAATTATACTAAGCTAAAACATAGTAGCTCAACATATATAAAAATAGGTTTAGACTGGAGATTTATTTATGTACTAAAAAGCAATTTAAGATTATATGAGAGAGTCAAATTGTCTCTTTACTGTTTTAATAATATTTAATAATCTCTGCTCTGAGGGATGGCATAGCATAATTAATGAAATATCAAATAAACAAAGTAATGAAGGCATATCTGCCGATTGGATAGATTAAGAATAAGAACTAAAATAGTTATCATGATTAACAGAAATATTATTAGTTAACTTTTAATTAGGCAATATTTTACATTATTTTTAAATAAGGGTACATTAAGATATTTAAATCAATAAGTACAAATTCATAATTTTAATTATTACTAATAATTTTAATTTCATAGTTTATGCACATTTATAGTATAGCTATCCTTAGAAAATTACAGAAATGATTTATTAAAACTTAGTTTAAGAGCACTGTGGAAGATTAATTGCTGGGGTGGCTTGCATGGTGTAGGCACTAACATTCACCAATGGACTGCTTTGTTCTTGGTGGCATCTTGGCAGGCTGCTGTTTTGAACTCCCTCCATCTCTTAGACCAATTTCCTTGTGAGGAAGAAGGCATGATAGGCCTTCTAGCATCGGGTCTTCATCATCAATTTTTGCATAGTGCTTGGCTGTATTTGATCACAATTAAAGAGTTAGTTAATTTTGAATTAAAACTGTGTTTTTATAGAACATCTCTCTTACCTCCTCACAAGCCATTAAAAATTGTTTATGACTTATTAATTTTTAATTTTAAAATCTAATGGCCAGCATAAATTTTAAGAACAACAAAAGATCTGACTTAGCTATTGACAAGTGGTGCTGGGTTAGTGATTTTGTATTTGCCTTTTTGAACTTTATTTTTAAATCTTCAGTTTACAATTTAATGAAAGGTATTTCCGAGAAACCAATGACCCTGATTCTCTCTTTTTTTAAAAAGAGATTTAAGCTGTCAACATTCTGTTATACGTATAAGACAGACACCCCCGAATTTAAGATTTATATGGGAATATCAATAAATCTATAAATTAAATAACTTAAAAGATAACTTAAAAATAATTTAGAAAATCTGTAATGTTTACTAAGTTTATCACATTACAGTTTTTTTGCATATATATAGGTGTGCCCACACATACATTGATATTTGCAACTTATTTTAATTTTATTAATTTCAAAATTATAACTGCTTATACATTATATGCATACAAACATTAATATGACTATTAGATGTGCACACAGATACAAATACACACATATACATGTAAATATATGCAATTGCATCTCAAAATAAATTATTGTAAGGTTATATATGTGGATTGGAAGGGTTTGAAATGGGGGGAAAAATACTACTATGGAATATAGTAGATGAAACAGGATGATAAATAAATCATACTGTTTTAATATATAGGAGATTTTGAACTCAGACTTTCACATGACCCTCAACTATCAATGCTATCTTATACTGCTAACACCCACGATCGCACACATATTAAAAAATAAATAATCACCAATATACATATCTCATCAGTTGGTCCAGATTTTCTTCTCCACACACATATATATACAATCAATACTTAGCTTATATTAAGATGGCCAGTCTTCATAGTTTAATAGACAGGTTTCAAACCACTCCACCTCACAACTCTTCAGATGTTTATTTCATTGAAAATCTGATGATGGAATGCTCAAAGCCCACATCAATGCCAACCTTTTCATCCTAAATATTAGTCAAGAAATGGCACCAATAATTTCATTTAGATAGCAAAAAACTTTTCTTTATTATAACTGAAAGCCTTATCATTTCAGATTGTTATGCTAGATATTAATCTTAATTCAAAATGTTAATAAGGTTAAACATTATTCCAGCATAGCTGTTTTCCCATAATGTCTAAGATTGAAGAAATGTAAGGTAAAGTTCTGTTATCCTTAAATAATACATTTCATCTATCTAGTAAAAGGACTAGCTGATTGCTATTTTTATATGAATGTATATTTTCAACAAAATGATGCATAACATGGCAAGAAATATTGTTGTACACTGGCTAGTTGTGAATATTTATTAAATGAAGTTGTATACATATATATGTGTGTTTACAGCCTAAATTAGTATAGGCAGTGTTGATTCACTCTAGAAATAATAAACAGCAAAAGAAAATTACTGAAAGCATAAGCTAATTTGCATTTCTATATAGTCTAACATTATGCAAATTAGCAAAGTTATTAAAATATGTGCTGAACTTTTAATATTGTCAGTGAGAAGTCAAATAAATAGTAGAATAAAGTAGAAGTAAAAAAGCAAGAGTTGAAAGCAGATTAAGGAAAGTATAAGTGTAGAGTGAAAAGCCAATAAACATCACATGATCACCATTTCTTATGCTTGCTCTTAACTGTTATTAAAACAGGCAAAACTCTATAATATTTTCAATCCAAGCTCAGTAGCTTACATAGTCATATAGGTCTAAACTCAGTTTGGTACCTATATGCTTTGGTGTATTTGGTTCTTTAATAATCATAGGCACCACTATCCTATTAGGCAGGATTGGTTTTAAGCCAACAAATTTCACATGATCACCATTTCTTATCCTTGCTCTTAACTGTTATTAAAACAGGCAAAACTATTTATACGTATTGCCACTCAGTGCAAACCTCATCAATGATGAGTCTTGGATCTAAAAGTACTGTACCTAGATCTTAGCATCTATTGGAACCCTCCAGAAGCCACCTTTTATCTCTATTTAACTACAAAACTATGAGTCTTAAATTAAAAACACCATAATATTTTCAATCCCAGCTCAGTTGCTTATATAGTCATATAGGTCTGAACTCAGTTTTCAATCCAAGCTCAGTAGCTTATATAGACATATAGGTCTGAACTCAGTTCAGTACCTATACATTTTGGTGTCTTTGATTCTTTAATAACCATAGCCACCACTATCCTATTAGACAGGATTGGTTTTCACCATTTCTTATGATTGCTCTTAACTGTTATTAAAACATGCAAAACTCTCTATACATATTGTCACTCAGTGCTGAGTGGCAGTATATAGAATGAAAACTGATTATGGAGTATTTGCAGTGGAAATGAGTTTTAGTCCAAATCTAATTCATATGTGTGTGAAAAGTAGGATGCTTACAGAACTATAGTTATAAAGATATATGTATATATTATTTATGTTTTGAGATATGAATTGTTTTGTGATCAGGATTGATCTTCTGTTCAACTAGCAAAGTACCAGTTGATCAACTGATACTATACTATTAATATCATTATTATTCAAAATAAATAAACTCTTGCATTTACTATTAAACTTTTGTGTTTTTTTTAGAACATTACATATAATTATCCAGTTGTCAGAGTTTAGTTGACCCTGGATGTACTAAATATAAAGACAGATATTGTTTTAAAACAGGCAAAACTCACTCTACGTATTGCCACTCACAGCAAGCTAGTTATAAGCAAGCATAAGAAATGGTGATCATGTGATGTTTATCAAATATTATTTTAAAGGACTTCTTACTATTGTTTTGTTAAGCATAAAATAAAAGTAAAAATTATTAGGAATATAAACAAAAACAATCTACTAATATATAATCATTATACTTCATATTAATTTTTATTTTGTAAACATACTTGTAATTACTGTAATAATAAAACTATATATTTAGATACACTGAGTTTAAAAATAGAGGGAATCATTCTGAGTTATAAAATGTTAATTGTATTTTTCATACATTTAAATGATTAACAACAATATATTTTATTCTTACCCATAATTTTAAAGTTTCACAGCATTATATTTTTTTTTATACATCGTTTTCATTCTCGGCGCCCTTGAAAAACAATGAACAGAAATGTCATTAAATTTAGTCAATTTTTTTATAAAGAAGTAAGTGAAGGCTTACCTGTCTGCTTTCAATTGGTAATGAACATAGCATAAGATGATTTTCATTTCAAAACTAATACAGCCAAAGTAGTCTATGTGTCACATAAATTGTTAATTAATATTCATTTAAATGAACGTTATTCATTTAATGCAAAACTACTGTTTATTGTGTGATTTCCCTTAACTCCCTTTAATCCATGAAAACTAAATGATAATAGTTCAACAAAATGTTACACAATTCCAGATGCACAATAATTTTATGTATAAAATATATTTCTCTTTTTGTGTGTCTGCCTCTTAGTGAAAGTAACAGACCTAAGTTATCCAATCTGAGGATGTGGAAGAACAACATTAGATAGAGATTTAAACCACTAAACATCACAGGATCACCATTCTTTTTGAAAATATTTCTTTGCTTTATTTTGGACTCAAAGTTTTATAGTTAGATAATAAGATAAAAGATAGTTACTAGAGGGTTACATTGGATCCTAAGATCTAGATGCAGTGCTCTCAGACCCTCATCACTGATGAAAGCCACAAGCTAGAAACTGATCTGGTGATATTTGATGAGTAGACATTAGATGGGCATTTTATGCACAAACCTTCTTGCATCAATTTATTATGCTGGCTTGCACTGAGTGATACTCCGGTATGGAGAGTTTATCCACTCGATAGAGTTTTATTGAGCCCTATCATTTAGGATTTACATATTACTTTATCTCACATAAAGTAACAGATTAGTAGCATTAGATTTGCTATATAGTAATAGGAATAATAATTTATATGTAAAAACAATTAATATGCATTTTTTATTTCAGATATGGAATTTCTTTCATCTTGCAATATTTCTTTAAAGTGCTTTAACATGTTTACTTGTATAAATAAAATTTGCAACTGCTCAAAGCAAACAAATATTACAAACAGCACTTGTCAAGAAGGTAAGAAAATCATAATTGCTTAAATAAACTTATATACATATGTGTGTGTCTATGTGTGCATGTATAAACTAATTACAAGTTAATATAGTTTAAGCTCCATATACTGACCAAATTTGATATCAAATTAAAATAACTTACCACTCAGCTCTTCTAAACAATTGTTTTATAATTTGTAATATTACAGTTTAACTGACTGGAGAGCCTATTGGTAGTATTCCAATGTAATGTAATAAGACCCATCACTATAAATACCCACATAAAATCAATTACATTTCAAAGTACATAATGTTCCAGAGAAAACATAGCTGATGAATGCTTATCCTTCCAAGATGAGTGGTGCTATTTCTGAATTAATGCATGTATTATGCATCAACACAGATTAATTATTTATAGCATGAATTTTAAGAACATGAATGTTCCTGGATCATGAACAATTACATAAAATATAAGTGAGTTTTGCATGTTCAACATGATGGAACAGTATGCTAATATTAAATGTTGGTTTAAATTAGACAAAATTGTTATTGAAACATTTGAACTGATTCAAACCATGCATGGCAGTGCAGCCATGACTTGCAAGAACATTTTAAAATGATTTTACGGTAGCAAAAATAGCACCAATCTATAAAGATATAAAATATTCTGGTACATGTCATATCATAACTCATGATCATAAGTCTTGGTAATAGCTTAAAATTTTATGGCAATTTAAATGATGCCACTGCTTTGATTTAGGACAGCTTAAGAAGTGAACTAGTCACCTGATAATAAAGTGATCTCTTCAATAAAGATATTTTATTAGCAGAAAAAAGAATTTTACAGTTTTATTATGTTCATTTAAACATTGATAACTATGTCAGTTCAGAAAAGATAATATACATGGTTAAAGTACAACTTTTATAAGCTCATTGAATCTTAGAAATGTAAGTTTAGTTTTCTTTACACATTATAAATAAATACCTTTACCTTTTACATTTCAGCTTTAGAGGTACTATATACATCATTTAGTATTTAAATCACCATCAAAAGTAACAACTTTTCCAAATAAATATGGCCAATTCAATTGCAAAAAGGTATGGAAAAATTACTAGTACTACTACTAACACAATCACTATCATTACCCCTACTACTATCACTGAAATCACTACTGATCTACTACTATTACTCTATTACTACTACTCTTACTTCTATTTCTAAAGGCATTCTATTGATATGAATAATGTGTATGTTAAAAACACACATGTAAAGGTCTAAACTGCAAATATAAATAAATATTAAGTTATAAAAGAATCACATAATTTTAAAAGACAGATCCTTTTAAAATAGTGAAATAGAGTTTAATTACAACTTTACAAGACTAGAAAAAAGATTAAATTCTAATTATAATAAAAGTAAAAGTAGTTAAATCAACGAGAGAAGAATTCAGTAATATAATGGTATATTGCACAATCAAAGAAATTCAAGAGTTAGATTTCAACCATGGTAATAAACTGTAAGCTAAATATAACTCATTAATTAAATTTCTGTACATAATAGTTTAAATTCTTGTATCTAGCATGTGAGCAGTGAAAGAAGTAATCCCCTTATCTAATGGATGGGATTATGAGTGACTCAGCATTAGGAAAGAAAACAATGAGAACACTCAGTGGAAATTGGATCAAGAAAAGAATACTTTCTTCTTGGAACTTCACCAGTGCATACAGACTTATAATTAAGTGCAAAATGGTGCCTGAATGCATGGGGACATCAAGTGCAGAGTGCTGCCCTCCAAATCTGTGAAGAGCTAGGTTGTATGAATCTTGATTATCATTTTATTATACCTACAGGCTAATATATATTATAACAGTCCGAAAAGAAGTGGAGTCTTAACGTATCTGCACTACAGAGCACCACTAGGCATTTGAACCTAGAAAATTTATATAGTAGGCAGATATGTAAGTTAAGAAAAAAAAATTGTATATATTTTATTCCGACCGTTAGCCCAATGTCACTAGCTCAGTGGAACAGCAGAGATTTATATTTTATAAATTCTTATCTAAGAATATTTCAATATTAAAAAAAGAATATAATAAGCCACTGTCAGTAATTAACACACAAACATTTATTTACACACACATATATATATATATATAAAATTTAGCATTATTATTTTAGTATGTTTACTTTAGCATTTAACTACATTTTTAATTTTTATTTTGAAGTTCACACAGATGAATTTAATAGTTTATTTAAGTGTCGAGTATGAATAAACTACATAGATTGCATTTCAAAGAAAAAATATTTTATCCCTGATTTAACCTTAGGCCAAAAGTTTGCAGCCAAACCAACATCAATCTATCTGATATATCGATGTATTCAATGTAGAATGAATACGACAGTACCAAAATGACATACTGTCAGGAATGCACATCTGAACAGCATGGTTAATAGATGACATTGACTCTCACCCAAATAGGAATGCTACCTCCATTGGCAAGAAGAACAATAAACAAAAAACTCCATAGGAAGGGAATGTACATATGAACAGCATGGTTAATAGATGACATTGACTCTCACCCAAATAGGAATGCTACCTCCATTGGCAAGAAGAACAATAAACAAAAAACTCCATAGGAAGGGACTGCATTCTCCATCTTACTATCCCTTGCATAGGCAAAAAAGGGGGTGTGGCATATAAATCGATCCTGCAAGTAGTGAACCTCATACTACGTCTACTAATTACACCGATATATCCAATACATTGACCCAATTTAACTACGAAACAAATAATCTAAGATTACCCTCCTTTAAACTAACATATATAATTTTACAAATCTATGCAGACATTCACACCCGACTTAAGTTTAGTTTAATGAAAAACAAAAATCATAAAACTTAAAAGAACAAAAAAAAAATAAATGGAAATGATTTTAAATAATAAAAAAATACATCAAATAACATTATTAACATTAATTTATGTTGGCCAGATAGGATTCTATTTCTATCATTTAAATACTGGGAAAGTTTATATTTTAGAGTTCTTATTGCTTTCAAAGTAATTAATGTTCATTAGATTTCATAAAGTTCTTACGATTTTAACAAGTCCGTAGTTTCTAATTTCTTGCAGTTGCTTGCCATTTGGAGCCAGCGTTAATCCCCCGATGTCCTGTGGTCCTCAATATAGGAAAAACAATGTTAGTTCTCTTTCCTTTTAGCAAAACTGAAGGGATTGAAGAGTGCGTCTTTTCAATCCCTTCTCCTTCAACTCCGCACTAACACATATTACCACTGCTATCACACCATCTCAATTTTTTTTCACTCACTAAAAATTTATTTCCAAACTTTTTCTTTTATATATAAACTTTCGGATCCAATGGGCATTACATCATCAATGGTGATGGTCTTTTCACTGAAGTCTGGGTCCCCGATGGATTTCTTTCATAAGCCATTCTGTTCCTATTGTTTTTCCTCTCCTATCTGACCTTTGCTTATGCATTTTGAAATGCCCAAGGGCTAGTTTACTTTTACTAATTAAAATTAATCATTTCCATTTTATACAATAGAATTAATTAAATTATTTTGCAAACTTAAAGATATATTTTTATGTCTAAATCTTTTTAAGTTTTTGCTTTTAAAATACTTATTCTCTTTTTAATAAAGTTTTATTTTAATAATTTTTTTCATGTGTGTGATTTTATTATATATATACGAGTTTAAGATAGAATTAATTTTCAATTTTTATGTCTTAAAAAAAAAAAGAAGTTTTTAAATGCAAAATTTTCAATGTCTCAATTTTAAAAAAAAAATTATGTAATGGTGCCCGTTACAATATATATATATATATATAATGTATGTAGACCTACATACATTGTAATGTTTGAATAACAATTAATAAAATTAGTATTATTAAAAGTGATTAATCTCAACCTAATAATATTGAGTCATTACTGGGGGATTCTTCTAGTTAAATTAGTCTGGGAATGGTTTTGCTCACAGACAATGTGTCTGGCAGTACAGCAAGAGACAGCTGGACATAACAAAATTGGAAATTTAGTTAAGCAACAGAAAGCTCCTAATAGGGTCAGTGCTGTAAGATTTAGAAGATGGGACATATCACAATTATTACAAGTAATAATCAGAACATTATTTTTGATTACAGATAATAATTATAAATAAAGATAAAATACAAATAACATCTTGAACAAAATGAGCAAAAGATACATGATTATTGGAAGATTTTTTTGCCTAAAAATTACAGTAATGCAAGTAACTCAATCAAAAGTCTAGATAGTTACAAATATGTCTATAGGTATTAAAACTGGGTCTCTGATTTTAATTATATCCAATTTGTTGCAGAAGAGATAGCATGAGAGAGAGAGAGAGAGAGAGAGAGAGAGAGAGAGAGAGAGAGAGAGAGTAGTCTACAAAATAAAAGACTGAAATAAAAATAAAAACCACAGCATGGAATGTATGAAGGTGGTAATTTTAATATTAGGAGAAATCCCTTTATTCGTACCATTGATAAGAATAAAAAGGGAAGGGGTCGAGAACATATAAGTGAACAAATAAAACTGCAATACATCTGTAAAGTGGAACAATTATGAAAAAAATAATTGAACGTTTTTTTTTATTTCTTATGCCATAATTGATAAAAGGTGTCTATGTTAGAATTAACCATTTTTCTGGATAAAAATCCAGATATTTAGGTTGAGAATACAAATGTTTGAATTTTTGAATAATGTATGTGTTTGTGAAGTTTAAAATAGGATTTTATAATAATAGGATCTTGTTTTTTATTTATTGAGTTATGGATTCACTTTTTTGTTTCAAGATTGTATGAGTTATTATGTATGAGGAATAATTGTTTTGAGTACATCATCTAGGATTTTACTCATTATTGATGATGGGAATATTAAAGAGAAGGACAGCTATGACCTTTTGACAGTAACAAAAATGTAATGGATGACAATAGCAGACTATAATCAATTATTGATAAGAATAAGTCATCTATGCAAGAAATGATCTCATCACAGCAAGAAATATTAAAATATGATAACGAAAATCATAATAAATTCTGTGTTTATATTTATTAACAAATCACATCTTCTTTTGTACTATATGGTACAATTTTACAATATTCTTTGCTAAATATTCTTTTTTTGCTATCTATATCAACCCTCTATTGAATATGATTGAAAAATAATTATCTGGGATATACTTACTTCATTTAAAAGCAAATGCTTCCTGCATTGTTGACATGGATGATGTCTCCATATTGCTAATTAACTCCATATTGCTAATTAAAAAAAACAAATACCAATTCTATTTAAAATGCTTACCAGCTGCCCAAAAATACAAGTTGTAGTTTAACATGGATAAATCTTGTGATCGGTCATATACTGGACAATTTCACACACGACATTTTAAAAAGAAAACCTAGCCTTTTCATGGATACTTATTTTATCTGAACAACTCAGAAATGCATCTACACATACAAGAAAAGAGTAAAAAAGGAAATCAGTTTTTTTTAAAAAAAAATGTTTAAATTACATATTATTCCCCAATAATAATATACATTAAATCTTTTTCTAATAAAATAAATTTACCATGGAGAAAGTTACTGCTGGGGATAAAGATTATATCAATCTCATTAAAATGTATTCAAACTTCTCTAATACAAAATGGTGTATGACTACATTAAAAAATGTCTTTAAGATTCAAAAAACATTAAATCTTATATCTGTTACTATACATATATTTCTATATGTAAAAGTGTTCTCTAAAAGTATTCAGACAGATAAGCCTCTATCAGTAATTAGTTAATGGAAAACTTTATTTATTTTGCTCCTCAACATGCCAAATTGTACTTAATTTTTTGCCACAACATAAATTTAAATACTAGGATATATATCATATGGTTTGCTATCCCTCTAATTGGGTGATAAAAGACCAATTCTAATATTAATAATAAACAATTAACCCAAACATTTCAATTGTAATAATTAGAACCCAAATTTTATGCTATTCTGCTGAGGTTAAACCTTAAAGTAGTCCCCTCTTACATTTCTATAGTTACAGAAGACATTGTATAAATACAAAAGTCACATGCTGATTATGCCATAGGGAGACTGAAACTCAGTCCCATTTCTTTCACAATTACCTTACTTTTGATTATATTCACTCATCCGTTTGAGCATTGTACAAGCAAAAATATGATAATATCCAGATTCTTTTACTAACATTTATTGAATGTAACTAACTAACCATACATTAGAACAAGTAATTTCATTCCAATACACCAGATTCTTATTCATGTAAAATATGAACCCATGCAAACAAACAAATATATTTTGTAATAAAATTAAACTACTCCACATAAGGGTTAAAAAACTTCATCATACAATATTTATATAGATACCTAGTCTATAATGGGACTAATGCTCAGCTTTTAACATGACACAATATACTTAATAATGAATGAAGGAAATGAAAATACAACCTGATAAAAAAGAGTAAAAGTTTAATAAATAAGATAACTGATTGTATATAATAATTATCAGGAAGAAAGGATATAAATTCTGAATATGTTAAACACATGCATATATATTTTTTAAATATAATAACTGTTATCTATATGTTTAAGTCTATTCTTTTGACTATTCATCTGAATATAATAAATGAATTATTAATATAATTATTTCTTGTTTATTTGCAATTATTTCCTCTTGAAAGTAGTAATCAGTAGTTGTAGTAGTACTAGCAATAATAATAATTTTGTTAAATAATAATAAATATTAGAGGGATTTGAACTTAGGATTTTCAGGCTATACTCATCCTCCTTTACATCTTAAACACAAAATCACACATATGTGAAAGAGATAAATGATCCCCAAATATATGTATTTCATGCAGAATCAGCATTCATTAGTTGGTCCAGATCATAATCTTTCATATATAAAATATATATATATATATATATATATATATATATATATATATATATATATATATATATATATATATATTTATCATCAACCATTATCAATGCACTGCAGGATGAAGGTCTCTCCAAGTTTAGTCCATCTTCTCCGATCTTTAGCTTCTCTTCTCCACAACACTCCTGCACATTTTCTTATTTCATCCATCCATCTCACATGTGGTCTCTTTCTGGGTCTTTTACAATCTCTTGGAATCCAGTTTAAAATTTCAATTGTCCATCTATTATCATCTCTTCTAGCAATATGTCCAGCCAAACTCCATTTCAATCTTTTAATTTTTTCAATAAGGTCAGTAACACCTGTTTGTTGTCTCACCCATACATTGCGTTTTCGATCTCTTCTTGTTACTCCCAACATACATCTCTCCATACTCCTTTGAGTGGTCTGAAGTCTCTGTATTGCTCTTCTATTAAGTGTCCAAGTCTCAGATCCATAACTAAGAACTGGTAAAACACATTTGTTAAAAACCATCCTACCATCCTATATATATATATATATATATATATATCTATACAACCAGTGCTTGGCTTATATTAAGATTGCAATTCCTCAAACTTTAATGGACAGGCTTCAATCTTCTCACCCATTCTAACAATTCAACCACCCCTGTCATTGAAAAAATAACAATGAATTGCTTAAAGCCCTTGGTGAATTTGATATTGTAGTTATACCCATATAGACATTACATCAATCTAACTCTTTATATTATCAGAACATTATGTATCCATTTATAGTAATAGGAGAGGGATGGGCTGTTCTTATACTATGTTGGAACCTATTTCCAAATAATAATAAAAATGCTTTTTGCTTGAGTGTTGAAAAGAAATTAGAGCACTGGAAATGCAAAACAGGAATTGACCCAAGAAATTTAGTTCCAGATTCTAATACTTTGGCACTGCCTTCAACAACACAGAACAGCCTTTTTTACAAGAATTATATAAAAAAAAATATATTACCAAACTTTCTAATTGCTATATAGTCTTATTAGCAAAAGTAATCCCAACAACCTATAAAAAAACCCTTCTAAAACTGAATCTGAAAATTCATGTTTTACTTGATCTAGATTTAAATTAGGCTATGGGCCTCAGACTGTATCTAAAATACCAAAGATGTAGTCAAGATGGTTGAACTCCATTAGCAGAAGCTTAGCATGCTTGTGTTGGGGGATGTAAATATAAATTAGCTAACAATACTTTAATTCAAGAAAGTGAATATATATATATGGTCAATCTGGATGTTTTGAAATATACTATATAAATTATATAGCAACAGAAAAAAGTATAACCTTATTTATTGGAGGGGGGGAGGCAAAAGAAGAAAAGCATATATTATATGATATTTCAAATTATTGAAATATGTAATCTTTAACAAAGCATAAGATATATAGATATAACATGTATTTAAATATTCACAAATAGCTATGTCACCCATAATGGTTATATCATCTTAATGTAACATATTTTAGAGCTGAAGGTCCATAGATCCTGGCTTCACATTTGCAGCTTCTAACATTTTATGAATTCCTAGAAATAAAGTTATCAATTAATTTTGCCATGGGTGGTAAAGATCAGTGGTAGAATAACTAATTTTATAAATCAAGATTCAAAACAGTAGCAATATTTGCCCCGCAAAAAGTCCCATCTAAGGTAAGCTTTAGTAATCAATAGATACTAGAAGATTATGCATCATAATTTCTATTCAGAGCATTCTCATTCAGTATTCTCAGACTATTTTCAAGCTTATAGCTTCATTGATGAGAAGCTTTGAGCCTAATGCGTCACTGCTACAAAACTCACTCTTTACCAAGTCTCAGAAAAATGGATGAGAGTGCATTGAATAGGGATTGTGGTGCACAATCTTCTAGCATCTATTGATTTTCAAACCTTGCAATAGATGGCACTATTGTGCGGAGAGCAAAAACATATTACTGTTATTTCTAGCACACAAAACTTTTTATGAACTTTTAGCAAATAAATTATTCGATTATTATACAACTTGTGCTTAGATGGTGATAACTATATTTTTATATACAACATTTAAACCTACTGCAGTTTTTTAGATTAGTTTTTATTTTAAAATATATTTTTAAGTAGATGTAAAAAATAATAGTTATATTAATAAATTTAAATCATTTTATTAGCCAATTTTGTAATTGTTTTTTCTTTTTTCTTTTTGTAGCTACAAAGTTTAATGTTTCTTGCAATAAATCAAGCGATTGTTCTTTATCTAGGAATGAAAGCGATTTGTCAAATAATAATCTTTTAAACCACACTAAAATCAACGGAAGTTTTTTAGCCGGTCAGTTCTCTCCCGTCATGTAGGTTTTATACACTGGCGAAAGCTAATTATTTTTTAAAGTAAATTGATTAATATAATTTAATTTTCAATTATATTATATTGCAGGAAATTCTCTTTTAACTGGTGACTTAACAGTCGTTGGAGTTGGCCTAGCTTATACGGCAGGTGCAGTTTTGGTCTTTACGGCCATATTTTCTTTACTGTCTTATTGCAGGTGGGTTCAATTTTGTTTTTAAAAAAATTCCCTAAAAACTAATTGATTGTTTGTAAGTAACTGAAATAGCACATAAATTTGTTTTTACTGTTGTTAAAAACGCTTTTTTTTCCCCCAAAATAATCTTTATTTGCACAAAAAGTAAAATATACATTGTAATATAGAGTTCATGTTTACAATCACGTCTGATACATTAAAGACTAATTAGTTATTAAATTAGATGATGAGTACAGAATTAAAAGTAAAATTTATGTTATGTTACTTATCAGGGGTGATTTAATTTGGCATATAATTCCCATGGCGTGTAAAGTTTAAGTGTCATGAATAAATAATATACATGGCCATTGCTAAATATTTAATTGACTCCATGTTTGCTCAGCAAGACTAGGCAGGCATGTTCTTAGATCACTTTCTTTAGCTTTATATAATAACTTTAATCATATACATGAATAAGCATTTATTTTATAACGTCTTGCGTGAGATTATAATTACAATAGAATGACAGCCTGTTATTCTATTGTAATAATAACTTTAAGAAAATGTCCTCAATAGGACCGGCCAACTCTCTATCAAATAATACCTTACATCTAATCTTCCATATGATAAAATTTATGAAAGTGGCCAGGCGGATGTAGCCAAAATTTCCACTTTTGAATGCATCATTAAGGTAGACATTTGAAGAATTGTATCCTGTAATCCTCTGTAGGGCAATATTCCATAACCAAGTCCACCATTCACATTGATAGAGTATGTGTTCAATGGACTCGTCAAATCTTCTACAAAGAGTACAGACTGTATCAATGTTGTGTCCCCTCTGATTACAAAGAAACATCCCAGTAGGCAAGGCTCCAAGGTTGACCGTAACCAAAAAATCCACAAATTTTGGTTCCAATTTCAGGAACTTAGTCAGCCTTATGAGACGAGGGATTGCAACTGGGAGAAGATTATCTGTCCTAGATTTACCAGAGTGAACTAATTGATGAAAACGCTTTTTTTTTTTTCACAAAATGAGTTAAAAATAATTATAACCTCTTTTATTTCCTAATTTTAATTTTTACATACAAGGTTTTGGCATTTAAATTATAAAGAATATTTTTATAAAAGTTTGTGATAACATGTTGGATTTCTTTCATCATCTAAAATTAATTGGCAAATGTCTTTAGAAATATTTAAATCTTATTTAAATTTTTCAAATACATCCGGCCGTTAGTAACTAACTGTGCACTTAGTAGTAATCATTATTGTATTTATCTGAGGTGGATGGTATTAAAGTTGTGAGTAGAGTGAGTTTGACAATTGTAAATAAAAATGTAACAATTTATTATAAATAAATACTCTTCATCTAATAGAGATATGTATGGGAGATGGTGATATGGGTCCAACTGATGAGTGCTGGTTCAGCACGAAATGCATCTTGGGGGTCATTTGTCTCTTATTATATCATTATTTATATGAATTTAAAAAGAATGGAGAAATATGTAGGTTGTTTAATATATCTATAAAGATATTACACATAAGAAAGAGAAAGATGAATAACTCCATGTGTGTGTATATTTAAAAATCAGATATATTAATCTTTAACTAAGGTTTAAAGTTTATATCTGTGCTCGAGATAAACTCTAGTTTAGTAAATGATTAGTAATAATCATTATTGTATTTATCTGAGGTAGATGGTGTCAAAGCTGTGAGTGGAGTGAATTTGACAGTTGTAAATAAAAATGTAACAATGCATTTAGTAATACATAATTCAATGTTTCAAGTGCATTATTCTCCTATCTTCTTTCAATATTGGTGGTCACACCAGTGGCTATTCTAGCATCGGAACTTTCCTCAAAATCACAATCTTGAATATTGAATTTAAGGTGGCTCTCTCATTACTTATACTATTTTATCAAAGCAACAGTTAGTAGAAGTTATATATAATTATCTATAGGTATCCTCATGATTTTTAAATTGTTTTCTTAAGAACGGGATTAATGATGGTTTCCAAACGTTATAATTTATCATCTCTATACCACATATAAGCTTTAGTAAGTAATAATAGATGTGAGATGTATCATGTGCTCTCCTCACTGACAAAAGTCATAAGTTTAAAACTAGTCTGGCAATATATCATAAATAACACAAAATAGAGTTTGTATAAATACTATCAGCTTACAGTAAATGGTATAGAAGTGGTGAGAAATTATGCTATTATAAAAAGTTAAGGTCATATGATGATTCAGATGATATTTTTTGATTAATACCAAATCCTTGTTACAGTATGGTTGTGTCCTTATTTATTATAAAACTAAAGTCATTGTATAGAAACTGAACTGGTTTCAGATCTATTTGATTATGCAAGCAAATTGGTTTAGATTAAGCACATTTACATGTTTCTTTATTTTGTGATGATAGTTTGATAGAATAACAGGAAGGTAAAAGTTAAGTGCTTGAAGTCGGGTGCATTATGTCACAATGATCCAAATGCTTCAATCCATTCAGTCAAAATCCAAAACTTTACAGATGAAAGCTATAATGTTGAAAATACTCTGGCAGTATTAGATAAAACAGCAAAGAATAAGTATTTAACAAGCACTAGCTTCTGGCATCCATTATTATTTATTAAAGTGTACAATAAGTAGTGTACAGATGGCAAAATATTATGGATGATATAAGAAAATATAATTGTGAATTATCAAGAAAAACTATGAGAGAAAATAAAAGTTCCAAAAGTATAAAATAATATTTTGGTGTTGGTGGGAAATTTATTTTTATACAAAGAAAAGATGGAACTATTACTAAAAAGAGGGATGGCATTAAGAAATGTATTGATAAGGTAAACAAACAACTGTATAGCAGTAGAGTAAAAAATTCCAATGTATCCCCTACAATTATTATTTTTTCTGAATTTCCAGGTATTTTAAATGAATATATGAGACATACAATTAATTCTATAAAGAATGGAAAAGTTCTAGATAATGTTGGACAAATAACTGATATTTAAAAAAAAGCAGATGAAGAAATAATAAGAAAAAAAGTGTCAAAGTTATATACCAAATGTCTAAATGGTAAAGATAAACAAGATAATTGGAAAAAATGTAGTAGTAATACTGATATTTAAAAAAGATGAAAAGAAGATATTGGAACTTAGAAAACTATCACTCTGTTATCAGATCTATGAACAAACTTTTACGAAGATAATTACAACTTGTCTATAGTAAACTTTGGATTATTTTAAGTAACCCCAAAAACAAGCTAGATTTAAAAGTGCTTTTAACACAATGGGTAATATTTAAGTGGTGAGAAAAATTGTGCAAAAAATCAATGAATATGAGTAGTCAATATGCTTTGGATTGTAAATTATTAATTAAAAATCATTTGATTCTCAAAGCATTTCTACCTTGATTAAAGCATTTGATTATCAAAATGTAGTCTTAGGATATTGTCTTATTCTAAAGCATATTTACCAGAATGAATATCAATTTTATCCACATGGTGATTCTAGAAAAATAACATTGTGAAGGATGTATGACAGAGTGACTTCATATCTCCGAGATCTTTTACCGTATAAAGAGGCAAAATTTTCCATGTAGTAGTCCCAATCAGTGCAAGCCAAAATAATCAATGGATGCAAGAAGTTTTGTGCATAAAATTCCTATCTAGTGCCTACTCATCCATTATCCCAGACTAGTTTCTAGCTTATGGCTTTCATCATTGAGAAGCCTTAGATCTGAGAGCACTGCACCTAGATATTAGGATCTAATGCAACCCTCCAGCAGCGACATTTTATCTCTACTTAGCTACAAAACTATGAGTCTAAAATTAAAAACGTAATATTTTCAATCCAAGCTTATTACCTTATATAGTCATATAGGCCTGAACTCAGTTCAGTACCCATACATTTTGGTATCTTTGCTTCTTTAATAACCATAGCCACCACTATCCTATTAGGCAGGATTGGTGTTTTAACAGCTTGAACAAGCATAAAAAATGGTGATCACATGATCTCTTGCAGTATTTTTAAAGGAAGTATTTTGTGCATTAAACTAGAAAACTAAGAGAATAAAAGTAGATGAAGATTTTTAAAATAATTTAGATATTCAAGATGATATGGTTATTATTGCAATGCTTCATTAAAAATGCTGCAAGTGGTATCAAACGAAGTTTATAAAGTAGGAATAAAGACAAATGCTAAAAAAGCCAAAAGTAAGTTCAATAAATTTTCTCAAAAGAAAGAATATAAAGATTGATAATTATTAATACAGATGAAAACATAATGGAGAAATTCGTTATTGAATTAAAGTTGTATGGAGTGCTTTTAAAAATATGATTATGTGTTTGTAAATAAATGTTTTCAATAGATATTCAGATCTTATTTATGACTCTGAGATTTGAATACATAACATAAAAGCAATATAGTCACTTCAAGCAAAGTGTGCAGGGAAGTATGTTAGGAGTAACAAGAAGAGATCAAAGACATTTTTTTAAGTGTGAGAACAAGCAAGTAATATTAACATCATTAAAAAAATAATAGACTGAATTGAAACTAAGATGGACATATTGATATAAAAGAAAATAATTTTTAGCCACTTCATTCTAGGATATTTTAAAAGATAAAAAATATATAACACTGAGATGGATGTATGAATTAAGAAGGTTTATTGATGTTATGTGGGAAAGATGGATTAGAGAGATTGGAGAAATTGGATTAGATTGAATATGAATCCTGAAATGGATCAATATAATTGAACTGAATGATACGTAGCAGCTCATTGCATTTTATATAAAAGACAAGTTTTGAATTGCAATTTATGATGAGATTCACAGGTCAATTTCAATGGAACCTTTTTTTGTGACCAACATAAAATTATTCCATTCTGATGAGCCTTATATTGTTATGATATTCAATTTAGAATTGTTTATTACATGTAGTGTACCTTAATTCATATACTTATTATGCAAAATCTTCTATTGTTTGAAACAAATTTTAAGAGTAATAGAAATAATCCAATAGTTTTATTATCTATGAATTCATAAAACATTTGAGCACTGCATACGCAATACTAGATTCAATCCAAGGACATTATATTTCAGAGTCAGATAATTGATCACCACATGATGACTTTATAATTTTTTTGATAAATAAATTATGTTGTACACATATTTACAAACAGTAATATAAGCCAGAAAAATACTAATATTACTATAGATCATGGGATTTCAGGTGGCAGCACTAGTTTTAATTGGTTGTTGCCTAGTTACATTATAGTTGAAATTTTATTTACATTATCATATGTAAACAATATTTATCTAAATCGCATGTTGTTAAAATTGATAATAAATTGAAAGTATGCTAGCCTTTCACATGCACAATTATAACAGAGACATCCAATCAGATTTAAAACAGATATCTAATAAATAATCAAGCTTAGACATGAGACAGAGATTTTGATAGAAAAGGTTGATACCAACCTTTTCTATCAAAATCTCTGTCTCGTGTCTAAGTTTGATTATTTATTAGATATCTGTTTTAAATCTGATTGGCTGTCTCTGTTATAATTGTGCATGTGAAAGGCTAGCATACTTTCAATTTATTATCATATGAGAAATAGTTGTTATACTTCAATGTTTACACACACTCATATATATATATAATTATTTTTTTGAAGATTAATCAATAAATAAGTAAATCAATAGAACACAAACAAAAAGAGATTAAAATAATAGAGATATTAAAATAATCTAAGTTAATAATAGTATTGAGACAATTTAAAGTCGTTATTGTTACAAAAATGCTTTAATATCAGTTTTTCCAAACCATAACTTTATGAATTAACCAAATGAATTAACATTCTGAAAGTAGATTATAAACAATCTAATTATGATGTTACGTCCCTTTCTATTAAACCTTCAACATTTTTATCGACATTTGCTACATATGTATGTAATATTTAAATACAAGTATATTTTATAAATTGAACTTAATGCAATTAGAAGGAATTTGAACTCAGACTTTCAAGCGTCACAGCCATCCTCTCCATCTTATACAAACAAAACACAGTACCACATATATTTGGAAATGATAAAAGATCTCTAATATATGTATTTTATGCTAAACCAAAACATCAGTGTGGTCCAGGTCATCATTTCCCACACATATATGCAATCAGTGGTCGTTATCTATTAAGACAGTAAATCTTCAAACTCTAATGGACAGGCTTCAATCTTCTCCACCTCCACGTCTTCATTCATTCTTATCATTAAAAATCTAACGATGGAACACTCAAATCCCTTTTTGATGGCAATAATATTGTCATATCCACATTGACTTTGAGTCACCCTGACTCCTAACTTATAGGACCTTAATATGTTCATTTATATATACTGAAGAGGGATGGACAGTGATATTTAAATACAAGTACATATTGTCTATACTGAACTTAATGTGATTAGAAAGGATTTGAACTCAGACTTCCAAGCACCACAGCCATCCATTCCATCTTATACAATCATATATATATATCCACATACATGTGAAAAAGATTAATAATTTCGAAAATACGTATTTTGTGCTGGCCGTGGTATTTGGAAATCTGAGTTCAAATCCTTTATAATATATATATATGCACAAATGCAAGAAGCTATTCTATTATATTTTAAAAAACGATATACAGAATTATTATCTCATAAACTAATTTTCCACTCTATTTGATTGACGAGAATTCTATTTTAAATATACAGCCAATTAATTGCTTTGATTTAATCTTTTCACATACGAATAGATAAAAAACTCCAATTTCTTATTATCAAATTTTATCTGCAATAACCGAAATATATAAAAAAAGTTCTATTACTAAAAGTTTATCAGAAAATAGAGAATTTAGATTTTTTTGTTATTAGATCTCTATGAATCTGTTAATATGTAAAGATTATTTAATATGATTGACAGCATTTTAAATTGAAGTTTCGAATAAAATAAATCAGTGCATATCATTTAATAAAGTCAGCTAAGTTTAATTAAATTTTAAATATATTTCAATCAAATGGGGAAAAATCACTCAATTTAAAATCATTAACTAAAATCATAACATGCCGTTATTGCTGCTATTTTCAAAAACTCTAATTAAAGAAATATCTACGTATTTTTTAATAATTTTTATTTATTTATTCACCAACCTATATATTTATCTAGTTATTTATTATATATTTAATTTACAATGATACCTCAAGTAATTTAAATATATCAGTTATTTATCTGTGTGCGGAAAAAGAAAGTAAAAGATAAATACAGAGAAAAAATAGAGAGTAGAAGAAGAAAAATAGTCACATGATGACCATTTTATATGCTTACACATGCTATTATTAAGAGACCAAATTCTCCATATAGTAGTGCCACCAAATGCAAGCCTTTGTAATCAACTAGTCTGGAGATGTTGGATGAGTAAGTACTAGATAGAGATGTATGCACAAACCTCCCTGCATCTATTGATTATAAAGGCTGGCACAATGTGGCACTACTGTATGGAGAGTTTGATAAAGGGTACAAATAATGAAGTTGTAGGAGAATAAATATACAGCAAGTGGTTATACAGAAAGTTGATTATTGGTATTTATGCTGGGGTCGGAAAAAGATAAGAGGGATCAAGATACAAGGCCATGGAGTGGACAATGATGATGTTGTAAAAATGGGATAGAGCAGGATAGAAAAGAATATGGGAAAATTTTAGAGTTAAAGGTAAGGTAAGGTGACTAACAGGTTTTTTTTGGACATATTGTTTGAGAGATTTCTGACACCTATAAAGGAGTAGCCATATCACATTACACACATATTATTACTATTTCTTAAAAAAAAAAATCATTAAGAGTGGGAAAAAATAAAAAATTAGGAGTAGCAGAGATGGGGAAAATATAATATCTTGTATAGAATGAAAAGTTTACTTGCAGATTTCATTTTTTATTAGCACAACGAAGTTTGTAATAAACTGCATGTAAAGCACTATATAGACACACACCACATATAAACATTACTAAATATATTTTTAAAGATAAATTTAAACTATAATTTAAGGAAACAAAGTACTAACTAAAAACAAACCCTACACATTGAAGTCAAATAATAATAATAGTAGTAGCAGCAGCAGCAGTAGCAGTAACAACAGTATCAGTAACATTAGCAGTGGTAATAGTAATATTATTTAAATTAAGTATTTTATTTAAAAATGAATTGTCTTTCAGCTTAATAAGATTCTTTCTCATGGATTTTTACTAATTTAATGAGACTTTTGGTGTATTTTTGTAGATAAACTTCAGCTATGATATAATGAAAAACTGTACCAATTACAAACAGGTAATACAGGTGGAAATTATATAATCTAGCAATAATATTTTTCTTAACTATTTGAAATCAAAATAATTTTTAAGCCTATTACCCATTATATAAAGATTATAGAACAGACATTAATACTTTATATATATGCAAATAAATAATACTTCTGTATATAATATAAAAATAATATAAATAACAATGCGTGTCAATTGTTAATACAGAGTTTAATATAAATGAATAAAATAAATAAAAACAAATAATATTTCCAAGCGCTTTCAACTCTTACGAGTCCTTATCAAGGCAGTGTAAACAATTCTATTTTCTCCTAGGTGATGAATCTAACATTTCATTGTATTGGCCAGGAACAACTAATCGGAAAGCTGGTTAATTTTTGAATTCATAGCACAAGATGAATTTTGTATAATATATGATTCTTTAATCTTGCGTTTTTTATCATGTGTTTCATTCATTAATATTGTAAAATCCTTTGGACTACATATATGGCCTGTATTATTTTGGTGAACATAAAAAGCTGAATAAACTGTATCATCTTCTCTTGCTCTGTTATAAGTATATTTATGTTGTTGAAGGCAATATTTAATATTTGTTTTGGTTTCTCCAACATATATTGCACTACAATTTATTTGTGGGCATCTAATAGAGTATACAACATTGCTTTTATCCTCCTTATTTATTATTTCCTTAGAATTATTTATTAACCTATTAAGGTTAGGTGGAGTTCTCCATGCTAATCGAAAATCTTGACTTAAAACTTTTATTATATTTTTATTAATATTGGGAATAAAAGCTAATGACATCCATGGTTTATTATTCATATTTATATGGTCACTATTATGACATTTATAATGCTTCAATACAGTAGATAATAGCATTTGTTTATTATAACCCACTTGTATTAAATCTTGCATATAACATTTTATATTATCTTTTATAAACATTTCATTTGAACATGGTAGTAACTTATATAGAATGGGAAAAGGATGGCCAATGGGTTTGGCTGTAAGTGGATTATTAAGTAATTTGTTTGTAGATAATATAGAACAGCGAATTGTGCACCCCATATTAGTAAGAAATGAGAACACATTATATTGTAGATATGTGGATGATGTTTTGATATATGGGCTACCAGACATTATAAAGCAAATTTTTGATAGTTTGCAGAACCAAGATGGTTTAGTTTGGACAATAGAAAGTGGAGACAATTCTAGTATTAAATACCTAGATTTGCAAATATCAAGAGTAGATGGTAAATTAGTATATAAAATGGTTGTAAAACATATAGATAATAGAGGTTAAATTCATCCAACATCTAATGTTCCTTTAGTACACAAATTAGCTGGTTTTAGAGCTTTTTTTAACATGTAATCAATGACTGTGTTCAAATGAAATGTTTATGAAAGATAATATAAAATGTTATATGCAAGATTTAATACAAGTGGGTTATAATAAACAAATGCTATTATCTACTGTATTGAAGCATTATAAACAATGTCATAATAGTGACCATATAAATATGAATAATAAACCATGGATGTCATTAGCTTTTATTCCCAATATTAATAAAAATATAATAAAAGTTTTAAGTCAAGATTTTCGATTAGCATGGAGAACTCCACCTAACCTTAATAGGTTAATAAATAATTCTAAGGAAATAATAAATAAGGAGGATAAAAGCAGTGTTGTATACTCTAGTAGATGCCCACAAATAAATTGTAGTGCAATATATGTTGGAGAAACCAAAACAAATATTAAATATCGCCTTCAACAACATAAATATACTTATAATAGAGCAAGAGAAGATGATACAGTTTATTCAGCTTTTTATGTTCACCAAAATAATACAGGCCATATATGTAGTCCAAAGGATTTTACAATATTAATGAATGAAACACATGATAAAAAATGCAAGATTAAAGAATCATATATTATACAAAATTCATCTTGTGCTATGAATTCAAAATTAACCAGCTTTCCGATTAGTTGTTCCTGGCCAATACAATGAAATGTTAGATTCATCACCTAGGAGAAAATAGAATTGTTTACACTGCCTTGATAAGGACTCATAAGAGTTGAAAGCACTTGGAAATATTATTTGTTTTTATTTATTTTATTTATTTATATTAAACTCTGTATTAACAATTGACACGCATTGTTATTTATATTATTTTTATATATATGTCTGGGTCTCGTTTTATGTGGATTATTTTAATGCAATTTTGAAGTTATGCTATTCATGTTTCTTATTAATATCTTTAATATTTCACTATATTTATTAGATATCAAGAAATTTAAATTATTAATAACTTATTTTGACTTGAAATACTTTTTTTTTCAAAAATATAATGTTATATTAGCAGCTAACGTGAATATTGCCTGAGGTGTGTTTACAATCTTAGTTTCTATAAATAACCTACTTATACTAATGAGTAAATAATAATAATAATAGATTTATACATATGTATAAAAATATTACAATAAATATTCAAAAATTTTAAACTTTTAAAACATATTTTGTTAATATTAACAGAAATAAATATTTTTTTAGATTTTTTAAAATTAATAACAAAGATTTTATTGACTTTATAAACTGAAAATAATCTTTCTAATGATAATGTATAATTTTTTTGTTTTGATTATGGTTTCATTTTTTAAATATAGAAACAGCTGAAGACTGAAAGTGGCGCTAGTTGTACAACATGTCACGAATCTGATTTCTTACTAGTTCACAAACGAACACATATTTTCAAACAGCTGTAATGATTAAAATATGTATGAAAAAATATAAAATTAAATACTGTAGTTAATAAAAAAAGTAAAAAAAGTTTGTCTTGTATTAATTTTTTTCAAATATTTGAAATTTTTTATTAGTCATACTTTATTTCTTTATTTTTTTAATGCAAATTTTAAAGTAATTTTCCTTGTTGCTTTGCTTTTATGCAACTTCTGAAAATTATTGGAACATATCCCCTATTTTTCAAGGTAATTTATGTTTATTTTTGTGCGATTTCTTTTGTGCGCATTTTCTGAGGAACCTATCTACCACATAAAATGAGATCCAGGAATATATAAGTAAAAATGAAGTAAAAAATTTTTAAATATTTTGTTTTACCAAAAAACTCTTCTTAAAAGTGTCATAGATTTTAAATAGACTATATTTATGGAATTATCAATTTGACCATTAATGATTTAACGGAGTTTGATTTTGTAGATGAAGCAGAAAACCAGGTTAAAATGGTATTTCAAGCATAAACTGCATTTTTCCAAAAACATAATTTGTTTGAAATATTTTAATGTCTTACATATCTGCTATATTTCTTCAGGATGTTATAGCAAATTTATAATAAATTTTAAAAGTAGTCATTTTGGTAAACATCTAAAAAAATAATGCATACTGTACTTAGAAAAGTTATATCATGTTGTAAATAATCCCCTATACTTTCTAACAACATGTCAAATGTAGCAATGCAACATTTTGCTTTTAAATTATGATAGTTTTTTCAAATATTTATATTAGTTTTTTATGGAAAAAAAATGGATTGAAATTTTTATTAGAATTCAGTATAATTGAAATAAATTCATAGATAGACTAAGACACATACAATTCTGAATATATTTTTACATTATATTAAACATTATTTTGATTCAAAACTATATTTTCATATATGTAATATGTTTGTTTTATCATTTATATTACATTTTCTGGTACCATTAGAGTCAGGTACTTACATTCTATTTTACATTTATTGATTCATTAAACACTCAAGGTTACCATGAAACAAGACCAGCATAAATAATTGATAAATCTTAGATTCTTCTTTTTAGGAAAAGCGATATCTTGTAATACTATTTTATAGTAACAATTAATTTATAAATGAAATATGTAAATTAAAACCTCATTACTTTTATTTCACGTTTGTTTGAAATTTTTAGTATTAATTGTCTTTGCCATTTCATATTTGATTTTGAACAAAAATAGGAGGGCAGGGAAATGATGCAGGGGGAGGGGTATAGTTAAGTGTAAGTTTCTTATTAACTTACAAATTACAATATAAATTAAATGTATAAATACAAACTTCTTAAAAATTACTTATAATTGACAAGTTAATTTGGAACATTTATCAGTATCATTTGGTTTTAAAATGTTTCAATTTTTTATTTAGTTGTTAAAAGGTAAGATAAAAAATATGGTCTATTGTGTCTTTAACATTTATGAAAACAATACTAAAGGAACGAAGTAAAGATCAGCAATAAATTTTGATTTTTCACATAAGAAAATATCTTTTTTTAATTCAATATACATTACAGTAAATTAACCTTTCTGTATTGCAACAATTTCTGATATTTTTCTTTGTCTCACACATCAACATAAAATATATAATAAAATGATTATTACTTATCAGAAAATAATAAAATTGACTTCATTTGATAGATATTTTTATTACTACTGAAATAAATTTTAAATGTTCACATTTTGTTTCTGTAAATATTAAAAAAATAAGATCATAATCAAAACAAAAAGTTTGCATGTCATTGTTTCTAGAAAGTTTATTTTCAGTTTTCAAAATCAATAAAATATTTCTTATTTATTATTACTTTTACACATCCAAATGAATATTTATTTATTTCTCTTATATCTAGTGAATTATGCTTTAAAAGTTTAAATTTTTTGAATATTTATTGCAAAGTTGTGATATTTTGATACTCATAAGTATAAGTAGATTGCTTACATAGAAGCTAAGCTTGTAAATTGCTTCAGGCCATGTTTACATTCACTGCTAACATAATGTTATATTTTTGAAAATTAAGTATTTCAAATCAAAATAAGTTTTTAATAATTTATATTTCTTGACATCTAATAAATATAGTGTAAATTTTTTTTTTTTAAATCTAAAACTGTAATAAATTTTCAAATAAACACATTTTTGGTTATTGGAACTATTTTCTTTAAACAATGTTGTAAAACACCAAATGTTTTAAAGCCTTGGCAACAGATAATGGCTGAACATGTCAGGGTGGGGTTTATGTCTATTGTTATAGTGGGAATTTTGAATTTCCTGACTTCTATCATAATTTTTTTAGCAAAACTTTTATATAATAAAATATACTGTTTTATATGCATTTTAACTTATATACTTACAGAAAAATTTACCAGGGGGCGAATTGGCCAAAACATGCAAAACTGTAGAATACAACTATGAAAGGTTAACCAAAATAATAAAAAAACTGGTTTTGAAACAACAAATTTTAAAAAGATGAAAGTGAAAATTATTTACTTTGATTACTACTGCCAATAAACTGAGTACAAGTCATGAAGAAATGCTAAAGTGATATCCAGTTCATGGTTGTTTTGCTGGAACATTTCCCAGGATATGTGTGCAGATGAGACAACAAAATAGTTCAGGATATGTGTCTCTCATTTTTTTGAAAATAATATTTGATACAAGGTGTTTTGCATTTGATTATTGCATTAAAACACTGCAGGATTTCTTATATAATTTTCTTATTTGGTTCTTTAAGTTGATATGTGTTTTGTAGATAGCAATGCTGTTGAATATTTTATATGCATCTAATCTTTATAAAAAATATTTCTCATTATTTTCATAGAGTGACTATATCAAAAATAAAACCAACAGAATTTGTTCTTCCCAGATCTTACTGCAGTCTCATCAACAAATTAAGTATAATATAAGATTATTGCATCCATCTACTTGTAAATGTAATTACATGACTATTGGTCTACGGCATAGTCTAATTTAATTCATTGCTATAGTAGTAGAAATGGAGATATAATAAAACAACTAGTAATCTATTTTCTCATCACGTGATCTCTGAGCGTATCATTCTTTTCTGCAGAAAATTGCCATCTAGTGTAAAAATTTAGCAATGAAAGTAAAATGTGGCTTATATATTTAATATCAAATATTTTTCAATTTGGGCTAATAGTTTGATAGTAAGGAAAGAAGTAAAAAAAATTGATGTAGAAAACATATACAGTAGATCGAAAAGATTTAGATGCAAAGTACAAATGGCAAAATCTGTTGATGGAAGGCAAAAGTCTGAAACTAGTCTAGTGATACTGGATAGGCAATCCATGGATAGAAATTTAATAAGCACAATTATATGGCATCTCTTGATTACTAAAACAAACACTAGGCAGCAAAAATGTATTGAAAAAAAAAAACTATTTGCTAGTGGAATTTTTGGGGTTTTTTGCATTTACTTTTTATTAATCTGTAAGTTATGCAAAAAAAAATCTATATGCTAAATAGAGAAAATATTAATAACACACTTGTGCAGAATATTTGTCACCTGACACGGATAATAACCTATTTAAAGGCTATTATTTTAGAGACTTTTTTAAGCTAAATTTATTTGTAATGATTAAACATTTTCTCAACATTAAAGACTAATACACAGCATTTTTTAAAAAAAGATATTGTTTAACCATGAACATCTATCTATCTATCTATCTATCTATCTATCTATCTATCTATCTATCTATCTATCTATCTATCTATCTATCTATCTATCTATCTATCTATCTATCTATCTATCTATCTATCTATCTATCTATCTATCTATCTATCTATCTATCTATCTGTCTGTCTGTCTGTCTGTCTGTCTACATGTCTATCTATCTATCTATCTATCTATCTATCTATCTATCTATCTATCTATCTATCTATCTATCTATCTATCTATCTATCTATCTATCTATCTATCTATCTATCTATCTATCTATCTATCTATCTATCTATCTATCTATCTATCTATCTATCTATCTATCTATCTATCTATCTATCTATCTATCTATCTATCTATCTATCTATCTATCTATCTATCTATCTATCTATCTATCTATCTATCTATCTATCTATCTATCTATCTATCTATCTATCTGTCTGTCTGTCTGTCTGTCTGTCTGTCTGTCTGTATATCTGCCTGTATGTCCACCTGTCTCTTTATTTACCTATCTACCTATTTATATATCTGACTGTTTGTCTGTTTATCTATCTATCTATTAAATAAATAAATTACAATAAATCTAGTAGTAATTTATATTGATGAATACATACACAAATTACATGACTATAATCATTGTTTAAACAAACCAATAAAATATCAAAAATCTATTGTCACGACAGCAATTAATTAGTTTATAAACTAAGTCTATTTATTGAATAAATGATTATTGCTTTGATATCAAAATGCTGATATTCTAGAAATTGACTTATTTAAGAATGCATATGATTTACATATGAGAATAAGTTAGCTGTTGACATTTATGGTTTAATATATATATATATCACCCATTAAAATATGTTTTATATGCGATTGTAAATTATAGCAGTAGAAAAAAACTATATGTATGTACATTATTAAACAGAAATGCTTTCTATGAAGTCACAGTCATCATCAACTGAAGTAATGTAGACAAAATAAAGCAGACATCATGCTATTTTCAAGAACTCTGTATACTGATATTGTCAGAGAGCCTATTTATTATGTAATCTTAAAATTGCTTTATAAAGATTGTCTCTTTAATTTTTCTCTTTTAATGATACTTTTCTTCATTTATTATTCTTGTATGATTGGAGCTAAAAGTAAATTTAAAATTTGCAAGAGTTTTTATCATCAAAGAAAACCAAGGCAGTAGTGGGCTAAAGTGCTTCTCAATTTCTCAATGTATGACTTTTTGCATCAACATATTATTTGATATGGAGTATTACTTTTATGTAATTTAGAATAATACTTTGAAAATTAGTAATCAATCAGCTTACATTTGGCTGAACATAAAATAAAAACCTTGTACTTATCATAAAATATTTTGTTATTAAATTAGGATTGAACATTATTTAAAAATGTCATGCATATTCATTTTTTATTATTTTTATAAATGTTAATTTTGTAAGATTTATTACTTTTTCAATGTGTGTAGAATATATTTCATAGCTTACATTTATAAATTGGTGAGTAAATAGTGCAATATTTTGTATTTTATCACTTTTAAAACTGTATAATTTTTCATTATGTTGTAAAAAAACGATTTAAAGTTAGCTATTTTATGTATCAGTTGTTTATGTTATTTAAAATGAAGAGAATCCTTTTTCGAATAGGTTTGACAAGTAATTTCAAGTTAAATAATCATTTTCTCTAGATATTATTGCTATTTTTATTATAATTTAAAATTATATTTAACTATGTATATACTGTAATGGAATCACCCAGGAATATAATTTTAGTCTTGGAGAATTGATTATCTGTTAATTAATGCCTATCAGATGATTGTGTACAAGGTGGAATGACTATAACAAAAAGTTACTTGTTTAATAATACTCATGGAAAATACCCAGAGAGAATATTACATCAAGTGCAAGCCTTCATAAAAATCCAGTCCTATTTTTTGACTATTATCCATTCCTCATTTATAATATTATTATTCTAATGTAAATATTAAAATAATATACTTGTATGTCATATGGAAAAATTTAATGAAAAACTATTCTTAACTATAATAAGAAATTTACTTAATACAATAACAGTAGAATATAAACAATATAATTTTTATATTTATATATTTACATAATCAATACTATTAAATATCGAATATACATCACAGAAACTATTTTAAAAATAAATGTTTCCATCCTGTTATATTTCTGAATTCATATATATATATAACCAAGAGAGAGAAAGAAATATCAATATTTTAACCTAAATAGCAAAGCAAGTATTTTCCAAAGTACAATAATTTTTGTTATGCTAATTCAAATTATTATTTATTCAATTTCTTTCATTTTTGTTTTTCTGTTGAGTTCAATACTTTCAGACAGTAATACCATTTTAATAATGAAATCTCTGACCATAATGACAATGTACTCATAATTTCAAATCCAAATTTATAAATAATTCAACATGAATATTTTTCTAGAAATAATAAATTCCTTCTCAGTAGTTATGTTTTATAATTAAAGAAATTAGAGATGTAATAATATAAAACAAAGCAAAACTCTCCATACAACAGTGCCACCCTGTGCCAACCAAAGTAATCAATGGATGTCAGAAGGCTTGTGCATAAAATCCCTATCTAATGCCTATTCGTTCAATATCTCCAGACTAGTTTCTGGCTTGTGGCCTTCATCAGTGAGGAGCTTTGGATCTGAGAGCACTGCACCTAGATCTTATGATCTAATGCAACCCCCCAGCAAACACCTTTTATCTCCACTTAACTACAAAACTATGAGAATGAAATTGAAAACACAAAAATATTTTCAATCTAAGCTCAATAGCCAGAAACTAGTCTGGGGATATTGGATGAGTAGGCATTAGATAGGGATTTTATGCACAAGCCTTCTGGCATCCATTGATTACTCTGGTTTGCACAGAGTGGCACTACTGTATGAAGAGTTTTGCCTTGTTTTATAACAATTATGTGCTAGTATAAGAGATCGTGATCATGTGATGCTTAGTGGTTTAACACCAATCATGCCTAATAGGATAGTGGTAGCTATGGTTGTTAAAGAGCCAAAGACACCAAAATATATGGGTGCTGAACTGAGTTCAGACCCATATAAGCTATTGAGCTTAGATTGAAAATATTATTGTGTTTTAAATTTCATTCTCATAGTTTTGTAGTTAAGTGGAGATAAAAGGTGGTTGCTGGAGGATTGCATTAGATCCTATGATCTAGGTGCAGTGCTCTCAGATCCAAAGCTCCTCACTGACGAAGACCACAAGCCAGAAACTAGTCTGGGGATATTGGATGAGTAGGCATTAGATAGAGATTTTATGCACAAGCCTTCTGGCATCCATTGATTACACTGGTTGGCACAGGGTGGCACTACTGTATGGAAAGTTTTGCCTTGTTTTATAACAATTATGTGCTAGTATAAGAGATGGTGATCATGTGATGCTTAGATGAATAATATATGTAAATACTGTTCTCGTCAGTAATTTCTTCTGGTAATTCATAATTTAAATATCTTTATTCATTTAAATATCCAGTTTTATTATAGCATTTGCAAATAAGATTAAACATTAATAAAAATAATTAGACGTTATTCGGAATTACTATGGTATTATCACTGTTTCAGAAAGAAAACTTCATTTTAGAAAAATGAAATCAACATTATAACTAAATGTTTTACCTTATCATTATAAATATACGGAATTTGAACTCAGATTTTCAAACAACCTTTAAATATCCACACTATCTCATACTGCTGTCTATCAGTAGTATGAGGTAATGTGGATAGTTGGTTTCTTGCAAGTTTGAGTTCAAATCCCCTATATTTACAATTAAGTTCCAAGTATAAGAATGCCTGTATTTCAAATCTCATCATTATAAATATATATCAATATATAATAATTCAAATCATTTTTACAACTACTAATTTACAAACAGTATAAAAAACACTTATCTAAACAATGTTTTTTAAGGCAGATGATAATCTGTTTTTTCCCCTTTGTCTGTGAATCATCCAAATTCCATAGCAATCATTGAAACGTTTGAATTAATTTACGTTTGTACTATTAGCTTTTTTATTGATACTTAAAGTTTTGAAAATAATTTATTTTATCTTCAAATTATTATTTTTATAATAAATAAATAAATAACCTTTTCATTTCTTACACATTTATTTTTTCAATCTTTTCATTACCTTATGAACATGCTTTAAAATAAATAAAGAAATAAACTTTTTTTATATAGTTTTAAAACCCATAGTAACCTTTTGGTATTTATTTTTAAATATTACATATATGATATATGTTAGATGGGTGAGATTAATTCACAAATTATTGGATTATTAAGTAAATTAAATACTCTCACCAAAACATAAAGTAAATTTTTTTTAGAGAAAAGAATTGACTGTTTTCTCTATTTAATTTTTTAATATAGAGACTTACGTGAATCATTTTGAAAAGAAAATAATCTTTTAAATCGATCATAATACTTTTAAAGCTATTTTAAAATTGATTTATATTATATTAATTGAAGTTTGTGAAAATTTTCAGTTTACACATTGCCATTACAGCTCAAAGTATTTCTAGAGATTAATATTTATAATACTCAGATTACTGATTTATTAAGTAAATGAAGTAATCTCAATCCAAATCGTAAGACAAAAGCTTTTGAAAAAAAAAGAACAGATCATATTTTCTCTTTACTTAATATTCTCATATACATGCTCATTTGAAGCACATTGGCCAGACAACTTTTATACAAGAAAATAAAGTCTGTTCTATGCTCTAAGCAAGTTTTGCCTTGTGCCTTGGATTGAGAATATTTCATTTATTTAATAAACCAGAAATATGAGTATTAATTTTAATATTTTACATAATATTAACCACTGGAAATATCTTATTTTACATATTCATTCTTTGAGTGAGTATTTTATTATCAAGATATAAAATTAAAACAATTCTCACAAAAGTCAATTAAAATAATTAGATTAAAAAACAGCTTTAAATGTATTATGATTAATTTAAAAATGTCATGCTCCGATTTCAAAATGTTTCAGATAATTCTCTATCTAAATAATGAGGTAAAGAGAGAATCTGCCAATTCTTTTCTCCGAAAAATTTTATCTTGTGGTTTGGATTGAGAGGATTTCATTTACTTAATAATCCAGTAACTTGAGTAACAATCTCAATGTTTACAAAAGATTAACCACTAGAAATGTCTTAAACACACACATATTTGTATTTTTATATTGGACTATTTCCATCATCTAATATGCATATTGAATGTTTTTAGAAAATTTAACTTTATTTAAATGTTCCAAATAAATTCAACTGTTAGTAATAGCACATCAAACAGGTTAGTATATGCATAATGTTTCGAGAGGTATTATTCTCCCCTCTTCTTCAGGTTGTTGCTGGCCTGACCAGTGGCAGTACTAGCATGGATTCGAATCTAGATCATTAGATTCTTGATTGTTGAATATGCCCATTCATGGAACAAACAAATTTGAATATGCTGGCAATGTAATTCACAAGCAATATGCCTTAAGATTCATTTAAATGAATATGCACACAATGCTTCATCAGATAAAAGATGATTTTTGAAATATTTATTCATGCTTTAAGCTGTAAATTGGAATATATGCTCTATAAAACCATTAGTATATTGTAATGAATCGTGAAATAAAAATACTTATATATCAATCCTACAAATAAAAATTCTGATAACTGTCATTACTTGGTTTTGTTTTAAATAGATGTATATTCTATTATTTAGCACCAAATTTAATAAAATTTAGAATGTATAAACAACGAGGATTACCCAATTCCTCAACAGGCTTTGTGATATTTGCTTAGCCAGAGAAAGCATTTAAAATATCTCTGTCAGGAACCTTCCCCCAACCTCTGACCAAGGTTTCGTGCTTTGGCACTCCTCAGAGAAGTGCTAGGATAGGTTCAGACACTCTAGTGCCTCTCTGAGGAGTGCCAAAGCATGAAACCATGGTCAGAGGTTGGAGGGTTCCTGACAGAGATATTTTAAATCCTTTCTCTTGTCTGAACCTACCCTAGCACCTCTCTGAGGAGTGCCAAAGCATGAAACCATGGTCAGAGGTTTGGGGGGAATTTCCTGACAGAGATATTTTAAATTCTTTCTCTGGCTAAGCATTTATTACAAAGCTTGTTGAGGAATTGGCAATTGTCATTGTTTAATCTTACAAGCTTACGAGAATTGGGTCATGTGATCTATGACTCTTATTTTCACTATTTATAGTCTTAGAATGTATATGTTTCATGAGTTTCTACAACATAAATATATTTTTATATATTAATTGTGCATGTATTTAAATCAAGTAATGTCTCTTTTATACAATAAGCTTTATATTTTCAAAAAAAAAATCGTTTATTAAACATATACTTTAGATTATTTTATTGATTTCATATATATCAATTTAATTAAATCTGAGTTACTTAACTTAAATTAGTATTGAATAATATTAATAGAAAAAAAATAAAACTATTATTTAAAATTGTAAAAGAGAAAAAATATTTCTAATATATATATATATATATATATATATATATATATATATATATATATATATATATTGCTTTCTTTAACATTTAATGAAGTTTTTTTTAAGAATTTATTATATTTTATATCTTAAGCATTCAGTCGACACATTTTGATATTCTTTCAGCTACAGGTTTTTCCCCATGTAATGCATAGAATTCTAATGATGATTATTATGATGAAATGATATGAGTGCTATCATCGATGATTCTTAGTTCTTTAACTTTATTAAAAGTTTCTTTGAGTAGAGGTAATTTAATTCCATCAAGAAAAAAATTTTTTAAAAAAAAAAATTTTTTTGCGGGGGGGGGGATGTATAGAACCCTCTTAAAAGGTGGGGAGGGGGGGGGGGGGGGGTTCTCTATAAATGTTATATTAAAAAAAAAATTTTTTTTATATTTTGGGGGTTTAAAAAAAATTTTTTTTAAAAAAAAATTTGATTTTTTTAAAAAAAAAAAAAAATAAAAAAAAAAAAAAATAAAAAAAAAAATTTTATTTTAACATTAAATATATTAAATATTCCATAAGCAGATGATTCAACATCGTTTTCTTTATTTGTAGCATATTAAAATAATCCCTATCTTTTAACTTAAAATGAATGGACAAATGACAGGCCTACATGTTACAACTGTGTGAATTAACATCCCATAATACATAGTATAATTTAAAGCAATCTCATAATAATAAGTATGAAATTATAGTAATTTTGCAATAATTTTTTTTTTTTAAACTGTTGAAGCATATTTTCTTAGATATAAGAGAAATAAATAAATATACATTCAGATTTTTTTAAAAAAATGACAAAAAAATGAAGATTTTATAAAATGAAAATAATCTTTTTAGAAATGATCATGTATAATCTTTTTGTTTTGATTACCATCTCATTTTTTTAATATTTATAGAAAGAAAATGTAAACATTTAAAATTTATTTCAATAATAAACAAAAATATCTATCAAACAAAGTCAAATTTACTATTTTCTGATAAGGAATAATGGTTTAATCTTAAATTCTATGTTGAACACAAAAACAAAAAAACATGATGTAATGTGAAAGGAACACCAGAGAGTTAACCCTCTAAAAAGTGTTTATAGTTAATTAAAAGAAAAAATATATGCAAGATAAAATCTTAATTTTTCTTGATCATGCCTTTTAAAATGCTGTCTTCATAGACAAAAATCATGTAAATAATTTGTAATATATGTAAATTTCTCTTGAAATATTTGAAATAGAGTGACATTATTTAGATTCTCATAAATTATTTTTCTCTTCACTAGTGAAAATTGTAATTATAAATATGTGACTTTTTTTGCATTCGTTAGTGAAGCTATAATTATACTTAAAATAATGTGTAATCGGTCTGCTTAGCGCTTTCGAGATTTAATGTTGGAATCTCATACTCATAGCTTTGTGAATGAATACTGTTGTTATTTATTGTACACATATGCAAATGAGTTTGAATATTTAATTAGTCCATTGTTTAGAGAGAGCAAAGCATGCCTCTCTTCTATTAATGGCACTGGGATCATTTGCAATGTAAAAAGCCTCTTTAACTTTTCTTTTGGCATCACTCTTCTCTGTACAAACTATTTGGGCAGAACTAGGTTCAAATACATGGCCTGTAGCTGCTTGGTGGTCCCAGAATACTGATGTTCCTTCATTTTTATTTTTAACCCTGTTGTATACATACCTGTGTTGGTAAATTCTTGTATTAAGGTTAGCCCAAGTCTCACCGTAGTAAGATGCCTGGCAGCCTAATTGAGGGCATGCCATTTTATAGACCACATGAGGGGCTTGATCTCTTTCTATTGTATCTTTGGAATTATTTATTAGTCGGTTAGTATTGGGAGGTGTTCTGAAGCTAAATTTGAAATTGTTAGGCAATTTTTTTTGCAATATTTGAGGTTACATTATGTATAAAAGGAATTGATAGGTATTTCATATTGTCTTTAGGTTGTTTATTTCTGAGTTTTCTATAAAATGTTTTTATTCTCTGATTGATTATATTGGGTTTAAAGCCTATGTTAGTCATTTCCTTTATATATTTGTCGATGTTGTTTTTCCTATCCACTATGTATTTACATAAATGGTGATTTCTGAATAGGAAAGCATTCATACCTGCCCATTTGTATATGTTGGGGGTGTTAGACTTTGGACTTGTGTAACCTCTTATGTGCAGTGGTTTAACCATCATTTTATAATCTAGGTATGTGTTCTCTCTTTTTATTAACAAGTCTAGATATTTTATTTCTTGTTCCTTGTTTTCATCAGTTCTACTGAGGGTTAATCCTGAGATGGCTTGAAATTCATTTTGTATGTTGATAGTGGTGGAAGGTTTTGCTGCAATAAAAATGTCATCAACATATCGAGTGTATATGAGAGTTGGATCTGTTGTGAAATGTTTTGGAAGAATTTGGCTCTCGTAATGGTTTATGACGATACTAGCAACAATTCCACTCATTGGCAGTCCCATTGGCCAACTGTCATTCATAACATACCATTTGTTTTCAAATTTAGCCAATATGTTGTTATCCAGCCACTTCAAAAATTCTATTATAAAATCAATTCGTTTTGTTGGATAATTTTTCTTATTTAACTCATCTTTGATGATGATAATGGAGGTTTTTCTGTTAATTGAGCCATAAAGTTCATTGACATCGCATACAGTCATTTTGTGTTCTAAATCTATTTTAGCATTTTTTATTCTTTCCACAAATTCAAATGATGATTTGACAGTGTGGTTTCCAAATCCCAAGGAATCTACAAGCCACAGGTTGGTCATTTTTGCCATTTGGAAATAGTAGACGCCTCCAAAGTCGAGCATTAATCTGAGAGGAGAGTTTTCTTTATGCAGTTTTATGTTGGCAAACATTCTAGGTGGTATGGAAGATGATGGATAGATTCGGAAATATTCAGCCCTAGACAGTGTTTTATCTTTATGAGTCCTTAATATGTTGGATATGAATCTATCTTTGTTGATTTTATTATTGTTTTCAATTATGCATGTGAACTTAAGTTTGTTGATCTGCTCTTCCATTTTGTTTGTGTACTCAGCTCTTGAAATCAAGACGAATCTATTGCCTTTATTCTCTTTGATACATACAATCGAGTTACTTTCTAGAAATTGTTTAGTTTTATTAATTTTGTCATGCCAATTGTTAAGCATGGGTAGCAAATTTTTATGTTTAATAATTTTTACAACCTGTTCTATAACCTTTTCTTTGCTGGGTTCGTTTATAAGACCAGCCTCGATATTAGCCATATTTTCCATTTTTGGCTGTGTCCACTGACCACCAATGAATTTAGGCCCCAGCTCGAGAATGTTACTAATTTCTTCCGGAGGATGTATCATTGTTCTGTTTATATATGTAACTGCTGCGTTGGTAGGCATTATTTCTATATTTTGTTTGCATGCACAATAAATAACAACAGTATTCATTCACAAAGCTATGAGTATGAGATTCCAACGTTAAATCTCGAAAGCGCTAAGCAAACCAATTACACATTATTTTAAGCATAATTATAGCTTCACTAACGAATGCGAAAAAAGTCGCATATTTATAATTAGATTCTCACTTTTTAAATGTAAATATGAATATCACAAAAAGCCTGTTACAAAATAGCAAAATACTAAAAATAATATTAATATATTCTAACCTCAACTTTAGTTTCTTATATCCGCCAAATTCCTCTTTATATTAATTCTCTAACCTCAACTTTAGTTAAGTAGATAGTCGATTGAAAATAATTCTGGAATCGACCAAGGAATGCTAGTGTGTTTATCTAATGATAGTAATAATAAGATTATATATACCCGGGCGCCAAATTGTAATTATGAAATCGTAATGCCCACCAGAGATTATCAACCTTGCTTATAACTATAGAATCTAATGAAGAAACGAATTCAAACTCAGTTTATTATGGTTTTAATTTTAAACTTAATAACCATTATGCAAATACTCTCATGATAGATTATTACTGCTAATTAAATAATCTAGACAACTTTCTTCCACAACCATATATAGATATATGATCTCGAGTGGTAATTACAAGAATGTCATCTATATATTTCTAATATATAAATGGCTAGTAATAAATTAGGAATTGATGCAGAGAACTCATAACTTATGTTATAATATATACTATTTAATTTAAATAACTGAAACACACAGGCTTATTATATACCTGTGTCTATATATGTAATATATAGGGTATATGAACACAGACTTTCACATGACCCACCACTCTCCACACTATCTTATAACACTGATACACTTGAACACATATATAGGCACAGGTATATAATAAGCCTGTGTGTTTCAGTTATTACATAGTAGAGATGTCTGCCCATCCCTTGTATATGTATTAAATGGATTATGTTCTGTACATGAGGGGTCAGATTGACCTTAGTATGGTTGTGACAAGAATCTCAGCCTCAGGGTGGCCTTTGAGCATTTCATCATCAGATTTTTAATTGGATGGACGGTTGAAGAATTGGAGTAGATTGAAGCCTGTCCATTAAAGTATGAGGATTGGCTATCTTAATATATATCTGAGCACTTATAGCATATATGTGTAGAGATGGTAATCTGGACCAACTGATGATTGCTGGTTTAGCATGAAATACGTATATTGGTGATTATTTATCTTTTCAACATATGAGTTCAAGTGTATCAGTGTTATGAGATAGTGTGGAGAGTGGTGGGTCATATAAAAGTTTGCGCTCATATACCCTATATATTTAATTTAAAGTAGAACAAAAAAAATGTTCTGTTAGAAATTTGTTCCTATTGCTTAAATCCTTGTCCTAGTTGGTTAAACTAAAATAGTATATCTTACAAAGAATCCAAAGATCCAACCCTGGAGATTAATCCTAAAATGTGACTATTAATAAAGCAGCCAAAAAATAAAATAAAGAAATTAAATGATTACTGCAGTAAATATCAATCTATAGTTTTAGACATATATGTTTGAGTTAGTTTATTAATTGTTAAAGATGCAATAATACTTTTTTTTTGTATTTATAGTTGTAAAAACTATTGAATCCCTACTTTTTTCTCTTTCTTTTGTAAACTATTTTTAAACTTATTCTTATATATTGATTTTATTTATTGGGAACTTTATTAAGTTTTTTCTTTCATTGTGTTTTAAATAATTAAAGATACCTTAAAATGCTGGACTTCTTTGAATTGCAGAATAATATGCATATACATGTATGCGTTATACATAGAGCTCTCAAAATAAGCTTTTAACAAGCTTTGAGACTATCCCCAACCCCAGACCGGTTTCTACTACTGGCATTGTCAGTAAGGGCTAGGATATTCAAGCATTAGATTGAATATCCTAGCTCCTCACTGATGATGCCAGTAGCAGAAACATGTCTGGGGTTAGGGATATTCTCTAAGCTTGTTAAGAGCTTATTTTGCAAGCTCTATATATAACATTTGTAAACACAAGCTTATTAAAATAGGTCATGTGACATCTGACTTGATTTTTTTTTGTAATATGTATGCATTAGATGCTAATATATAAAAAATTGTGTGCCAGCAGAATACATATAGCAGGTTAAATCGGTTAAGGAATGCTATACATTGCAACTTCTTATTACTTAATACCTCACCTCTTTAATTGAATAGTGTGGGTAAATATTTTTTGACACATCATTTTGGGATTATATTTGTAATACATCTGTGTATGCATATAATCATAAATATTTTTTTTAATTAATCAAATCGTTTTAATAAATTGTTTTTTTTTTTTTAAGTAGTGTCTTATTTTCATTGCGCACTTAGTAGCTTGTTTATATGCCTGGATACAGTTATTCTATAGGTTGAAAAACATGCCATTAATAGGAAAGAAATGAGGATACTATTGTATGAAAGTACTATATCATTATACGTAGCCATCTGTAGACAAGAGTGATGTTACAGAAATTTATTCATTACATCCAAATCATAAAAGATGGTAATAGATACTATGACTCTTAAGTGACCTTTACACAGACGATTGTAAATTAATTATAAGCAAATATAGCACATTTTTCCATCTGTTTTTAATATGATCTTTGCAAATTTAATGGCTTAAGTATATCATCTTCCCAATCATTAATAGAGAACAAAGTTTAGATCATATCTATGTTTAGTAAAATATTTAGTAACTATTTCATACAGATATACAAAAATAAAGTCTGGAATCATTAAAATATATAAATTAATAATATTTGATATTTTGAACTATTACAAATTACGTAAAATTAAATTTAAAATAAGTCTCTATTTAATATAAATATTTTTATTTTATTTATTTCTGATTTTGATAAAAATTTAAATTTTTAATACAACGAAAAAAAAAACGTTTTTCCTATACTTGGTAATGAAGCCAGCCGGTAGCCATTCCTGGCCCTCAAAATTTTCAATGCAGTCCTAGGACATTTTCCAGAAACATATTTAAAGGAACCTGTATAAAACTTCTATTTAAACAAGCATGTAGTGTATATATTAAATCAAGAATTAAGTGAAAAAATATTTCTTTTCTCAGGTACATCTTTTTTCTCTCAAACCTTTGTATTTCTTTCTATCAGAAGTGCAATATTCCAACAATTTTAAGTATATTGTATAGTCTATCTGATTATGATTTAAACTACGCTTAAAGCATTTTGATAGTTTTTGTAATGATTTTCACAGAAAAATACATAACTAGGAAAAATAAAGTAGAATTTTACTTCATAACATATGGTTATTCTGCATTTAATTTTTTATTAAGATAGCTGCACAGAGCACTATAAAAAAATGAAACAGAAAACCATGCATTTCAAAAAAAAAATGGAAACATTTTTTGTTTATAGAAAGCAAATGTGAATCTATATGTCTAATATGTCTGGTAAGTATTTCAGTTAATAAAGAACACATTTTAAAGAAACGTTACTTCTCAAAACATTTTCACTATTGGGGAAAAATAAATATTAAAATAAAAAACTTGAAAATAAACTTCATCAAGTCGCTGCCATCCTGTTATCTCAAAAAAAAAAAAGCAGAAAATTTGAAATAATTTTCTGCAGAGGAGTTTATAAAAGACTGCATCTTAGCTGCTTTAGAATTAACCTGTCAAGAACATTAAAAAATTGAGAATATAAGTATGTTATAAAAATAGTTTCAAGCTAAATCAGAAAAAATATATTTAAATGTGGAACAGTTACTAATAAAAATTATGTTACTTTATTTTTAATTTACAAAAATATTATGACCTTCATTTAGTAATGGAAAGTTGAAATTCAATTGATAAAGATGTTTACACTTAATACTTAGACTTAAATTAATTAAATTTCTGATCAAATTTTGTAAACTAATTTTTAATTTGATAATTTTATATGACCTATAAATGATATAAATATCCAAATGGTCCTTGGCAGAAAAAAGGTTCTCTCATTCCTGGTATAACCAAGGTTGTTTTTGTAATACACATGTAATTATAAAATATTTCTAATATATTTTTACTTAGGGGATTATAAATATATATTTTTTAAATTTTGAATATATTTTTGATTTTGATGAATATAAATTAAAAACAAAACTGCCTTTTAGTTTTAATTTTGTTTTTATTTTTATTAAATGACAAGAAAAATACTAAACATAACCTGCATTTAACAGATTCCATAGAATCTTTTAAAAATTACAAATGTAATAGTTTAACAAAAAAAAAAAAAAAAAAAAAAACAGATTCAAAATAAGAGCTGCTAGTCTCTATATTGGTTGACTTTGAACTCCTAGAAAAATGTAGTGGGATAACTTTCATGGGATTTATCATGGCACAGTATATACACATATAGTAGACATTACCTGATGTATTTAAGTTTTGGATTACAGAAATGCAAGATATATTGAAGACTACCAGCAAAATAATTTCTATCATAAATAAAATATCCAGATGATCTATATAAGAAGCCAATCTAATCTTGAGAGATTCCAGTGGAAAATGATTTATACAAATTAATGAATTTATATTTTGCATATGTATAAAACAAAGTTGGAAGAATTTAGCTAAAGAGTAAAATTATTATGAATATTGACATATTATTTTAAATACTAATGAAAATCAATTTATTTTTATTGCCTAAAAGAGATGTATTAAATTATTGTAAAAGTAAACCTTGGAATAAATTGACTAAATTTGTTAAGTAATAAAATGTGTTCAATAAGAAAATAAAGTGATTAATCATTACATATCCAAAAAAGTTTAAAAGCACCTAAACAATACAGACTCTTAGTATATATGTTTTTAATTTTGCCTCATTCACAAAGCAGTAACTTTAATCATGAAGAAAATATAATGGAATTACAAAATAATATTATACAGATTTTGAGATTTAATTTTAAAATACTTGTACTTTTATAATTAGATTGTAAAAATAAATAAGATTATAGGTTAAAATAAATTAGGGATTAACAATAGAAATATTATTTGGTTTGTGTGCACATAACACCTATAAGAATCGTTATTATATATATAACAATAAAAATAATAAATGTAACTGTGTTTAACTATTATGCACAATCTTTTATTTCATAGAAGTACTTTCAGTTAATCACTTAACCCTCATCAACTGTGGTTTAAATTAAAAAAAAGTAAAATATAACTGAAAGCAAACATCATCAGTTCAAACTCAGGATTTCCGAATTTTAAGATTAGCAGCTTGTCTATTAATAATATTCATTTTATTTCTATTTATGAAAATTGTGTCCTTCATTTGGTTTTTCTCTCCATAAAGAATCTTAACATTTTCATGATCGAACTTAAATTTATATTTACATGTCCTTTCATGATCCAAAAAAACTAAAGCAGTCATTAAATCAAAATAATGATTTAATGATTGCTTCAGTTTTAAATTATAATAATGATAACTAATAAATAGTAATAATATCAAATAATTTTGTTAACATTGTAATAAACATCAATTCAATTTATGCAGGCAAAATAAAATCGAATTATCAATAAGGAACTGTAATAATATAAAATATTTTTGGTTACATTGTAATCATTATTAACTGATTTCCTGCTTGCAGACACAGATGTCATCTGATTTTCCAAGAACTACATAGATATACTTTGTCAAATTGTATGATTATTACACAGATTTTAAATTGGCTACATGAATTGCCTCTTTAATAGTTCTTTTTCTGTGATATCTTTCTTTATGCAATATTTTTGTGTGACAAAAATGAAAGATGAATTTAGAACTTACAAAAAATGTTCATAGTGTATGAAAACGGAGAAAATATTACATAAATTATTTCTAACGTGTTTTATAGAATTATAGAATATCTAGTGTTAATTTGGTAATTTTTAAAGCACATTTTGATTTCCCCATATACAAGTTTTGCATTCTTATATAATTTAATATACAATGATAATTTTTTGTTTTTAAAAATAGGTTGTTTATAATTAATTTGATAGTTTTTACAATGTAATGGAAAAACATTATATTATTACTATTTACTATTATTATAATTTAAACTGTTATGTATAATATATTTTTAATGGATAGCTTTTTCTTATTATCTAAATATTCCACTGTAATTTAAATATTTTTCCCATGAACAAGCATTTTTGATGTTTTTTTTTTTTTTTTAATCATAAAATTATCTTGTAGTGCAAACAAGTATCTTTAAATTTTATTGCACAATATTAACGGAATATATATATATATTTTGCTTATTAAAAATATTTTTTTTTTTTAGTAATTTATGGACTAGGACCAGAAAGTTTAATGCAACCTATAGACAGACTCAAACCGAAGAAAAAGAGTGGAATGAAGAAGAAGAATGTTGACCTCAATTTAGTTACAAAAAATCATACATATATATTGTAATAGTCGAATCTAAATATAAGGTGTTTATCTACCATATACTAATGATTTTTCTTTTCCTTTTTAATTAATTTAAATGGGGCTTGGAAGATAATTTTTTTTTTATCTTTATTACTTTAATTTTGGACCTATTATGATTAACTTAAACTATTTATCATCATTACACAGAGAAATTTTTGTGTCCAGCATAGGTCAAGAGCTAACAATTTTTCCTGAGCCTTAAAAGAATGAAATATCAAAAAAGATAATCACAAGATGAATATATATATATAAGTTTATTAATTTTAATTCTTTCCACGATCGTTTACACCGAAAAGAAAGTATTTTGCTAATTATTTAAATCAACAATGAAGCAACCAATTAATCCTATAATTCTTACGTATAAAGTATGGGTATCTTTATATATTAAAATACTACTCTTCTGGAAGCATTTTATTTTTGTTATTCAATATTCTACAGTACATCAAAATAATGTTTAAATATATTTTATTTATCATGACTATTTTACTAATATTATCTATGTGTACCAACTGATGAATTAGAAAATTGAATACCTTGAAGACACCATCAATATTTAACATCCCAATAAGAATGCAGACAATTTCATAAATAATTTTCTCTTTTGCTTATAAACAAGCATATCCAACTCATTTATACATAGAACTATCTATCTTACAAATAAAATGAGGAAATAAATATAAACATTTCTCATCCTAAGAGATCAGAACAGATACAAATCTATGTTTTTACCGAATGCGTTTAATACATAATATTAAAAGTTGTGGACAACATCACTATATATATATATGACTTCTCTTATTAAATTTTAATATTAAGAGTGGCTATAAACAATTATGCAAATATATCTATGCGAAAACTGGCGCAATACCAGAGCATATGCAACTTTTCTTTCTAATGTTAAGACTAATCTAAAGGTAATGAATAAGATTTCATTCTTATACTATATCACATTAGCAATACAACTTTAACCAATAAGATTTTTTATTTTTATTATTATCATCATCATCATCATTATTGTTATTATTACTACTACTATTACTATTACTCTATTATTAACACTATTATTATACTACTACTACTACTACTACTACTACTACTACTACTACTACTACTACTACTACTACTACTACTACTACTACTACTACTACTACTACTACTACTTACACGATTTTATGTGTACTTTTTAATCAGTTTTATTTAGTTTGGAAGCCCATATTCAATTCGAAATTGACATTTACGATGAGTCCACAATATATTAAACAATTAATAAAACATGTTCCAAGCCCCTTTTTTTCTCTCATGTGTCATAGCATCAGCCGGGAAGCGAACCCGCTAACCCGGGACAACTGCTTGTAAAGCAGCCGTCGCTGACCTCTCGACCACCAATGTTTGACTTTTTTTTCTTTTTCTTAAACTATTATAATAACTAGCTATCTAATACATTATTTGTCTGGTTAACTTAAATATATGATCAAAAAAAAAGACATTGTACATCCCTAACATAGTATACTATTACAATAATAAGCTATTATACTATTTATAATTAAATAGATGAAAAAAAAAACAACAACAAATTTTTTCATAAACTAAATAAAGTTCAAGAGAATTATATATATATAACTGCTGGAATCAATCTGTAGATTTGTTAAAGTTTTTCTTTTAATAGATGATGTTATGTTTAAATAAAATTAAGAATCAACTTAGTTTTTTTTCTTTTTAATTTTTTTGGCAAAAATTTTCAGTTAATTTATATTATCAATAACGGGGATATAATCTTTGCATAAGGCTAAGCAATTTTCTTCTATTTCATAGGGATTAAATTTCAGGTGGAGTAAATATAATAATTACTTTTACTAGTTCATATTATCCAAGCGAAAGAAAGACCCTATGATTTTGTTCTATTCTTGCATAATACAAATTTCCATTCGCATGTTGATCAGGTTCATTTTTCCCCATACAAATTTGTCTTTGAATCAGCTGTTAATGTATATACCACCCCCCCAACTACTAAACAAACGAAAAGGCTGTGCAGCTATTGAAATCAAAATAACAGTTCCTTTCTCTTTTGTTCATGCAAGCTAAAATCAGACGATAATTATATTTAGTATAGACAAAATACATACATTTAAATATTATATATATTTCTACATTTATATGATTTAAATCTTTTAATAATTTAATGTAGTCAAGCGTTAGTGGCCGAGTGGTCAGACCTTACAAGCAGTTGTCCCAGGTTCGCTTCCCTGTCAATACTTTGACACATAAAAAAAAAGTCCATGTAAATACGAGGGCTTTTGTAAAGTAATTTTGTAGAACTTGTTTGCAACTTCTCATAAATGAATTGGTTTTTTTTTTTTTACCTTCTTAAATTAATGTAATATTGTTTTATTATGATATTTTCTTAGGAACGAAAAAAAACCTAATTAAATCTATTTTATCAAAACCAACAACTAATTAAATTTCACCAAACAAGAATAATGAATTTTTAAAATTGTGCCTAAGTTTTAATTAATATATTTTTTATTTTGTACATTCTTAGTTTCAATTTTGAAGTATAAAACTTCCACATAGACCCATACGACACCATGGCCACCATGTATATATATAAATAACTATCTCTGTGAGTAAATGAAGCTATCCCCCCCCCATGCTTAAATTTTAGAATATTCCACGCAATAAAAAAATAACTTTTGTGCCTTCCTATACTCCTTTTCCTCTTCTGTCATTAAATATTTACTACTAATATATATAAAGCAATTACTTCAATATATATATGAGCACAGACTTTCACACGACCCACCACTCTCCACACCATCTCATAACACTGATACACTTGAACACATATATGTTGAAAAGATAAATAATCACCAATATACGTATTTCATGCTAAATCAGCAATCATCAGTTGGTCCAGATTACCATCTCTACACATATATGCTATAATCTTAATATATATCTGAGCACTTATAGCATATATGTGTAGAGATGGTAATCTGGACCAACTGATGATTGCTAGCTTAGCATGAAATACGTATATTGGTGATTATTTATCTTTTCAACATATATGTGTTCAAGTGTATTAGTGTTATGAGATGGTGTGGAGAGTGGTGGGTCGTGTGAAAGTCTGTGCACATATACCCTATATATTACATATATAAACACAGGTATATGATAAGCCTGTGTGTTTCAGTTATTCAATATGTATAGAAAAAACGATAAACAACGTTTAACCCTAATACTTTTAATATGATACAACTCATCACTTTAGTACTTTTTTGGAGCTTTAACAAATTAATAGTAAACAATTATATTAAAAAATACCGCAATACTTGAAATGATTTTAAATTTAATTTTTTTTTAAAAAAAATTGTTTGCTAAAATAACGTATTCTTTCTTTGATTTTGCTAACTTCTTAGGCATTTATGTATTTTAAATAGGATATAAAAATAATAAATATTAAGTGCAATTAAATAAAACTGAAAACAAAAAACTAGCCATAGTCAAGCGTTGGTGGCCGAGTGGTCAGCACAGCTGCCTTACAAACAGTTGTCATGGGTTCGTGGGTTCGCTCCCCCCCCCCCGGTGCTTTGACACATGAAAAAAAAAAAGAAACTAGCCATAATAACTGATAAACAAATTTAAAACAAAACTTTTGGAATGAATAGGATTGCCATATTAAATATCTATTTGTAAAAATGTCTTAATATAAATATCAAAAACGAAAGTGTTTGGCAAATTGTGAAATAATGTTTAAATTTCTTTAAATTATTCAATATTACAAATATTTAGATCTGAAAACTCATACAGCAGTTAAGATGTTATTAAATTTCTATTTCAAAATTGTTCTAATGAATAATGCATTACTCTGTTACTGTAGTCTAAAAATATTTTGAATTTAATAAATCTATTATTTCCAACTTTGTACTTTGTATTGTCCTTTATGAACTTATCATTTCGAATTACTAAGAACTATCTCCTTTAACTATATTATAGATGTAATCAAAAGATTTATAAATTGAGTTGTTCTAAAAAAAATGTTTAATCTTATAAATGAAATGAAAGTTTATCTTATTATTTTTTTGTATTAGTTTTGTTGTTATAAGACACGATGTAAAATTTGTAACAAATTAAGGTATAATTAATGGATACTCAATCAGATTTTTTATTCAAAAAATTACAAAAAAAAAACAACAGGAAATACATAAATGAATAAAGTGTGTTTCTATTACAAGTCTTCATTACTGTATAGATTATGTAATAACTGAAACACACAGGCTTGTTATATACCTGTGTCTATATATGTAATATATAGAGTATATGAGCACAGACTTTCACACGACCCACTATTCTTCACACCCTCTGATACACTTCAAGATATATATGTTGAAAAGATAAATAATTACCAATATACGTATTTCATGCTAAACCAGCAATCTTCAGTTGGTCCAGATTACCATTGGTGATTATTTATCTTTTCAACATATATGTGTTGAAGTGTATCAGTGTTATGAGATGGAGTGGAGAGTGGTGGGTCGTGTAAAAGTCTGTGCTCATATACCCTATATATTATATATAGATTATGGTAGATTGGTGTAGTGGCGATAAAACGTTAATCTTTTTAGATTGTAATCCAGTTTGTCCCAATTTTGTCACTTACCATGCATAAGCCTTTTATGAATTCTGATGCAATGAAAAGCATCTGATTTTTGTTTTATGCTAACATATTGTAGATTGAACCAAAACTTACTTTCATGTAATATTTTGCATTGGATTTCCTTTTACTATATGATAACAATATTGTAATGTTTTTAAATTTCTTATATTATTAAAAAAAAAATTGAATGGAAGTTCTCAAGAAGTTGGAGTGTGGATGTTACATTATCCATGCAATCCATAAATCATGGGCTCCAGAATTTGTTCTTGAGCACCCCACCAAATAACATATCAGGGTAATAAATAATCAAATATTTTTATTGCTTGTTAGTTCATAAAATGTTCAAGTACCTGACCGGATAGAAGTGGTCCAATACCTATGGATATTGAACTCCAGAATCAGCTATTCTTCCATTCTCCAAACCATCCAGAGGAATTTTTAATGTTTGTATATACTATTTTATTTAGTAATTCAATTAATAAAAATAATCAATGTTTAGATACATGAGTTGTCAAGTGATATTATGTTTTTAAATAATAAATGCTTATGGCTGCTGTTGCACACAAATAGATTATCAGCCTTTGACAGCTTAGTTTAGCAGAAGCACAACAGACTTTGAAGAATAAGAATCATCAGGAAAGAACAGTTTGTCTGCCTTCAAGTTCATATACAAATATATATATATATAACAATACACACCCACATATATATTAATATTATTCGATGTCTGTATTTTTAAGATCACGGAATTGTGGAAAATTTAGCATTTCAAAGCTTTAGTTGACAAAGATTACTGGGATAATCGAAAGCACTCCAAAGTGGATAAAATTTTTTAATTATTTAATTACTGTATTTACAAATATTCAGTTATATATATATTACAAAGCAGGGAACTAATCATTATATACTAGATTCTCCACTGCAATATATTGAATGTCAAAATACATATAAATAAAGGAAATGAATACCATTATTCAATAAAAAGTAGGACTGCACATCTTCTAGTATATTTATCATTAAAATTGCACAAGTAACTAGGAATATCTCATCTGCATTTTTTTATATATGAAGAAAAAATAGTATACACATAATATAATTTCAGTCATGAAATAATGTCTGTTAATATTATTAATTTTATATAAAATATTGTAATGAGCAAAATTTATATAGTCATAAGACTGTTACGCATTACAGTATTGTTAATGTTAATAAAGCTTTGCTCATAGTACAGTTTTTGTGTATATATATTATTTTAAATTATTTTATTAAAGAAACTCAGAAAAATCTAGACCAAATTGACAAAGTATTGCTGGATTTACATTTATACCTTAGTAATAAAATACATCCTTTACTGTGGACTAGCTTTGATCGTATTGCAAATTTTAGATGATTAAAGATTCGTAATTTGTAACAGCAAAGCAAAAGAAAAAATTGCAAATGTTAATTAGAACACAATCACCAGTTATTACGTATCAAAATAAATAAAACCGTTTATAATTTATCTAAAAAAGCCCTCTCTACAGATGAAGTTTCGGTTTTAGAAAAAGGTTTTAATTTTGCTTTAACGCCTTCCCGGGTATCTTTTGAGAAAATTGTTTGTAATGTTGAATCAGCTGTCGATAAAATAGATTCTTCATTGGCTGATTTGGCTAGATCTGAGATTTGCAATATTTTTAAAAAGCTAAACTTCCTAAAAATAATATTTCAAAGAAAAAAGACAGGCATTAAATAATATAAAATTGGACTAATCAATTGTTGTACTTTCAGCTGATAAAGATAATGCCACTGTTGTTATGGATTGTGACGTTTACCATAATAAAATTTTAGATTTGTTTGATGATAAAACTTATAAACCAGCAGGGGGAAATTATTTTAAATGTGAATTCGATCTCAATTTTAGAATCAAACATTATAGATTATGTTTTAAGCCATCTCGCTGCACAAGAATTAATTTTTTCTGATGACTAGATCAAAGTTACTGGGCCACTTCCAGTGCGATTGGGGCACCACAAAAAGAATAGAAAACTTTCAAATTGACACAGAATTAGAACGAAGTGATTCCTGAACCAAAAAACAATGATTTAAAGATAAAAACAAGTTCAAATGATGGTATAGACCCAAAGAAAGATATTGAAGCTGCAATTCACTCAACTCCTTTAATCCAACAATGATTAGGAATAATCCAAAGATTACAAACTTTTACACTACACAATTGAAACCTTGATTACTAATCAAGACCTAGATTTCAATTAATATAAGAAGAATTCAAATAGGATCAATACAAGAGTCCCAGTTGGAATCCTACTACAATCAAGTCCACAACATGGTTACAGAAACTAGTTACTATAACAGGTTGGTTGCCATTCAGCTCTACTGTACAACCAAACAATAAGCAAGAATCCTACAATGCTAATCACTCTGTTCATAATTGGAATAACCAAATGGAAATATATAAGTTAGATCATAATCCCTGGAGAACCTTGCAGTTGGATGAGTTCGAACTAGTATTTAGAATATATGAAACGTATCAAGAGTTAACAACAATGAAGCAGACTTTGGAGGCTGTTTCAACCCCCTCATGGCTTGTTTATTATGGCAGTGTTGATTTGAGCTAATCATTTTTTTTCTTTGGTTAACTTTAAAATTAGAGAGTTTGTAAGGTGGTTGATCTGATTTGGGCCACCTCCAAATTTTGTAACTTTGATGGAGGCTTTGCTGCAATAATTTTCTGGGCATGGGTCTGCACTCCTCTTTTCTTCCTCGAGGGTGGTGGAAGTCATTAGGAGGCTGGTTCTTTGGTGCAGGCTGTTGACAATTATTGCCGATACCTGGAAAACCTGCTGGAAGGGTACCTGGTCAAATTCTCAGCACCATTCCTGCTCTGGTTGGCTGCTGTGCCCCCTTGATAGGTTGGTTTTAGGCAGTGCAGATCTGTGATCGCTATGTGTTAGTTTTTCTTAGTTGGCTTTCCAATTCTGGTCAATTAGACCAAATGCGGTCCCTGCACCTTTGGACTATTGATTGGGAGACAGAGGCATCTGGAATGGTCTTGACATGGCTCGGCTGCAGGTTGAGAATTTATTATTCAATAGACTTGAGCTTTGGACCTTGCTGCCTGTTGTGGTGGTTGGCGCAATGCTGGACTTGTCCACCTATTCAGCTGAAGCATTTGGGTCTTCGCTTTAGGGCCCCAGGGGTGGGATCATTGGGTGATGGATGGCTTCTCAGTAGCTGGGCCATGTAGATCCATGTACAGATACTCATGTTCAGATACACATTAATATCAACATTATAGCAACTCTTTAATGGACATAATTGTTATCAAGCATATTTACTTTATATAATCAATAATTGTTTTACCTTGTTTGTCACATTGAACACTTTGTAATTCTCAATGGGTAAGTGTATCCAAAATTTTTGTAATCCTTTTACTAATAAAGGTTACTTTTGAAAGATAAAACTTATAAACCATCAAAAAGAGGGCATACTATATATTTGGAAAAACAACAAAGGCCATTATTAATAAATCGCCTATTGAAACAGATAAAAAATAAAATAATCCCTCGTGAAAAATCATGTGTCTGTCCAAAATTTTATGGACTTCCAAAAATTCACAAACCAGATATCCCCCCTTGTCCAATAGTAAGCGCAATAGGATTTCCAACTCATATTTTAGCTAGATATTTACCGGATTTCATTAAACCTACAATCCCATCTATTAAATCATATATTAAAAACTCTTTTCATTTTATTTCTGTTTTAAAAAATTAATGCTAATGACATTCTGGTCAGTTTTGATGTCGTGTCTTTGTTTACAAACATTACAATTGATGAAGCTTTAAGTGTAATTTCACAACGTTGCAATTCACCAAACCATATTATTGCTTTGATCAAACATTGTCTCTTGAACCCATATCTTGTATATAATGGACAACATTACAAACAAGTTTTTGGTACTCCTATGGGCTCACCTATCTCAGGAGTAATAGCTGATTTATTCATGGAAAATATAGAAACTTGTGCTTTAGAATCATTATCTTTAACACCTTTCATTTGGCTCAGATACATAGATGACACTTTTGTCATATGGCAACATGGAAAAAATAAATTAGATGATTTTTTCTTACATTTAAATAATATGCATCCTCATATTAAATTTATAATGGAGACAGAATCTGATAGAAAACTCCCTTTTCTTGATGTTCTAGTCACCAGAACACCAAATAGTTTATCTTTTTCGATTTACAGAAAGAATATATGCATGGACAGATATTTACATTCTCATCATCATCCAACTCAGATAGTTTCTGTAGCCAAAACTCTTTTAAATAGAGCAATTAACCTTTTAGATAAGTCACATCTGAAAGAAGAAATAAATCATATTAATAGTGTTTTATTAGCAAATAGTTATAATTATAAATTTATTAAAAAAGCCTCATTTCAAGCCCAAAAGGGACAAAATAGGAAACAAAAAGATGATAAATCAGTTATTAGGATTTGTATTCCATATGTAAAAGGAACTACAAACAGTATTGGACGTATATTAAAATGCTATAGTATAAATACAGCATTTTCTGCTCATCAAAAGATCAGCAATATAATAACCAAGCCTAAGGATTCAATCCCTCTTGAATCTCATGGTGTTTATCAACTCTCATGTGAAAATTGTAAAGTTTCTTACATATATATGAGTAATCATTCACATCAGTTTTAGGAGAGATTAGCATGCTAATGTAGTTAAACAACACTCATCATCATCAGCACTCTCACTCCATACTATAGATTCAGATCATAAAATTGATTTTTATAATACCAGGATCATATCCAGATGTGATAATCTCTACCAGTGCAAAATTAGAGAAGCCATTGAGATATTTAAAAGGCCAGATTGTATTAATAAGCGAGATGATACATGCAAACTTCCACCTATTTGGAAAAATTTTTTTAAAAAACATTCTTAATTTAACATTTTTCAAATCAGTGATTGTAGTGCCTCTACAACTGTCTTTCTATCTTTTATCACCCAGTGGATGACTTACGTGATCAAGTCGAAATGTCGGTATATCAATATTTAAAATATTTTAACACAGATGAACCCGCAAAATATGTTATATATATACTGAAATGAACAGAGCTGCAATTGGGAAACCAAAAATGTAATGAATTTATTCTGGTAATAATTAAAACTACTTATAGTAATTTATAACAATTTAAACCTACATTATTATAGATTCATGAATGTATAAAGGACAAATGGAGTCTATGTATTGATAAATATTTTATTCGGTAAGTAAAAAAATCAATAGATCAATGATTTATTGATATGTAAAACAATACTTTGGAAATAAAGTAATTTGTAAAATAGGAAAATCAAATGATGCTAGATTAGTAATAAAATATAAGTTTAAGATAAATCTAAACTTAATAAGTATAACACAAATTTAAATTCAACAATTGTAAGTTTCCATTGTGTTATTATAATTATTCCTACTAGATTGCAATTGCTGTAATGTGTTCTACAACTTAAAGATTATTAAGTATGTATGTCCAGAAGAAGGTTAATATATATGACCTTTCACTTAATATGAAAATTTTTTTTTTTAAAATTGCTTTCATCATAATAATTATTTTTAAATACAAGTGTATTGCCCATATTCGACTTCATATAATTAGAAAAGATTTGTACTCAGATTTTCAAGCTTTCTACATCTATCCACTCCTCATATACATTATCATATACATGTTAAAAAGATAACTGATCTCCAATATACATATTTTGTGCTGAACCAGCACTCATCAGTTTGTCCAGATCATCATTTTTTTTTGTTTAACAATATACGTCGAGAACATAATTTTATAATTTTTTCATTAAAAATTCGACACACAATATTATATATTAAAATGTAAATAATTATTAATATAAGTAAGATTTGCGCTAAAGACGCATAAACACACAAAGCTGACTTTTTAAAAAATTCTTTATATTTACAAGTGTGACTGAGCGCTTTCAAGGAACACAGCCCTCAGAGTCGTAGCCATATTGTAACTAATGAAACTAGTAATGCAAATTTATGCAAATAAGTTTATGTATTCTATTTCTTGGATATATTGTAGCTCATGTCTTTTCTGTTGATGGCATGATTGTGCCTAGCAATAAAGTAAGCCTCTGTGACTTTTCTTTTTAAGTCATGGCATTCTCTACATAAAATCACAGTGTCAATCGGTTGACATACGTGCCCTGCTGAAATGCGATCTGGGTGAAAACTGAGTTACAAGTTTGGGTCTATGAGTGCTTTGTTGTATGAATATACATGTTGAGATAGCCATGTAGATAGAGAGGCTCTGGTTTCACTGATGTATGAGACCTGGCAATTTACCAAAGGGCAGGCAATATTGTACACCACTTGAGGTGTCTGTGAGGGGGTAATCTGTCTTTGGTGTTATTGATTAACTTGTTGGAGTTGGGAGTGGGGTATGAATGCACAAGTGGTATTTTTTGTTGAAAATAGTACAAATCTTTAATTTTTAATTTAATATTTTCCTTTTTTAAAAAATATATGTGATTCTTTTGCGTATTTTATGACTTCGTTTGGCCTAATTAAATTATTCTTAATTTTTGGACTGGCTTTTTTTTTTTAACTGACCTATGTTTAAAACTTTTTTTGGTGTAATTTCACTCATTTTTTAAAAAAATATCACTTTTCTTTCTTTTATGGACTTCTTTTGACCTAATTAAATGATTTTTCATGTTTTTTTTGTAAAAGAACCACGAAATTGAGTTCTTGTTACTGCATAATTAAAATTTTTTATTTATTTTAAAAGTTGTCCATAAATTATAGGAGAAAAAACACCTCTTTGATGACTTTAAAAAAAAATAAAAAAATACAAACCCTGAATTATTTTCAAAAAATTAAAACTTTTGGGGTCTACAAAATTGTATGTATGATTGACTCGGAGGTGTTTGAAGCCAGCATCCTCAAGATCAGTGGTCTGGTACTCCTTCCAACAATCAGAGAAGATTGTAGCTGGATTTAATGTTTTTTACAATGCACTTTAAAAGGTTCTCAGCAGAACGTGATGAAACCGCAGCAACAAAACATTCCACTGTCTCTCTACACATGCCATGAAAATCCATTGCTGTGGAAGCATTCGACCCTCATGGTTTTACCCTTTTTGAAAACATAGTTTTGTTCATCTTGAGAAGACAGCCTCTCCCTTGATTTGATGGCAGGGAACAGATGAAAGACTTTCTCTGCAAAGCTCACAAAGCCAGCATGTCCACTTGATGACAGCAGAGGTGGATAGTTCCAATTTTTCACTGGCCCTTTTGATGGTTAGTTCATCATGGCTCCACAAATAGACAAGCTTCAACACTTTTGCAAGATGTATTTTAGAGCCCTCAAATCACATCTGCTTGCATATGAAAATATGAAACACCTTCGATGGCAGGATGTTGACTGACATTTGAAGGTGTATGTTTGCACTTTCCTTAACAACATGTCTCATCCACAAACACATTTTTAAACAGGGGTATAATGTTTTTATCCTGCAAAAATAACACCGCCTCCTTTTCTATTGTTGGCAATTGGCTAAAATTCACAGGCTCCTGGGCAGAAGGTGCCATTTGGAGAAAAAATACAGTGTTCTCGCAAAGAGTGTGATGATTCATGAGATCTTCTAAAATCATGCTTGGCATTGCCCTTTCCACACAGAAATCAGCATTCCTAACTTTGTTCCAAAAAGAAAAAAAGAAAAAGACAATTATTAAAAACAAATTTTAAGATAGTTCATGTGTAAAACACAATTTTCAATCAATATTTTTGATTAACACTGACATTTAAAAAAAAACATACTCATAAATGATACTGAAAAAAACATACTAATTCAAATGTTTGAAGAAATTGTCAAACCAAACATCACAAGACATACTATGCTAGGCGTATTTTGCTAGCCACATGACGATTGTGATAAATTCACAAGCCACATTAAAGTAGCGATTATAGGGCCATGTAAAGGCAGTTTTACAGGAAAATTTAATGGGTCTCGTAAAGTGGTTTTACTAGCAAACTTAAATGGCCTCAATCACATATTAATGTGGTTTTGGCTACAGTCAACACCATCAAGTGGCTTGTATGGTCAAAAAAATAAATACCTAATTTTTAAATATTATTTTTTTAATTTTTTATACTGATTTTGGAGATTTAGTATATACTGTTGAAAGACAGGAATATGCTTTTGAAAGTAGCATTTATTATTTTTCCATTTATCACTAAAGAAATGGCAATTGTGATTTGTGACTTTTTAAAATTATTGCTATACAAATGCTTTTGTAAATAGCATCTATGATTTCTTTTAAAATGTACTGCAATTCTATGTGAATACTTTGCCTTAACATATGTTAATTTTTTGAGATTTGCTATTACAATGTTAGATTTATAGCATTTTTGGTTTTCTAATTACATGTAGTGCAATTCTTTTTTCCTGCCATTTAACATACATTAATTTTTTTGAGATTTAGCATTATACTTGTTAAATATTATTATTTTTATTGATTTTTGAGATTTAGTATATACTGTTAAAAGACAGGAATAGACTTTTGAAAATAGCATTTATTATTTTTTTAATTATCACTAAATAAATAGAATTTGTGACTTTTTAAAATTATCACTATATAAATTAACGTTTCTGATTTATTTTAAAGGTTTTTATATTTTTTTTAATTTTTCATGTTACTTTCTTTTCCCACATTTTTTTTAATTGTAGCACTTTAGGCTATTTAATTTTTATGTTACTTTCTTTTCCTGCCCTTTTTTTAAGTGTAGTGCCTTAGGCTATTTAATTTTTTGAAACAGAGTGCTTCTAGTCAATGTCACTTATCGCTTGTATGTGCCAGCAGTATTTTTGGGTGTTTCAAAATTTAAAATGGCCACTGAGCACAATACTATATCAGTACCAGCATATATATATATATATGTTTTAGATTGTGGATAATGTTATTTTTTAATTATTTTTGTTTATCATAAATGTACTTTGAGTCTTTTGAATGATATAGATCTTAATGTGGTGATTGAGAGATAAATGTAGTATCTGGTTTTTGGTAGTGTAAAATTTTAATGAATAGAAATTGTTTATAAATAGAGTTTGTATTAGATTAGTTTTTTATTTGTTTTTGGTAAAATAAATTGATTGAAGTGAATTATGTTAGGATATGTTATATTGGTTTATTAAAAATTGATTATTTATATATGGATATATATATATATATTTGTAAACCATATACAACTATGCTCAATATGCTTTATCTACATGACCGTAAACATTTGACATATTATTGTGAGATCACACAGGAGAAGAAACTTTTCTGTATTTCTAACCTGTGGAAAGTACATAATTTATAGTGCCAAGTGTTTTTATAATGTATGGGCAAAAAAAATCTTTCTAAAAAAGTGAATAGAAGTTTATATGAAAGAGACAAATGACAGAAAGTTGATAAATAAAGATCATATAAAATAAAGGTTTCCATTAATTGCTTAATAATTATTTAATATTGAAATTTATTTAATACTGGCATAAACACCCTTTTTTCAAGTAATTGTTTGTCCAACATCAACCTACATATTTTAGCATAATTCATATTTACATAAGGTTTCAACATTAAAATGGTCACCCTAAGCCTTTTAGGATATATAACCTATTGAAAACTTAAGTTATTATTATTATATTTATATTTTTGAAAATAAATTGATTTTATATTTATTATTTTGACTCTTGTATTTCATATTCTGGCACTTATCATTTGGAGATCTGTGGTCTCATTATTTTGTAACATTATAGTTATTTAAAGGGTACATATTTTCTACAAGCACCAGTGGTAATGTATTTAAGCTTGATAAGATATAGTTTGGAAACAAGTAAATTACTTTTCAATACAGTTGTCACACCAACAGACAGACCACAGACCACTCATAATAGATGGATTTCATTATTTGATAACATTTGGAAAATGGTTGACCTGAATGAAATCCAATTATATCTAAAATTAAATACTAGAATGTACATAAAATAATACATGGGGAAAATAACATAAACAAAGGGTCTTTCAGGATTACCAATCAGCAACGTATTTTGAGCTCAAAATACTAGTTCATTGAGGCAAAATTTCAAGATTTCCTAATAAAAGTCAACCTGGACTCTTTCCTACAAACTCATTTTTGGCATACAGGAGAAATTTTAAAAAGATCAATCCCATGTTCCAGATGTGTGTGAGAGAGAAGGAATCAATTGACCACATTTTTCTTAGATGTCCCAATATGTGCAATTACAGATCAATAACTCATTATAGCAATATGAATGGAAACTATAAATCAATTAAAGACTATATAGGCCAGGGTCTATTTACAGACATAAGACTGGAGATTTTCATGAATTATTCCCTGTGGTGTGTCAGATGTAAAGTAACGATTAAAGGGATGAGAGACCCACACAGTACTAAATTTAAGAATGTCATGGAGAAAATTATGAAGAGGGACTGACTACTTGCTCCAAGCTATATCACAAGAGCATCATGGGAGAAGGTTGAATCTACTTTGCTTCAAATAGATATGTAATTGATGACATTTTTGTATCCGTAGCATTCAATATAGCAATAGAATAAAAATTAAAAAAAAACAATTAAACTTGAGTGTCTTATTTATTATACTTAAATATTTTAAACCCTGAGATAAACATGATTTATTATATATTTAAAAGACTTTATGATCTACTAGCCACATAATTATTGAAGGATTTTCTTATTTTTTTTAAATAATAAACTATTTACAAATATTACCATATTTACAGTAGAATAAATTTGTGACATAGGAAAAAGTGTGATGAAACTACAACCATATTGCTACAGGTAACATAATATGTTGCTTATCTCCACTAAACTGTGATCCAAAATTGAAGAGTGGCACCTTCTAAAATTACATAATTATGATAATTAAACTGAAAAACAAGTCTAGATATTTATTGTCAAGAGTGAAATCTGGTGGAAAATGTTGATAGAAAATAAAGGTTTAAGCTATAAAAGAATACAGCTGAGATATTTTGTTGCTTTCCAAGTTTTGGTTGTAATGTTTCTGCGTAAAAATTTGAATGAGTAAAGTTAAACCAATGTTCATTATTTTTTTAAAACATATTTTTTATTGTCAAATATTGTGCATGCGAGTCACATGGTCCTTAGTGTATGAGTAATGTGCATTAAAAGGCTGAAAGTATTATATATATATATATATATACTTAATAATTACTAGAGGTTGATTGTGTGCAAGCATAGAGATAAGGAATATGGTCAGATTTGAAGATGTAGTACTTTTTCTGAATATTTATTGAATAAAACACATGTACTTTCAAGACAATATTTATTACATAAAACACATGTACATTCAAGATTTAACTTAAATCGGTCATTAGAACATAATTTGGTCTGAATTGTAATCTATAATAAATTAAAAAGAAATTTCAAATGTATATTGGAACTTGGTTAAAGTTTTAGCATTTGGTAGGGTAGCCCATAGTTATAAAGATAAATAAGCTAATCTTTCTTATTGCATTTCCAAATGTATATCATATAATACTAAATCATCCATGCACTTTACTACTATTACAAAATGCTTTAATTACCACCCTCTTTTACAGTTTACTGTTTTTATTGTCCCAGCAATCTTCTTCAGGACTTTTATTTATATTTATTTATTTTATTAATTGCTGGGACAATCGAAACTGAAAATTGGAAAAAGAGGGTGGTAATTAAATCATTGTGTAACAGTATTAAAGTGCAGGGATGTTATAGTTTTATATGATGGATAAGCTATTTTATGTAAATCATTAAAAAAATGCCAAAGAGAGATTGATGTTATATTGATATAATATATTAGCATATTGAATAATATGATCTGTGAAAAAATAAGCATTTGACATATGAAATAGAAATAAGCAGTGGGGCATTGGCCGAGGGATGACATTAATTATTGGATTAGTCAGTGTTGCAATATACATTTTGGCTCTAATATATTGTACCAGGTGGAGGGTTTTAAGATATTGTTCACTTACAGGGAGTAAACAAACTCTAGATCATTTTAACTCTTTATTATAATAACTTGATGAAGGCAAAATTATAAGACTTCTACACAAAATATGATATAATATTTATTATTAATCCAATGCAATTTATGTATTGCTCCACCACAGTTTCTTAGGAAAAGAAAAAATAATGCCTAAAAGGCACCTGTAACCAAGCCAGAGCTATATATATTATATAAAATATATATAACGGTGACCACATTTGAAGGAAACAGATTTTCTCGACTGCTGAATTTAAACACTTATCATTCGAAGCACTTTTTGTTTTGGAATAAACTTCAGGTGCCAGTCAATTGCCAAAGCAATTAATGCACTTTGAACAATGGCAACTAATTTGGCACCTAAGATATCCCATGACTAGCTCAATCCAAAGTAACACAATAACAAATTATTGCTTTAATTAGTGGTAAAAAGAATTGACTGACAAGCTCTAAGTTTAAAGATAATTTATTTAACCAAACAGTTATTACTCTAATTTTAATTATGCATATGAGAACTTATTTAAATCAGACAATGATAATTACCTATAATGACCACACACATTCTTAATTCATAACTTATAAAATAACATAAAACATTAAATATACAAGGCATTTAAATAAATACATGAAACAATATAAAATAACATAAAGCATTAACATATATGACATTTCAAAACATGCACATCAATAGTTTTTTTATGCATGCTATAGAGTTCATTATTAATTGACTCTCGGAGGTTTCAAATTATTGCAATGGCTACTTTAAATGGAAATAAGAAAATGTTATTTATTACCTAGGATTTGAACATGGACTTCTTGCAGGTTGTTCCTTCAATTTAAAATCTTTCCAACCAGTTGTTTTTATGTGGAGGTTTAATGCTTATTATTTCCATCGTATTATTCTTAGATACAGTTAGATATTGAAAGTGGATTCTCAAGTTGTTAGGCAGGCATTTCTTTTCCCAGGCAGGTTGGCTGTTTCATCAGACTCAGGCTGGAGCAAAGTCATATGTTTCCGATGATGATTAACAATGCATGATTGATTCTGGATACATAATAGACTGCTTGATTGATTGACTGAACTGCAATCTGAACTGATTAATTGTTTGAACTGAACTGATTGTCCGATGAAAAAACTGGACTATTTATTATGATAACCTGTTGTCATTTTGGTGTCCGCCAGCTATATTTGTTGTTGAAATTCCTTAGATAAGCTTTTAATCCTGTTGTTTGAGATATTTAATTAGTGGCCATTGCAAACTTGTTGTTTTGTGGACTTTGTTTAACTTAGTAGCCATTGCAAATTATATCTTACAATATTTTTTAACTTTCATATTTCATTTTATCAACAAGCACACCTTTTGCTATGTTTACAATCGCTATTAATACACACACATATATATATTTTATTTAAACAAAAGAGATTCTCCTCTCTTTTTTTTTAATATTTTAAATGAAAGGGATATTTTAATTATTTGTAAGAGATTAATTTAAACAGCTATAATTTTAACATTTTCTAAGCCAAATTCCCTCCCCTGAATTACTTTTAAATTAATTCATAAAAATTTATGAATGATGCAGAGTTTAACCCCCCTTCCCCAGGCTAACAATATTTCTTCTTTCTTTATTTTTTAAAAACTCTAAACTTTTATATTAAACTTTTAATTAATTGGCTTTTGTTTTAAACTAATAATAATAAAACCTCTTTAGACTTTTAACCATTTCTTTAAACAAGAGGTTTTTATTTCAATCATTTTTAGACAAAATTATTATATGTACAGATAAGATATAAGTACAATATATAAAAAAAATTTGGGGCATATGAAATTTAGCCCTCCTTTGTGTATGGGAAAGCTGGCTGTTCTGAGGGGTAGGACATTTGATGATGAACCCAATAGGTATAATTTTTTTACATATTAAGTTTATCATATATTTTGTTAAAAATCCCTACTATGGGTTATAGTAGGCAAGTTTTGCACTCTGAATAAACTTTCTTAGTGGGATTTAGCATTTTTAGATAAAATAAATTCATTTTTGTACTAAATGTGTTCATGGTGAGACTATTTACATGATAGCTCAGTTGCATTTTAGATAGATCATGTATTTTATATGATACAACCATAACATATTATAAATGCGTATTTACATGCAGACATCTAGTGACATTGTGAGTTATTTACTTATTCGGTTGAGATTTTTTTATAGTTACAATTTAGTGCTTTAAAATAGTTACTAGTTATTTGTTTACTAAGGGTTAAGTTTCCATTCATATATTTTATCAATTGCATTACATATACATTTGGGTATGCACCATGTATTATTTTGCATTACAATCCGATATTTCCACGGACTAGCAACTGCCATTATCAAGGTTAACTTTTTAAAGAATATGGACTAGCAACCACCATTATCAAAGTTAACTTGCTAGTCTGTCAAAATGTCAGATTGTAATGCAAAATAATACATGGTGCGTACCCAAAAATATTTTTTTTATCTAGATCATATAACCATGAAAACATTAAATATAATATTATATTTATTGTAATGATCAGACATATAGTTTACAATATTTACATTTTTTCTATTGATTTATTTATTTACATAAATTACATCAGAGTTATCTGGCTTTAAAAAATAGGAAATAAATCAACATTGAATATATAAAACAACATTTTATTGAATATAATAATGTAATCATTACATAACACCATTATGCTGTGCTAAATTGCAGAGACATGTTTAACAATGTTGACAAAGGTATGCTTATAAACATCAGAGTGACTAAGAATAAGTGGATTCATTCTATTCTTGATTCCTTTATTCAACATTTACGGTGCTTTTAAGTCATAGCCTGAGAAAAAGTGATTGACTCTCTTTGTTTACTATACATAGAGCTAGGTTTAATTTAAAGTTTACATATTAGATCTTGTTCAATTATTACAATCAAGATGTTAAAAGTAAGATACTGTCTCCAACCTTGTATTATTAGTTCTGAGTTTAATAACTCTTACATACCATATTCCATCTGTTTGATAAATTAATTTCATTCTGAATTACCAACAATGTTGATGAAGGTATGATTATAAACATCAGAGCAACTAAGAATAAGTATATTCATTCTATTTTTGATTTTTGTTCAACATTTAGAGTGCTTTTAAGTAAAAGCCTGAGAGGAAATGATTTCTTCCCCTTGTTTTTTTTTATTTGTAAAAATATACATCTTGAAAATTTTTTTTCATGCCCGATGATATTAGCAGAACAACCAAAATATTGTTTAGTAGAACTTTAGACATCTTAGCTCTTTTAGCTACCCATGTTCATTATTTGTTTATACATCATGTCAACTTTTGTAATTCGACAGTAAAATGACAAAATAACGAGCAGAGTTGTGGATGATAAGAGTAGAAGAATAAGTAATCCCCTTGGAATATTTTTTATTTCTATCAAATCTTCGTTTTACATAAACATTTCTAATAAACATCACATGACCACCACCTCTTATGCTTGTGTATAACTGTTCTTAAATCAGACAAAACTCACTATATATATTCTTTAAACATGTAGACTGATTCTTGTGTGTTTTGCAATAGACTATTGTTGTAATCAAAGAGTTGCACCCACACTTGGTGGCAATTCTTTTGAACATTGGCACATTTAAAATAAAACATCAAAACATTTATATTTAATAAAAATAAATACTTTAATCCTATTGCTATATTAAAGACAGAAATTTTGATAAAATAACAATGGCTTTCTTATCTTTATAATTAAGCAGTCGGATCTAAGTTCGATCCGAGCTTCATGAGATTCCACCTTTAGCCTACTTCAAACCCTATCACTAACACTGACTTTCCGAATGGAATGGGGTGTTATACTATTTCAATATATGCTAGTTTCGATTAAAACAGATTATTATTTAAACATTTATTAAAGACAATTATTTTGTGTTTAAACTTACTAATATTGTTAATAACTTCATGATAAAATTATTCATGAAAACATATATATTGTAATTGCATGGATTGTATGTATATATTTATGAATAGTTAAATATATATATATATATATATATATATATTCGTTATAAAGTTTCATTCCATCAGAATGTTTTATTTTTACTTTTACCATTTTGTTCAAATTTCTGTGATTAAAAGCTACATTCTTTCAATAAGATTTCAGATCTTCTTTTCCCAAAGACAATTGGGAATTTTTATTAATTAGTTAAAATGATAATTTAAAATGTAAGGATGGTTCTTAATTAAAATCGTTTATTCAGATTTACAAATTCATTTTCTAAATAGAAAATGAATTCAAAGTTAATGGATTTGAAAGTCTTATTGGAGGAATGGATCAGAAATCAATTAACAAAAATTTTAACTTGTAATAATTTAAAAGATTTAGCCTGAAGGCATCAGAGTCAGAATGGGCAGGAAACTGCAGGAAAAGTATAAATAGCCTGGGAGAGTTTCTAAAAAAAAGAGAAGCCATTACTTTTTTAGAAGAGTTGCTACCTGAAGCTACATCACTTCTAATTATGAATTTTGATAGTTTTTTCAGCTTGGTGCATGGCTAACTTCAGGGATCTGATTGCTGGACCCTGAAATTCCCATAAAATCTTCAACATTAGCTGCTAATTAGAAATTTCCTTACCAATTATGAGCTGCCAAAATATTAAGGAAGCCCATCAACAAATACTGCTCATGTGAATTAAATGCACGCCTACATGGTCTTCTAAACCCAACCAGACTCTGCCCTGTAAATTAATGAACAAACCATGGAAGGACTGGTAATATCTCTATTTTTTAACTGCAACTTTCTGGCCTGTTTATGAACTTTATCATAAATCATATCCTAAATTAATTACTGTTTAAAATTTCTCCTCACTTTATAATGCCTTAAATTTGTATAGTAATTCTATATTCTCATCTCTAGTCTTAAAATTAATATTTGTTAACTTTTTCTTATGATGGGGGTTCATTTTAACTTATTTTATTTATATATTTACTTGAATGATTTTTAATATAATTTATTTTGATATTATGCCATTAATACTTCCAACTCTATAATAATCTCTTTAATTTAAACTTACCTTATGAAAATAATATTGTACTAAATTTTATAGTTTAATTATTGCCCACTAGAACTAAATTAATATGGTTTTATTAATTATCGAGTTAAAGGATTTATTAAATGTTTGCTATTTTACCAATGGCTGATAAGTATTATTAGCTCATTTTATAACCTATGCTCCCAGCTATTTTATTTGAGTCACAAACTTATTTATTCATATTGATAATATTTATTAAGGTTTTTACTAAATGTCAATAAGGAGAATAAAATAAATGTATTCTAATTTGACTTTTATATTTTATATTAATATTCAGGGAGGACATGATATTTAGAGTATGATTAGTATAATTATATAATTGCGTTTAAGTACTTTTATTCCAAGCAGGTTTGATTTTAATCTGCCATGATCAGGTCATTACCTTGAGCATTTCTTATGTAATTTGGGCTTTTCTAAATAAAGATGATGATCATTGATCCATCACCATTCTGAATGTTGCTACCTCAAGCCACCTCTTGCTTTGCAGGTTTGTCACATCGGTGATCTTATTGTTATTTTAAATACATAGGAAGAAATGACTTTCTCCCTCGCTCGGTATTATATTTGGAACCCCAAAGGATTGCGGCTGTGTCCCAACCTGACTTTCCCTGTGTTCCACAGATCATTTCCATGGCAGAAAAGACTTGTAGAATACAAGCCACTCTCTACTTCTTAAATCACTGAAAAACCATTATATTTCATATTTGTAAGTCATTAGTACAATTTACTTCTCATTTCCAATAAAGCCTCACTCTTTTGCTTATAAATCATAATGAAATGATTTCACTAAATTCAAACAAGTTTACATTCATCTATAATTTTAAATAAGTTCTTTGTTAAATATTGAAGTTATACCCTAGGTATTTATCATGCTTTTCATGAATTGATCTATGGATGTGTGAAAATGAATCTCACATCTTTCTTTTATGAAATTGGAATTATAGTTTCTTTCCAAGTACAATACATTTATTTACCTTTGTCTATTTGTCAGGGTATAGACATATATATTTCTCCCATATTCATGTATTAATTATTGGGATATGAGCATGACTGCCATTACTTATAGTAAATTGAATTCATGCTCTAAAGACTACAGATAATATATTATGCTAATCATAAACATTTAAACAAATATTTACTTATTATTAAATATCTTATATAACATATTTGGTTTTGACTTTCTTCATTATTTATTAATTATTTTAATATTCATGCTCACTGTCTGTATTGGCAACCCAAACATTCATATATGAATTGATCTAGAAATATTCATAGCCACTTTATTGTACATTAGCTAGAGTCAGATCAGGGGTCTCAGAAATCATCACATCCATTGAGCTAGTTCTTTGGTGCATAGTCATGGGCCATCAACATGTGTTATCCATTGATTTGAGCTGAGCTTGTGAGTTGGGTTCGAATTCAGTTTGGGTCTTGGATTAAATTCTTTGTTTTGACTGGGTTTGAAATCTGACTTTAGGGTTGGTCATTTGGTGGGTGGATATGTGACCGGTACAATAAGTAACTTCAATTATATAAGCCAATCTAAAGCAAACTCTTTATTTTGCACATTGGTTTGAGAGTTTCCTGAAGACTCTATATAACATTGTAAAATTAGCAATATGATTAAACAGCACCTGTGTAAATGCATGACTATCATTTGATAGAATTACAAAAAAAAGCACTAGTAAATAACATCTAAATTATATTTATTCTAATATCTAATATTAACAAGCTGTAAATTTGAAAATTTTGCTGAGGATAATAATAAAAATAAACACATAGTGGAAGTAAAGTTTTGAAGATGCTTTATATTGTCTTATATTATGGAATTTAAGAATAAAGAAATAATGACCATTCTTCTCACTTTAGATTCTCTATCACGTGCTTTGATTTGAGAGTTTTCTGCATACTCTATACAACATCATAAATCTAGCAACATAATTAGATAATGCATGTTTAAATGGTTGATTACTATCTGATAAATACATATAAAAGCATATAATAAAATGAACCTTCAATTTTGTTACGTATTTGAAAATGATGTAACATAAAACTGTTTCACAAGCATTCACACAAAACTATTTTTATGAATCGACTCTTATCAATGTTCACTATCATATTTAGACCTTATTATTTATTAAAACATTTAGCTCAAAATCACACTTTAAGGAAGAAAAATGAAAAAAAAAAATGGAAAAAATAGTTGTTACTTCATTATAATTATTTTTGAAAATTCTGGTTCTAGATGTAGATACATAATCGTTTTTAACAAATTAATACTTTACTTTAAACATGGATAAAAAACCTGGTCATAGCAATATTGTAAGTAAACAGTTGATTGTTAAATAAAAGTAAGGTACACATAAACACACTCAGGCTAATCTATTTATCTGTTTTATGATGATGATGATGATGATGATAATAATAATAATAATAATAATAATAATAATAATAATAATAATAATAATAATAATAATAATAATAATAATAATAATAATAATAATAATAATAATAATAATAATAATAATAATAATAATAATAGAGAGCACCACATATATCACATCACAACACATCAGCAGATAAGCAAAGAACCTCTTGGCTTTTTGTTATTAAAAGGCAAATTAATTTGTTAATAGATAAGAAAAATGTGTAATAAGACAAATTAAAACATTCAAAATACTTTTTTGTTGAAAAAAAAAAAGGACAGAGAAATTCAAAGTGGGTTTTTTTGAAAGATCATACCTAATGCTAATAGGCAAATTCATAGGAAAAAGTTAGCGGATCTAATATTTTCAAAATCTCAGGTAAATTAAATTAATTAAAAAAGGTAGAAAAGTAATCAAACCTACAAAACTCAATAAATTTGCAGATAACTGAAATGCATTGGTTTATATATATATATATTTTTAAAAAAAACTTAAAACGTATCTTTGAAAAAATAATTAAAAAATCTAAAATGGCAACCGCTCAGCCTTTCAACCAGGTGGGTAGTTCATTACGGAGTATGAGAAAAACATATGCTTCTATAGCAAAAAAAAAACTCAAGATAACATAAGTCCTGGAAACGGTCCAAAATTCAGGAAAACAACATCAGATGATCTAAAAAACTTGAATCTAATAGATCAAAATGAAAATGATTCCCCACCCACACAAATTGAATGGACTGATAAAATGATGTAAAAACAAATTGGAGAGAAATTTAACAAAACAATTCCTCAATCACTATTTATAACTTTAAATGTTTTTTCACCAACAAATCAATGGTACTAGCTCTAACAGATAGCCTTTGCATGTGATACAGTTTTCACAAATCGCTTCTAATTGAAACACTGCATGGAAATAATATGCTTAAATTGGTACAATGCATAGGTGACCATCCAAATAGCAGTTATGTTGCAATTCAGTTTTATGAAAAAGCACAAAAAGAAAATTTTAAAAATAGGATCAAGACACTAGGAAACTTCACACTAATAATAGTAGATGAAAATAAATATAAAAATATCTTCGGAACAACATAGAATATTTTCAAAAAATGATGAATCCATTCGGAAAAGTTTTTTTTCAGCAATGATACCTTAAAGAAACAAGAATTCATGTACTAACCAACAGCTTTGAATACAAAATTAAATTGCATAAACAATTAGATCTGGAAAATATCCCCACACATATAACCAATGAAGAAGCCACACTATATCTTTACATTAGAGAGCTTAAGCCATGATGCTTCCACTGTGGAAGAAGAGGACATATTGCAACAGAAGGCAATGAACAAACTCAGCAAAATAAAGACAACAATTCTTCAAAAAATTCACAACATGTTACGGTAAGTGAAAACACAACTAACCAACTAGACAATTTAAATTACCCTATATTACCAAAAACCCAAGAGAATTACATACCAAATAAAAATGAAAGAATTAACAATCCAGCAAATAATATAACATCTATTGAAATCAAAACAAATCTGATAAAGAAAAATCAAATCAGTAAAAACCCACCCAATATATGAAATGGAGGGGGGGAAATGAGAGCCTACCAAAAGAGCCTAAAGAAAAAAACAAATGAAAACAATAAGCTATCAGAAAGCACAATAATAAACAAAACCGACTATGGAAATTATGGATAAAATAACTCAGTATTATCCAATGCTGAAAAGCACACCATTAAAAAACAGGAAAAAAAAAACAAGAGAAAGTAAAAAAATTAAAATGAATGAGGAATAAAATAATCAGATTAATTTAATAGAAGAAACCCCAGATGAAGAAATGGAAATAGAACTAACTACACCAGAAACAAAAAAAAAAAAAAAAACCCCACACTATAACATATGTAACCAAACACAAAGAGAATTATCACAGGAAAAAACATGCAACAAAAAGGGCAGAAATAATGAAGGATCAATAAAAAAATTCTCCTCACAATATAAGTTAGATTCAATGAAAGTTAAAATAGGGGCAATAAATGTTCGAGGATTAAAATTGAAAAAAAAAATACAAAAAAATCAATCACTGGACACAACAACCCCAACCTACCATATTAGGACTCATAGAAACAAAAAATATAACAGATCACAAATAAATACAGCACAACTAATGACTAAAATGGGATTCTGCACATGTTCTAGAGACACATGCCCTCAAGTGGCATCGGAATATTTATCAGCCAACAAAGTCTCTTCACAATGTTCAAAATAGTATACATAGACCCAAATGGATTAATAACTATGTTCAATAACAAAATCTTTTCAATAAATATTATATTTGTATACATACCATCAGGCCCAACTGTAATTAACAGAATGATAACAACAATTGACTAGATCTTCTCAAAAAATCCCTACCCAACTATTCTTATGGGAGATTTCAACATGGGTTATAAAAAATTATTACGAAATGGATACACCAGTTAACAATTCCACTCATGACTGCAGAAGGTTTTGTACCACCCAACTCTATATCTTTTTATAACAATAGACATGAAATGCTAATATATCTGATGTTCTATTCCCCAATGCTACATCACTCGATAGAACCTAGCCTCTCGCCATCACCTTTTTCAGATCATGCAGTGCAAATAATAAAAATAAATATAAACACATACCACAGTGCAATAAATAATTTGCAGAAAACAATCTGGATCCTACTACCAGATAAGACTACTGAGTCACTCTTCTCAGAAATTTATATAATGATAAATAAAATAAATCAATTAGAACTAGACCCGATATCCAGATACATAGCTTACACCAACACACTTTCATTTAATATAAACCATATTATGCAAAAAAACACCCCCTCCAGACTAATCACATTAGCAGATGAAATACATAAAACAATCAGACTGTCTAAACCAGTTCAACATAATCAAACAAACATAATAAAACTCACTCAATTCTATAAATAGACTTGTGATAAATTAAAACAATATCTAAGCATAAAAAAAAAATTGCCTAGCACAGCCACACAATTGGATACATGGATACATTAGGTGGGCTTTGGGATATCCATTCACAAATAAAGTTCCCATGGTGTTAGAATCAGAAAATAAGATTACAGTAGGATTTAACATGATTGCGCCTATATATAGTCACTTCAAAACAAAACTAACTAAGCATGCACAAAGATTTTTTTTGAAAAACTGAAGACGATGAGACACCATTTAAAATCAAGGATTTGGGGGTAATATTATCATCAATTTCTGTCACTTGTCATCCAGGATCTCCAGGCTTCCCCCATTTCCAATTTGCACATCTTAGTCAATTTACAAATACATACCTGTGTCAACTAGCAAATCAAATATAAAAATATATAACATACAGGGATTATACAAGATATCAATGGTACCATTCGTGAAAAAACAAGAACCCATTACCAAGGTCACCAATTTAAGACCTATCTCAATGGAGCCTTTAGCAATTAAAATTCTAAAAAAAATAATAAAGGTAAAAATTGAACCATACATACTGACTAAAATATCACATCAATATACAAAGAAAGGCTCATCCACATGTCAGGCAGCCCTAATCTTTAAAACTATAATTAACTCAGTTATTAAGAAGAAATATGCTCCAATTGCAGTATAATTATATTTTGAACGTGCTTTCGACTCAGTACTAATAAAAATATTACTAAACCAACTATAAGAAACACAAATAAATAGCACCACCAAACGGCTGACACGATAGAATAGAAAACTACCAACACATTTATTAAAAACCTTCTATTTCAAACACATAGTCATATTTACTTTTAAGGATTAAGTTATTTCTAACAAATGCATTCCAACCAAGTTTAATTGTATGATTAATTCCATCCATTATGTTTCCATCTGTTTTAACAATCTGACCAATGTATTTATAGTTATCTTTTAACTCATTATAATCAATCTTTACTTTCATCTTTTAAGAAATTCCATTAAACATTACTTTACTTAAATAAGGCTCAAATCTTAGTACATGCTGCCTTGAGTGCTTAATTTATTACAAGAGAGACCTGTACAAATCTAAATACAAGATTTGACTTTATAAAGATAAGAACAGCCCACTCTTATCTTCAACCTATTATATATATATATATTGAAGCAGTCGACCTGATACTCAGACTGAGCTTCGCAGCTCACTCAGAATTTCCCACCATCAAACCATATTCAAACTCCACCCTTACACATGTATACATATTTATTATTACATACATTTTGTAGCTTAACTAATAAAATGATAATGGATGTAGATATATATAGATATCTTAATGTAACTAATGTTAATAAGTAAATATTTGATTTTATTTTAATTCATATGCATGCGTAATGGATGTGTGTATATTATAGGTGAGGGGAGATTACTTTTAAAATGTGTTTAGAATAAAAATGTATATTATTAGTGTATATTTTTAAAATTATATTTAATATATTATTTATTTAAATCATGGCGGTCAGAAGAATTAAAGATGATGCAATTATTGTAAGAAGATTCTCGAATGTAATTAAGACAATTTACCGGAAACCCAATTAGTCCATCTAAAACCTATGATAATTTTATAGAATAATGTAAGAATCCATTAGTGGAAATTTTATCCACTTCAAATTTGTTTTAAAATCATAGACTATATTTTAAAACAATCATTTGAGAAATTTGCAGCAGGATTGCATTGTCTTTAAAACTTACTCAAACAAAAGGTGCATCCGGTCAGCAAATTCCAGATCCACTAAGTGAATAAAGTGCCTCAGGTCTGGCAGCTAAGTGCATTCCAATATCATCGGAAAAATAGTATAAATACTGCTAGCTTTGAATCCAGAGAGAAGCATAATATTAAAACAGCAATGGCAGAGCTAATCCACGCTCACGGTCACAACAATACAATGTATCATGAGTAGAGGAAATTTTACCCTCATCTCCATTCAAACATGTTCTTTCCCACAATCACTGCTCTGGATCCTGTTACCCATGAATTTTAATGTGCTTAGAGACTGAAAAAGTAAATGCTACCTGCTTGACTGACTCAAATCTAGATCTAGTTCACCATTTCCAATGGACAATGAACCATCAAGAGTCGCTACTAATTTTACAAAGATAAAAGAACTACAGCCACTGCCTAATATCTAAACCTCTAAATTCAGCCTTCTGTAATAAGTTTCTAATCACCCTGTCTATAATTTAAGATATTGTTCTATTAGATAATTAATATTGTGTTAAAATGATTTATAATTTACTTACTGCTAGTTGTTCATAACTCTATATAACTTTACTTTCCTTTTATCATTGAGCCTCTATTAAATTAATCTGTTTTCTTTTACTTTCATGTGGCAATAATCTTTTTAACTTTTATTATCATATTTTATATATTTATATTTTTAAATATGACAATAATCTTTCCAAATTCGCCAGTATATACTTTCTCTTTTATTTTCCCCTTTCTACTTTATGGATTGACTGGATTAATTGTAATTAAAACAAGTCTTATTTTTATATGAGCAAATGCTTGTGAATTTGGGAAAACAAAGTAATTGTAGAAAAACAGTAAAAATCTGTTTTTCCAAGAAATGTTTTTATTTTTTATTTTGCTAACCTTAAATGAATTTTTATATATAAAATTAAATGTTTATTATGAAATTAATAACCACCACCCCATTCGTATATGTTTAAATTATGTTTTAGTATAATAATAAAGCACTTAAAACTGAGGCCTCATATTTATTTAATGTGGGAAGTTTACAGAGAAATTAAAGCAATGGGGAAGGGGAGTCTCTATTCTAATGATTACATATGTTAATAATAAGTTTACATAACCCATTACTGCTTAGAATTTAAGCCATACTATTATGTTGGACATTCCCAATTTATATAGGTTATAATTCATTCATCCTTAGTGTTAAAAATATATATTTTTCGTTCCTAGCGTTGTATGCAAACAGGCCTTTATGTTCAAATACACCTATGTGTGTCTTCATACTTCATTCCCCGGGATTTTCAGTAATCCAAATCCCCTCTATTCATTCCAAAGCCAAGACCACAGCTGGAAACTCCACCCTGTGGGACATAATTTGTTGTATGAGCTATGGACATAGCATCCACTCCGGGAAAATACCTGGCCTATTGTTATTAATAGCTGACACCTGCGTTCTGTGAACAGAATCTGCCAAAGTAGCAGAAATAGTTCGGTCACCACTCTTAGTCCTCAAATTTGGAAGCACATTTTTTGGATCCAAGATTGGATCATCTAATTCTGCCATCATGCATACACCACTCTCTTAAAGTTCTCACCATAACTAAAACCTATGAATGTCCATAAACCATATTATTATGATTTTGCTAAACAGATCTATTTGCTACACCATTATATATATGTTAACAAGCTATCCCAAACACGTTTCTCACTCAGTAAAAACTGAAATCCTTTCATCTATTAATAAAATGTATTTTTGTAATAAAATTAATATTTCAAGCATAAAATAATGTTTGTAAGCTAAATCGGTTAAGTGCTATAGTTTGTTCTTTCTTGAGGGTGGATTGGTATTTCACAAATATGTCTCCTCATAGCGCTAAACCAACTGTTAATCAGCATAGTCACTCATTATTGGCATATGAGCTAGCCGCCATAATAAATCTTATAAAGTAATCAATCAAATCTCTCATCTTCAAAGTTACAAATAAATGTCATATAATTTACCTGTTGCCATCTAAATGTAATTGAAATAATATGTACGTCCAGAGGCCAATGATTAATAAAATAATAAAACAAATATTTATTCATATTTCTTTAAATTAATAAATCTTATATATATATCGTAAACTTACAAAATCATTGTTTTCTTTTATTTAAATATTAATATCTTTGTTATTAACTTATGCTCGCCCTGACTAGATGATCTCATGCTAATCATAATTAATATGAGAGGTCATGACTTTTAAATGAGTCAAACTTATATTTCATGCTAAATTATTCCATTACATAAATTTAGATAAGATTCTTTATGTGTCTCGCTTTGCGATGCTGGTGGAGAGAGATAAATTAGATCGGTATCATCGGGATTGTTCCTCATAAGTTGGTAAATCTGGAAAATAGGCAAATAGGGCAGAGTTCATGAGTGTTTCTGACTTATGTATCTTGCGCATGACTGGACTCGAGGTACTTTTGCCTAGATGCTAGATCTTGTTATATGAACAGACAAAACCGACCGGTACAATATATAGGCAAATCTAAAGCATTATTTTTTGGGAGTGTGAAGCTAATAAATTCTTCACTCATTAAGTCTACTATTTCTGTGAAACATTAACGATCGAGAAATCTTTAGATTTACAACGAGTTAATAGTCAGATCTTAAATTTAGAAATATTTTAAATCAGTTTAACGTTGTAAATATTAATTTTTATTAAGCGCAATGTGGAATGTCAGCATGTAATCATTAAATAAGGCTAACATTATATTAGTCATTTTTACATTTACCTTTAGACCTACTTTCTTACATTCATTTGATAACTCTCACAACAGTTCCTAAAGCTCTGAAGCATTATTTGCAAAAACAACTACATCATCTGCAAAATCTAAATGACTTAAATAATCTCCATTTACCTTTACTCCTTTAGCTTCTCGTTTTAATCCACAAAATATTTCTTTCAGCATTGCTGTAAAAAGGTTTGGAGATATGAAGTCACCCTGTCTTACACTCATCTCAATTTTAATCTTCCTAGTATTATTATGTAATCTAATTGTTGCTGTTGCATTTTATAAATATTTTGCAGAATACGACAACATCCTGATTCCACATCTTGACGATACAATGCTTTAATTACTGAATAAATGCTTATAGAATCAAATTCCTTTTTATAACCTACAAATCCACAGCAAAATGAAAACTCATATTCATTGGTCCTCCCTATAATTTCTTTCAATATTTGGATATCATCTATTGTATTAAAACCACTATTAAATCTAGATTGTTTTCTTGGATGGTTGAAGCCAATGTTCTTTATAGACGAATTGTAATTATCTTGGAAGAATGCAGTATTATTATTTTAAGAAAAATCTAAGATAGATAAAATTCTGAAAAAAAAAATACTTTGTATAGATTTCAATTTAATTTATTGCTAATTTACATATGTGTATTCTTCCTTTGTCGTTATGCTTTGTACACATTTTTTTATTTATATATTCATGTGATCATATTTTACTTAACCCAATTCACCTGAAAATGTTTGCTATCAGTATTAATTGATTCGATATTGAAAACAAAACAATTATTGGCATAATTTTTGCATTTTCTTACAAAAGTTTCTTCAAAACAGAATATAACAAATGTAAGGGAAAATTATTAAAAACATTCTAAATAAAATAATTTATTTTTTGAATCATCAAACAGAAGTTTATTCTTCAAAATAGCGTATTTTTAAATCTAAGTTTAAATTTGACACTACCTGTTTTAATTGTTTAATTACATCCATAGTAATTTTTGGGCATTTGTTAATAGAAAGATGTTGTAAAGGTATTGTTGGATTAAATATGATGATCCTTAACATATCTTTATTAAGATCTGTAATAAACATCAGTACTAAATGTTTTAACGATCTCCAATCATTTTGAAAAATTATCTTCATATCTTCATTCATTACAACTGTCCAGGTTAGTGAAAAACTCTCAATAGTTTTATAACAAACTTGAAGCAAAGACTTCAGTAGCAATGCACTACTATCACGTAGCTAACACGTAACACTTTGAGTTTTGTAAAACTATTACGAAAATTGTTTTTGGTATATGAAGATATAAGATCAGCATTACAGATCATAAAGCTCTCTATATTTGGACATAGTTCACCAATCATAAATATATTTATTTTGCAAGCAAATAAAACTAATTCTTTAATTTTGCTCCCACATAATTCAAAACAATCATTTATCGTATCAGTACTAATATAACTCAAAATAAGATTAAGTTCTTTTAGATTAAAAAACTTTGATAGGATTTGTGTTCGCTCATAATTCCAGTTACTAGAATTTATACGTAATATTTGCAAATAAGGGCAACATTTATAAACGGTTTTGAAATCCTCAACAGATGCCGTTTTCCCAATATTAATATCTTTTAAATTTAAATATGAACTATTAGTTAGCACTGTATACTGTTCTAAAATCGATAATATATTGTATGATTCTAAAATTTCTAAGTTAGGAAACAATTCTAAAATTATTGCATAAGTAGGAGGAATCAATGATAACCCACAAGTATCGAGATTTAATAGATTTTGGCAAGCTAAAGGGACATTGCTGTTTTTAAATGTATATTTTTTAAATGGTAAATTAAGAATTTTTGTATAACTGATGTTTAAAATCTTTAACTTAGCACATGTTACAAGAATTGTATCCATAACACTATTATCAGCCATTGTTCCAGATATGTTTAACGAAACCAAGTTCGGCAAATTAGCTATTAGATCCTTCATAGCGTTACATGATAATCCACATTCACATGAAATTACCAAACTTTCCAGCGCTGGCCGAATAGATTTTATATAATCCACAATATTTGATGAAGTATTAATCAACAACAAGGCTTTCATATCTCGTCTTATGAATAGTTGTAAATTAAACCCATTTATGAGCTGTGCTTTTTCTAATGATGAATAAATACTATCAACCAAAAGATCCGGAAGTAAGAAATATTTACCATTTTGATTTAGCGATTGAGTTCTCATATTTCGATAACGAGTTAACTGCTTGTTCGATCGTATTTTAGATAATTCTTTTAAAATTAGTTGTAAACAAATGTCTGTAAGATCATGAACTATTTTTTTTCTAGGCATTATATGAATTAAATAAATCACAATAAATTTAAACGTTTCCTAAAAATTTGAACTTTAAATAATTTCAGTCTAAAGACTGCTCCATAATTCGAATATAAAATAATATATTAATTTTAAATAAAGTAACATTATGACGAAATACATTTATTTAAAAAACTTCTTTTTATATTGTTTATAAACTTATACATATAAAGAAATTTGCAGACTTAAAGAGTATTGTTATTGTTATGATATCTATTTATAAGCAATGAACCTCCAATGTTAATATCAATGCTTCTATAATCCCTGGGGATAAATATTGCAACATGACCATTTACTCTCATCTATCCACAATAATTTCATAACTATTGTGATTTTAAAATTTCTATCTGATGAGTTTTTTTCTATATGTTAGGTTTTTTCAGTGCCATTGACATTTGATTATAGACGGTTGAAAAGATAGAAGTTTGCCCAGTGGTCACATTTTAATCACAATAATATAAAAACTCTGTGGGAAAACCATTTTGTTCCATCTTTTCCAGAATTCTTTTTCACAGGGAAAACAGTAAATTAATTACATATGTAAACAAATGAATGGAAAAAAAATACATTTTTGTATCCTAATATCCTTACCTATTAAGACTATTTTTCCAGAACTGTTTACTCATTAAATTGTTAGTTGATACCACAAGTAACTTCAACAGATAAAGGTCTCTATATTCAGCCATTAATAATCGACTCTAAGGAAATATCATTTCAATATAAATATATAAATTTATAAGTGAATAGAATATATTTTACTTTGTTAGTTTTCTGAGTTATCACATATCACAATAGCAAGGTACATTGATCAGTTCATCTTTTAATAAAAATACAGATTCATAGCAAATAATAGCAAATTGCCAACATGAAGAATCATCAGATATGATTAATAACTTTCACTGAAAAAAATTTTAGCCTGTTGTTAAATAAATTTCGTTGCTTATCATTTTTTATTTTAAATTTCTCTGCATGGTTTTAAGAATGTGATTTTCTTTATGGTATTTTTTTTACAAGACATCATTTTTGGCGCAATGTTAATATTATGATTAATAATACTTTTTTTTTTATAAAAACAGAAAAATTGTCTTTGAAATTATTTCAGATTTAAAAAAAGAATTTTGAGATAATGCATTTATTTTATAAAAAGTTTTTATATTTGGGAAAGTGCTGAGTTCCACCACATATACTTTATAACATGCAAATAGGTTATATAAAAAAAATATAAAGCTTATTCTATTTATAGTTGGTATATGATAATAGTTAATGATTAAGTTGAGGTTGTTGAATACACCATTACATGGTATAAAATATGTTCCTTATCAGTATGTGGATTACAATAATGCAGTTAATTACTGATAATATTAGATAAATGCTTATGGATTTTTAGAGTTGCTATTATTATTTTTATATGCAACAAAATACTAGATTACTCAACTTCAAACATCTACAACTAACGTCTAAGCACAAATTACTCCATGATAATAGGTTATATCACGAAAATCTAAAATTTGTAAGCATAATCTGGTTATTAATTGTAAAATTTGCTGTGCTAATATTCAAAAAGAAATCAGCTATTGTAGGATTTATTGCCATAGAAGCAAAAAAATATATATTATGAAGTCTCTTCTATAGTCATTTATTGATTTTAGTATGGATGTCATCGAGCAGAATACTGAAGTAAAAAAATTGCCATTGCTGCAGAATACTACATAGATTTCTTGCAGATGCATTCTGCAATTGAAACAACTTTACAAACTAAATCATGAAGCCATCTTAATTCAATCTTTATTTAGTTATGTATGTTTAGTATTGTAAATATCGATAAATCTATCTATATTTTAAAACTCATTTGTTGTTATTAAAAAAAAATCTCTTTGATTTGATGTTTATATATAGAATATTATTATTGTTTATGGTTATTACCTATAGTTGTTTGGATTTATTATTTTATTTATTTGTTGAGGTACATCGCTGTGAATATTTAATTGTTATTATTCTTAATGGTGAGATTTTTAATGGTAATAGTGACGTGTTTTAATTATTATAGATAAATAGAGACATATAAATTGTTGATTATAAAAAAGATTATTTTATTAGTAATGATTATTAAAAAAAATGCAATGTTATTATTTATGTGTATATATATATATTTAAAGCTGTCAAATAAATTTTCGATTTAATATTTTTTATATGATTGGTATTTTTTTATGATTGTTAATTGTTTAAAAGAAAACATATGTAACAATGGTTTTCAAAAACTATGCATTCTGTGACACGTGGAAGAACAACAGCAGCAACAAAAGAAGCCATCATTATTGAGATAGTTATTAAAAAAACTGAAGGATAAAATTAGTTGTACTTTGTTTCTTTGAAATTGCCATTCTTAAGAATAATTAAATAAGATAAATTACTGTAGTAAAAACATAAACCATGACCAGCTAATATATATCTATCACAGCCAGGGAGCTGTGCTATTTCTTTTCTTTTATCCCAATGCAGTTTAAAAAGAAAAACTAGGCAAATTTCAATACATGAATTTCACCACATCTGAAGCTGAAATTTGATATAGTTATCTGGAATTTATAATGGTAAATCTAATAACAATCTGGAAGTAACTAAAATTAGTTAATATATTAGATTCAACATGTCAATTATTATTTGTTTTTCAAGAAGAGAAATCTTTAAAAAAAGTGAAATATATATATGTGCTTGGAAACCGATAGTTTTCTTTAACGTGCTATTTCTTCGATTTAACTTTGGCTAGAATGCATTCTAATATTAAAGAAATATAAAGGAATAAAAAAACAATGGAACAAGTTGACTTTTGAAAAGAAAAATAAACAAGTTAAACTTTAAAAAAGGTAGTAAATAATTTTATTAATATATATATTTTTGAGATCGATATTCATTTTTTTTTTTACTTTTATTTTTAACTAGAAATCGTCTTGTTTTCTAAAAAAACAAACATTTAACAAATGTCAAAATGAATATTTAAGTAATTTAAAATTTTAAAATATGGCGTATAAGTTTGGGTTGCATATGAGATGTTATATATATATATTAATAAGTGAAATTTATATTCACAAATTTTATTATAAAAATTATTCACTTATCTATTTATCTATTTTCATTTTTTTTATTTACTTCATATAATAATTCTTATGCAGACCTAAACAATAATGTATATATTTGCTGTATGTAATATGCTTTTATTTATTATTATTTTTTTTTAATTTTAAATATTTGGAAAATATAAATATTGATTTGTATTTATATTAGTGTATACTTGTTAAGCACAAATATGTCTTTATATATTTAATATATATACTTATTGAAAGTATATATGTATATATATTTTTTTGTATATGGGTTTGTATTTGAAAACTATTTAAAACACTGATACTACCTAAAATCAAATCATAATATAGAAATAAAGGATGTACTATTTGTTTTATAAGTAATGCCTTTGTAATTTATTTGGAAGAGTATTAGTATTTTATTCTTATTTTTCTTTTAGTGCCAAAGTCATTATGAAATTAATTGAATTTACAATTTCATGGAGAATAACTTCGTATTTCATTTATTATTTAGTCTTTAGGTCACTTACACACATTAATGTTCATTGATATGTTTATATTGAACCGTTTTTGAATATGTGCATTCGAAACACCGATCTCTTAGGCAGAGAAGAACATACTCGGAGAGTATGTATGCCCAAACGATAGCTATAAAATATATAACTAGCGTTACATTTCCAGGACATAACTTCTTCTCGGCTGTTAAGTTCAACACCAAGTTCAAAGCACTTTTTATTGTTTGTGTATAAACAAGGGCGCCAGCTATCTATTCAAGAATGAATAAATAACGCACTTTGAGCAATGGCCACTAACTCAACGCCTAAATCCATGACTAGCTCAGCTGTTTGTAATCACTAATAGATTATACATAATTAGTGGTTAAAGGACTTGATAAAGAATTGTAAAAGGAATTTATAAAAAGAATTGTAAAAAAATTGATAAAAAGAATTGACCGACAAATAAAGTTTAATTTTAAAGATAATTTATTAACTAACATTTATTTACTAAATTTAAACATTTTATAATTCTATTAAACACACGCATATTTTAAATTAACATTTCTAAATAGTTTAAATATTCTCGAATATTTTCATAACAGAACACTGTGAATTTATCTACTTTGACTAATAATATTGATATAAGGATCACACACATATTAACTCATGCACATATCACACATATCAATAGTTCATTTATGTATGATATAAAGTTCATATAATTAGACTCTTGTGAGATTCATACGAATTAAGGCAATGCAATGGCTATTACAATATAAACGAAATAAGCAAATGTTTTACCTAGGCTTTTGACTGTAGACGTAGAATTTTGTTTTCTTTGGTTGCTGCTTTCGGTGAGGTTATTTCCATTATGAATGCTTACCAGCTGGCTGGGATGTTTTCTTGCTGAGTTTCCTGATTTTCACGATTATTACTATCGGAGACAATTAGATATTGACGGAGATTTTCTAAGTTGTTACGTTGACATTATTTCACGGGCAGATCTGCTGTTTTCTGGGACATCTGGGCTGGAGATAAACGTGCATTCCTAAGATCTTCTCAACACTGCATTTAGTTTGTTAACTGCTCAATTAATTTCTGAACTGCACTCACTCAATAAATTTGTGAACTGACTCCTGTCCGATAAAAAAGTCTATTTATATCTGCAACGTGTCGTCGAAATATTTCCGGTGATAATCATTTGATAAACATGTTGTTTTATTTTATTAATAACCATTGCCGTGTTTTTAATGATAATCTTCTTTTATTTCGCATACATTTTTATTTATTTACAATCACACATATATATGCAAATATATTTTTAATACAATTTACTATTTAGTTTTAACATTATTTTTTTCTTTAATTAAACTTGAATGAAAAGAGATTTGTACATTTTAACTTTTTAAATTATATTTTTACGAATACTAAAAAAAACTCTTTACTTCCTTTTATAACCCTTAGTTTAATTTCTCTAATGAAACACCCCTCTCCCCTTCTGATTAATTAATTGTAGCTTTTTTATTTCAAAACTAACGCTAGAAAACTATTTGATTCTTATCCTTTTCTAAAACAAACTGCAATAAACTCTTCAACGTTTAATTTTGTTTTTCTTTTATGAACGATTATTTTAATAATATAATTTTAGATAAAATTATATGTGCCTATATCGATATAGGTACATTACACCGCCCTTCCTTTTGAGAGTAAAATGCATCATTTTTGACCATTTTATCTCTGACAACATTAAATCTTAATTTATTATTCTTTCTAAGTTTGCTTTTTGGTATCTTTTCCTTTTCCATGCTAAGGGCAATCTCCAATTATGCTTTTCTTCTTTCTATGCTGGTAACATTGCTTACAATGTTCATCCTGGATAATGACCACAAGGACAAACTAAATTTGTGGCACAGGGATCTTTTATAAACGAAGCTTTGGCTGCCGATTCTCTTGATCGGACTTTGACTAAGATAAGGTGGCTGCAAATGGCAGGAATTTCAACTGTCCATTTCCAACTTACACCCTGGAAAACGATTGCTGATTCTCTTGATCGGACTTTGACTAAGCAGCTGCAATGGCAGGAATTTTCAACTGTCCATTTCCGACTTACGCTTTGGAAAACAAGATATGGGGATTCTCTCCTGAAAAGTGACTTATGACTTACTCTGGTTGTTGCCAGTGCACTTTTTTAAAAAAGGAATGATCCCGGACAATCCATTGCGGGTACTAGAATTTATCCAGTCGAGAGCTTTAAACTTAATCCTTATCTAACTTATTTCAATACTACCCTCATCCCTTTAGATTCAAACCCTTATACACTCCTAATACAACTTAGATTGACTTTCATTTATATTATTTTTAAATTTATTACGAACATTATTTAAATATTTAGTTTTACGATACTTATTTAAAACCCATACGAACATTATCCATATTTATTTATGCTACAATATTATTTTGAAACTATCACGGACACATATTTATTTATATTACAATATTACTTTAACCCATTACTTTAACTTGTGTATTAACGTGCATATATTCAGAAAACTTTTTTGCTTTATTATGATTCATTCATTATTATTTTACTAGAGATTTTTTTTTTATCTTGATTATTTTAAACAATTTATTGACATCCTTTTCTTAACTTACGGTATTCAAAACAAACTTTTATTTTAACATGCGTATATTCAAAAAACTATTTTATTTTACTACGAATATTTTATTTATTTTCTACAGATATATTATACTTATTTATTTAACTTGTTTTTATTTTATGTATGTTCATTATTTTATTCATTTATTTAATTCTACAAACATTATTTCTAAATCCTTAATTTGACCCATTTATTTAACTTGATTTTATTGATTTTTATTTATTTGAACTGTTTATTTACGAACATTTTCTTAATTAATATGTGCATGGAGGAAAAAAAATCTTTTATTTTGCGAAGCCTCCATTATTATTATTTGACAAAACAATCCATCATTTTAAATAGCGAAATTCTAATTCAGGCTTTTCACCTATGTCAAAATAATTATATTAGACTCATAGTCCATTTCCGGTCCTTTTTGTTTATTTCCTTTACTATTCCGCCCATTTACTAACTCTTAAACTATGTCCAGCGGCTCCTTTTTTCTTTCTACAAATTCTATAATACAAACTAACTTTCCTCTCTTATCGGTTCCGCTTTTATATTTTATTGCTTTATTTTTTTCTCTTTCTGTTCTGTTTTCGACTTCGTAACTCAGAAAACCTTTATACCTAGACAAACTCCGAATTACTTCAATCTGGGAATATTTTTTTCTACGCTTTCTCTTTGTTTTAAATCTATGTCTACAGTGAATGCGAACGTTTACTTTAACATTTTTAAATTTTTGTAAAAACTTTTCTACACTATCTACTACCTTGAACTTATGTTTTTCTTCTATTTCTTGATCTACATTTGTGTCTACTTTATTTATCACAATGCTATCTGATTCTAATTCAATTTCTATGTCTTTTATCACCTCAACTTCCTTTTCAACTTCCTGACTTTCTTTAATTAAATCTAACTCTATAACTTCTTGGTTCTTCTCTACCTTTACCATTATCTCACATCTTATTTCTCTCACTTCTGCTCCGAGTTCTTTAATTTCTGTTTTAACCTGACTAATTTCTTCCTTCAATTCTGCTTTGAGTTCTAACTGACTTTGTTCAAATTTCTGACACAATTTTTGTTGACTTTGTTTAAATTCTTGACGCATTTCTTCCATCATATTCATCATCATTCGCGTCTCAGATACTTCTTCTTTCTCCTTTTCTACTAACTGGGGATTTTTGAAATATATTGGGCTTTCTTTCGGATCCATTTCTTTATTCATAGTTACGCTATTACTTTGTATTTTTTAAATTATATTTTGCAAAATCAAATTGTTTATTTATTTTTCTTACTAAGATGGAAACTCACGCTAACTCCACACTTTTAGTCCTTTTCACTACCCGATCTTAATGCTTTAACTCCACCCATAACATCTAATTGACTCTGATTTGATAGCATAAATGTGAAAATCTCTTTTCATTTCGAAAAAAAAAGTTTTCGGTCAATTCTTTTTTTTAAACTTAAAACACTTTTACATACGTAATTTAACTTTTTAGATTTTTATTTTCAACAAGAACAAAGTATTTCATTAACTGTCATTTATGACAAGTTTGGCCCACATTGGGTAAAGCCATTTTGAACCGTTTTCGAATATGTGCTTTCGAAACACTGGTCTCTTAGGCAGAGAAGAACATACTTGGAGAGTATGTATGCCCAAACGATAGCTATAAAATATATAACTAGCATTACATTTCCAGGACATAACTTCTTCTCGGCTGTTGAGTTCAACACCAAGTTCAAAGCACTTTTTTTTGTTTGTGTATAAACACGGGCGCCAGCTATCTATTCAAGGATGAATAAATAATGCACTTTGAGCAATGGCCACTAACTCAACGCCTAAATCCACGACTAGCTCAGCTGTTTGTAATCACTAATAGATTATACAGAATTAGTGGTTAAAAGACTTGATAAAGAATTGTAAAAGGAATTTATAAAAAGAATTGTAAAAGAATTGACCGACAAATAAAGTTTAATTTTAAAGATAATTTATTAACTAACATTTATTTACTAAATTTAAACATTTTATAATTCTATTAAACACACGCATATTTTAAATTAACATTTCTAAATAGTTTAAATATTCTTGAATATTTTCATAACAGAACACTGTGAATTTATCTACTTTGACTAATAATATTGATATAAGGATCACACACATATTAACTCATGCACACACAAATAAAAAAAAGGACACAAGCATTTGAAATTTAATCACACATATCAATAGTTCATTTATGTATGATATAAAGTTCATATAATTAGACTCTTGTGAGATTCATATGAATTAAGGCAATGCAATGGCTATTACAGTATAAATAAAATAAACAAATGTTTTACCTAGGCTTTTGACTGTAGATGTAGAATTTTGTTCTCTTTGGTTGCTTCTTTCGGTGAGGATATTTCCATTATGAATGCTTACCAGCCGGCTGGGACGTTTCCTTGCTGAGTTTCCTGATTTTCACGATTATTACTATCGGAGACAATTAGATATTGACGGAGATTTTCTAAGTTGTTACGTTGACATTGTTTCACGGGCAGATCTGCTGTTTTCTAGGACATCTGGGCTGGAGATCCTAAGATCTTCTCAACACTGCATTTTGTTTGTTAACTGCTCAATTAATTTCTGAACTGCACTCACTCAATAAATTTGTGAACTGACTTCTGTCCGATAAAAAAGTCTATTTATATCTGCAACGTGTTGTCGAAATATTTCCGGTGATAATCATTTGATAAACGTGTTGTTTTATTTTATTAATAACCATTGCCGTGTTTTTAATGATAATCTTCTTTTATTTCGCATACATTTTTATTTATTTACAAATCACACATATATACACACATATATTTTTAATACAATTTACTATTTAGTTTTAACATTATTTTTTTCTTTAATTAAACTTGAATGAAAAGAGATTTGTACGTTTTAACTTTTTAAATTATATTTTTACGAATACTAATAAAAACTCTTTACTTCCTTTTATAACCCTTAGTTTAATTTCTCTAATGAAACACCCCTCTCCCCTTCTGATTAATTAATTGTAGCTTTTTTATTTCAAAACTAATGCTAGAAAACTATTTGATTCTTATCCTTTTCTAAAACAAACTGCAATAAACTCTTCAACGTTTAATTTTATGTTTTTCTTTTATGAACGATTATTTTAATAATATAATTTTAGATAAAATTATATGTGCCTGTATCAATATAGGTACATTATATATATATATATATATATATATATATAAATAGAACTATATATATATATATATATATATAGTTCTATTTAGTGGATGTGTATATTAGTTTCAATAGAATTCCCTTTGTTTCTGATATATATTTTGTTAGTTAGTCATATCAATCCTAAGAATAAATTATAATAATAGGTCTCATTATTGCTTTGTATGATTTTGGATTTATGTCATGTATAGCTAGCTGGAAGGGCATATAAACAATTTATTTAAATATAATTGGAATAATTTTATCTTTCTTCATTTAAATTATACAATCTATTATATTTGGCTTTCTCAACAATTGGATTCATTTAGATTGTTGAGATCTTTCTTTATGTATATGATGTGCTATGTTTATATTATTTAACCTGATGATAAATATGTTCTACTATATTTGGCACCATCAACATGCAGACATGATTAATTAAGGACTGTTGCTAATCATTTCATTATATTTGATGCCTAGAAAGTGAGATTTGATTCATTATGATTTGTTATGAGGATATAGCAATCGGGATTCCACTACATTTGGCTTTCCCAATGACTGGGCCATTTCAATTGTGGATAGGCATTTCATTATATTGTGGAATCAACATTTGAAGCCTTCTTTCTTCATATGTATATTTTTGTTTGAGATCATTTAGATTACATATATTCCATTACATTTGTCATCCAAAGTTTGGAGCATTATTTTCTCTTCATATATTGATGTTCCATTACATTTAATGCCACAACGTGGTCAGCATAATATGTTTATATATATACGTTCCATTACAGTATGTTATGTGTTTAAAAGTGAAAAATATCAAATTTGTAATTACTAATTGCCATTATTCTTTAACATATATATATATATATATATATATATATATATATATATATATATATATATATATATATATATATATATATATATATATATATATATATATATATATATATATGTTGTTATCAAATCTGTAATTATTACATTTTATTATTCTTATAGCTATGTATATATATATTCTATGGCAAATAAATAGTTGAGTATCCAGTTCTGTGATTTACGCCCATGGAATGGGTTTTGTGGACAAACATTGACATACTAAAATTGCAAACGGTTATTTTATTTTATCCAAATCGTATTTGAATATAAATAAAAGTGTCTTACTCATTTTGGTTAAATTATTATTTTAAGATGTCAGATATCTTTGCATTATTAAGAATAATTATTCTTCTCATCATTATAGTCTTGCATAAATTAAAAAAAATATTTGGTATGTATTCATGTTTTGCATAAAATATAAAATAACTGGGATTATATTTTTTCGGAAAATTTTTGTGCTAAAATAAACATTCTTACACTATTATTAAAATATCAATTTTTAAACTTGTATCTGAAACATTTAAATTTAGATCCTTTAACATTTTTTTTTATATTAATTGTTGTTTTCTGCATGATTAATCAAATAAATAAATAATAGTAAATGACAAGCATTTTATAATCATATTTGACAAATATATAAGTAGATTTTTGAAATATTATTTTATTTGTGATGCAATAATTTTTTATCTGATTTTTGTTTATATATATTGTAGTATGCACACACACCTTTATTTTTTATTGTCTTAAGTTTATAAGTCATTCAATAATCAGTACAATTCAAGATTAAATGTTTAATAAAAATATGTTCTTTTTATTAAATGTAGACTTAATGAATCATTTATTTACATATAAAAAATATTTTGTTAAATTATTGATAACAACTATGTTTTATTAAAATTTAGAAAGAAATCACATGTTAAAAAATCAGTGTTTAAAAATATAGACTGTGTTGTTTGTTATTGTAGAGACAGAAATGATTTTCATAAGGACGACTATGACCTTGTTTTTATAAATTATTTGTTCTAACCACCATATATAAAAGTTTATTTTAATAAATTTATGTTATTGTTAATAACAGTAGGTGCTTTGATATACTACTGCGTCAACAATTATATAAATATTTATCTTATTTTATAGTATAGTGCAGGTGATTTTTACTAGCCAGTAAAACAGTTAATAAATGTTATTTTTTTGCCCATCAGGAACATTCCTATGGATTCATGTGTGCACTTTATAAATTTATGAGTCCATTAAACATGTAGATATAAAATCATTTGGTTCATAATTATATTTATTTCAGATAGTTGCCCAAACATGTAAAGCGTTTAGTTTTCATACCAACTAGAACTGCTTAGTTATAATATTTTATAATTTCATTTGTAAATTTTATTCAATAGTAGAATAGTTTCCTTTACATTTGACTCATCCAAAGGGGAACATGATTATTCATAAAACAAACATAAATTTTATTAGCATTTTTGATAGATTTTATTGTTTTCATTAATTATCATTAGATTTATTTATTTTTATTTACAATTGGCTGCCCAACATGACTGCCAGTATTTATCCATGAATGATTTCCCAAGTTGTATAATAATAGGTAGATAGAATAATCACTAGGTGGCGATTGTCTCAGAAAGTTCACTTCATTTAAGCTCCAGAAAATCACCAAGATTTATAAAGAGGGGGTGGGGTGGAAGGAGGAATTTGAGTATCAGAGTTAAGGTAAGTATCCCTACTTACATTTTAATTGAAGAGAAGTGAAGAAACTGAATCTGAAGTTTTCAAGAATAACTCTAATTACAATATCATAGCCAATATGCTCGCTAGCAATAATGATAACTCTCAAAGAAATGAATAAGAAAATTTTGCAAAGAGTAAGAAAACGGTTTTAAATTATGAATATAGAAATATTTCACCTCTTAATGATAAAAAAAGTTTTCAATGATAATTTAATCAAAATTAAACAGAATCTAGATTGCAAAATTTTTGAAGAGATTTTTAAACTGCTAGAGGCCGATAAAATCATTTCCACTGCTAAAGGATCTTTAGCAACAAGGGAATATACACATAAATAAAAAATATGGGTGATTTAGTCTGCAAGTTGTGTAAGGAAGGCATAGAAAATATTAGGCATCTGTTATTTCAATGTAAATGCTTGCCAGAAGCAGAAAGGGTGCAAATAATGAAGTTATGGAAAATTAAATATGAACACAGTGATTATACAGAAAGTGTGCTATTGGTTTTTATGCTAGGTTTGGGAAAAGATAAGGGGGATTTAGATATGAAGGTCATGGAGTTGACAAAGATTATGTTGTGGAAATGGGAAGGAGCAGATTATGGGAAAACATAGGGTAGTGAATGGAAAGAGAAGGTAAAGTGTCTAACAGGTTTCTCTGGGTATAGTTGCTGAGAGATTCCTGACTCTGTATAAGGAGGTCACAGTGCATCACATCACATAAGAAGCTAAGTTTTCTATGTGTTTCATTTTTATGCAATTAATCATCTGAGATCGTGGATATAAAGACTGATTATTGTGTATGAAATTGTAAATTGTGATCAAGAGAGTGTGTTAATTGAAATTTAAAAGCTTCAAAAAAATTTTTTTAAAAAGGCTAGAAAAAAATGTTGTTTTCCATTTTATATATAGAAGTTTTTAAAAATAGTTATTTTGTTGAATGTGTGTTAGTATACAAATATTTATATCAAAGTTGTATGTAAGATTAATTGCTTTTTAATAAGTTTCTACTGAAGTTTTCTTTTAAATTTAGGAACAGTGATTTATGTCGAAAAAGAGATAATGTATTGCATGCCTAAGTTTGGAAAACATGTGGTTATAAAATTGATCGGTATTGAAAGAAAGTAAAGTTTTTATCCATCTGTGCAAGGGGGTTTGAAGAGTAGGAGAGGAAGTATAAAGTTAAATATAGAATAGGTGACTTGGTTAATAAGGAATATGAATTGCATTTATATTCCACAATCCATATATAATCTGCAGAAAAAAAACTAAGCATGCTCTGGTAGAGTGTGCCATGTGCAATGAGGTTTTTCACTTGACATGTTTGAATAAGACTATGAAGGGTGTAGCAGATTTATGGTTATGTAAAGAATGTGCAAATGTGATGAAAGAAGTGATAAAGTGGTTTCTAAGTGTAGATAATCTAAAGAGAAAGTCAGAGGAAAGGGAGCAAAATGTAGTTGAGATTGAGACAGTATGGTTTTAGTGGAGTGTCGGGAGATATGGGTGAAGAAATAAGTAATGCAATGGAGATAGTTGTCCAAAGAATAAATAAAATAGAGGAAGATGTGAAGGTTGTAGAAGCAGAACTAAAATTGTTAGAGTTGAAGTGTGAGGAGATAAAACAATTACTGAGTAGGAATGATAAAGAAAAAGTAGATAAGAAGTTCCAGAAGGTGGTAGAAAATGTTATGGATCAAGCAGTAAAAGTAGACTTTGAAATATTATTGATAGGGCATCCACTAATTAGAGAATGTGTGCATATAATTGCAAGGGGAAATAGAAGTTGGTATGTAAGAGTATGTTTTCCTGGAGCTAGATTTAAGGATGTGACAGATAAAGTAAAAAAGCAAGGTAATTGAGATGTGTATGTTATGGTAGGGACTAATAATTTGTCAACCATCAGAGTGAGTAATGGAGGAGTATATAGAATTGATTGGGAATTTGAGTAATATTATAGGAAGAGTAGGGATAGTTGGATTTTTAACAAGATTTAACAAGAGGCATTGGTTAGATAGGGCTTGGTCTATTAAGGAGAGATTGAAAAAATTATGTGAGAGAAATAATGTTTGTCAATGTGTGGTATTGGTTCATTGGAAAGGGGGAGTTATATAGTAAAGATGGATTGCACTTAAAAAAATAAGTCAATGAAGTGATTTATAAAGAATATAATTTGGGTAACTTATAAAAGGGGGTGGGGTTGTAAATTACAGTGCTATCAAAAACAAGAAGAATGGATGGGATGTAAGAAGCAAGCAAAGGGTAGACGATTTAGATATAAGTGTAGATGTAGTGAGGGAATTGGTCTGTAAAATTAATGGTAAGTTATTTATAAATGTAATGGAGAAGAAAGAATCAAAAAAATTTATAAGAGAATAGTTAGGAAAAAAGAAATTGTTCAAATTGGGTATTTGAATATGCAAGGTGGTAGGAAACAGAAAAGTGGTTGGAATTAAAGCAATTGAAAATGAAGAGTTTGAGATATTAGTAGTAGTAAAAATGCATCTTAGAGAAGAAGAAAAACCTATTTTGGAAGATTTGGTATGGTAGGATATAAATAGAAAAGAGAGAAAAAAAGCGTTGGTGGTATAAGTGTTATATAAAATAATATTTAAATATTGTTAAACACCAAGCACAGTTGTGTGGTGTAAAATAAGGTTGGGAAGACTATTATGGATGGTGGCTATAGTTTATATAGCTACTGGAAATAGTCAAACTATAATGGAGCGGAACAGTAGTATATGAATGCCTAGTTATGGATGCACAGAGTTTTTTAAAAAAAGGGAAGAGAATAATGGTTATAGGAGATATGCATGGGCATATTGGAAAAATTGATGGTGTAGATACTAAGAATGGATAGCTTTTGAAGAAATGTTTTCAGAGAGTAAATTTGAGCATTGGAAATTTATTAAATATTTATGAAGGACAACACACATGCTCTAGAAATAATATATTTTACACAATAGATTATGTATTAGTAGAGAAAGAGGGAATTAATAAAGTACATAAAATGAAGGTGTTTGATACTGAAGAGAGATTATGTAATAGTGATTATAATTACTTTGTAAGTAAAATGGTTTGTAAGGTGATGGAGAATAGAAATAAAAGTAGAAATTATAGTGAAAGATGTGGATGGAGAGTAAATGATAAGAATAAGTTGGAAGAGTATAAAATATAAGTTTAAGAAACCATGGAAGAGTTGGTTATGGATGAGTATAATGACTGGTGTGATGAAATAGAAAAAGTGGCGAATAGGGTTTTAGGCGAGAATATTCAAAAGAATAAAAGTAATAATAAATGAGAGTTAGTAAAAGTGTAAAAGATAGGAAAAAGCATGCAGAAAATATGTGTGCTATTAACAAAGAAAGTGAAAAAGGTAATGATGTTAAATGGGAAAAGTACTTAGTAAAGAAGAAGTTAGCTAAAATACATAATTCTAGAGAGAAAATGAAATTGATTAGTAAATTGTTGGAGGATATTAATAAAAGTGGAAAAGATGGGAGTAAAAAATTTTGGAATTACATTAAAAGAAGAAATGTAAAGTGTGAGAGAGATAGTATTAATAGATGATGAAGGAATAGAGTATAGCTCTGGAGAAGAATTAAAGAAAATCTTTAATAGGTATGTAAGGGATATATAAAACATGTTAGATGTGAAATACAGAGGGATAGAAAATGAACTGAATAAAGCAGGAAGAAATTGAAAGAAAAGTGGAAAGGCAAGAGGTTTAAATGGATGGGCAACAGAGATGGTAATAAATTTAGGGGATAGTGCAAAAGTAAAGCTATTATCATGTTTTAATAAAATGTGCAGAATAGAGTTTTCCAGGTACTTGGAGTAATACAAGAGTAAGATTATTATTTAAAAAAAAGGGTAAGGATCATAGCAAGTTAAACAATTATAGACCAATAGCTGTAATATCTGTTTTATATAAAGTTTTTCATATATGGTGGCTGGAAGAGTTGCAAAATGAGTGGAAGAAAATAATGTAGTGCAGAAAATGCAAATAGGTTTTAGTCATATAGGCATATATGAGATAGTTTATTTGTAGGTACACAACTTATGGATATGAGTAGGAATTCAGGTAGACAGTTATATAAAAGTTTTATAAATATAGAATAGCCATATGATAGAGTAAATAGATTATGAATAACTTTAGCCAATCTGGGAATGGGTGAAGCTTTAGTGGATATTATTAAGAAATTATATAAAAATAATTACTATACATATCAATTAGGGGATATAGAATCAGTTAAAGTTAAAAATGGGGTGGGACTAAGGCAAGGATGTCTTACATCACCTATTTTGTTTTTGTTGTATTTGAGTGAAATGGAGAGAGGAATAGAAAATCTAGAATGAAGGATAGAGATATCATTAATAGATGGCAAGGGAGTGTATACTTTGGTCTTTTTGTGGATGATGTCTTTTTGTGTGAAGAAAGAACAGAAGAAATGGAAGTTATGCTGAGGACATGCACAAGAGTGGGTAAAGAAATGGGGACTAAATTTAGTGAAGAAAAATCAAATATAATGATGGCTAATACTGGGGAAAGAGAAGACAAATAATTTTTATTGGGGATATAAAGTTAAGTGTAGTGAATAGATATAGTTGGTTGGGAATCATCTTGAGTAATCAAAAAAATTGTTTGGATATGAAAAAATGATAAATGAAGCAAACAAAAGAAAGGGATTGATTAAGAATTTAAATGTGTTCATATAACAAATATGGTGTAGCTAAAATTGTAGGGAATCAAGTGGCAGTAGCAGAGTTAACATATGGCAATGATGCATTATGTGTCAGTAAAGGGGCGTTAGATTACTTTGAATACAAAGGGAAGTAGGAAAGATACATTAGATGCAGATATGTGAACATCAATGGGGGCAATTCAAGTAGAAATGGGATGGTCAAGTTTTTATATGAGAGATGCAAAAAGCAAAATGAAAATGTTCAGTAGATTGCAGTTTATGGATAATAAAAGAATATCCAAACTAGTATTTAATTGGGTTATGAATAAAGGACAGGCAACAAGATGGGTGAGAAAGGTAATGCAGTATGCAAAAGATTTGGATAAAGAATTTATATCAGTATACTAGTACAAGAGGTGGGATGATTGTGTTGGGAAGATTTTTGAGTTTTTAGTGGTAAGGAATGGGATAAAAGAATAAATGCATTAATAAAGAATAGGGAGTTGGAGAGATGGAGAACTAGTATGGAGAGTAAAAAGAGTTTAAATATATGTAGAAGTAAAGGGAACATCGTGTGCGAGTTAATTTATGATATCAAGGAAAGTAGTTTATTGTTTAAGGCTCGATTGGCATCTTTAGCAACACATAAATAGAAAAATATATGTGATTTTGTCTCCAAGTTGTGTGAGGAAGACATATAAAATATTAGGCATCTGTTAATTCAATGTAAATGCTTGAAAACAGAACGAGTACAAATAATGAAGTTATGGAAGGTTAAATATAAACAAAATGATAACACAGAAAGTGGGTTATTGTTTTTATGCTGGGTTTGGGAACAGATACAGGGTATAAAGCTATGAAGGCCATGAAGTTGACAAAGATTATGTTGTGGACATGGGATGGAGCATAATATGGGGAGACTTAGGGTGGGGAATGGAAAGGGAAGATGAAGTGGCAATAGGTTTCTATGGACATAGTTGCTGAGAAATTCCTGACTCTTTATAAAGAGAAGTCATAGTGAATCACATCACATCACATAAAATTTCAGAAACCAAAAAAAACCATTGATAACTCATACAAAAAAGCTAATTCTAGTGATATAATCACGGAAAAAATACTACTAACCAGCACTATACTAAGGTAGAGACAAACAAACAGTCCAATTCTAAAAATAAACCAAAAATTTTAAAAAATATGAATAATAGCAGTGATATCAGTAAAAGCTTAGGAAATTCAGAAATAATAGCTAACACACAAATAAATGTCATCTCTAGAGATACAAACATGGATAAAAATATCAGCAATCAATCCTATATACAGGAAGAAACTAAAAAACAAACCATTCCTAAAAAATGTTAACATATGTAAAAATTACAAGTAATAACAGAGACCTAAAAAAGTGAAAAATAACCAACTAGAAGGAATTCAAGACTCTTTGATTAACCTAATGGACAACAATATAGACGAGATATATGATTATTCACCAAGTCATCAAAAAACAGCATATAAACAATGAATTACACTGAAGAAAAATACCTGGAATTAAATAACAATTTTAACAGAAATGTACCAGACTTGCTATATAAATCCTTTATGAACTACTCCAATGATAAGACATTAATCTTTGCTATTAGAAATAATAGGTGCTCATTATTTACATTTCCGATAGATAAGTTTTACACCTTAATCAAAGAAAAGAAATTAGGATATGGAATACACAAAGTCCTTATTAATTCAAAGTCAAATATTAGGGAGAGAAAAACCAATTTTAAAAATAGCATTAAGATGATTGGAGGCAAATTCCTCTGCTCCATTAACACCAACTGACCTGTGGTGCTATCAGGGAGAGTAAGAAACAGTCTAATCAATTTTCAATAAACAGACTTACAGATATTTTGGAAAAGTTCAGAATAGCCTCCTACTTCCACTACCTTTGGAATGTAGGATGGGGGAGGCAGTGCTGTCCAACACAGCCTCATTCCTCTTTACCTTGAAAGCTGAAATCAACCTGATGGATATTCCAACCATCATCTCAGTTTGGGATCACCAATGGTCCTGTTCTTTCAGGGGGTACAATCCCAGTGCTTTTACTGTTTCAGAGGACTCATCTGATCAAAAATTGTTGAGCAAGAATATTTGGCCTGTGCAGTGTTAAAAAGAATAGAGTACTTAATTGCACAAGAAGGACATTCAAACAATTCCTCATTGATATTGCCATACAATAAAGAAATCAAACCCATACAAACATTCAACTCAAACTATTAAGAGGCAAACTGTCCTCAAAAATACTATCGATGTATCTATAGGATTAAAAGTAGATGGTCCAAAATTAACTAGCAAAGAAAACAATAAATCTGCAGAGCAGAATCACACATACTTAGAAGCAAATAATAAAATGAATGAAAATTCAAGCAAGATAAATACAGCCTGCTTAGATAGTGTAAAGTATGAAGAGGCAGACCAAGATTGAGATACAACACTCATGAGAGAAATAATTGACAAAATACAAGAAAATAGTCACATGGACTCAAGTACTAATGTGAAAGAAGAGGAAAAAAACATTCAAAAGAAGGAAGTAGACTCTTCCTTTCTTAAAGATGTGAACAAATGGGAAAAAAGAGAGTCAAATGGAAGCAAGAATGATAAAATGAAGTGAGTGAGATAAAAATAGATATCCAGAAATTAGTGGAGGTGGGAAAACAAAATAAATCAAAGCACCAGCAGCATAAGAAGAGAAAAACCTATAGAACTTGGAGAAATCAGGCAAAGTTAGCTGGGATGATGATGAAATACAGGAGCAGAACACTGTTTACATTAAAACAAGTGGACAAGTCATGAAATCAACCTGAAACAGAACAGGAAAAATGATGGACAAACAAGAAATAAAACAACCTCGGAAACATCTGAAGCTAAGTCAAAAGGATGTACAAAAAAAATTTAAGCAAATCTAAAATTTGATCAGGAGCGTTTATACGAAATTGCACCTACAAAATAATTATGTAAAAATAAACCAGATGACCCACCTGATGAACCTACAAGACCCAAACAAAAACAGCCCAGGAAAAGAAAAGGCTAGACATTAAAAGAGATATTGGAGGGCATTTTTCTATATAGGAAATAATGATTTCAATAGAGTTAGAAATAAATACAAATAAGTGCTTTTGAAAATTGTGGGAATCAACGTAAGAGGACTTAATTCATTAAATAGAGTTTATGAAATTAATGAAAGCATTAAGAAAAATTCACCCAATGTTCTTTTAATGTGAGAAACAAAATTCCACTGGGGTTCTAAGCACAAAATTGAAGAATTGTGGGGGAACATTGGTTATTGCAAATTAGCAATCAGACAGACCACATCTGGTAAGGTGGGTCTACTGATCAACAAAGAAATCACTCCAGTCGATTTTAAAATCCTGTTCATAGATTGTAATATATTTATCATTAACATAAACTATGGCAGATTCCCACTAAACATCATTTACATCTATGCACAAAATTCCATTACAGTATTTCATAGACTAATCCATGTTATAAATCTGTCTCTTGTGTCCAATTTATCCCCTTCAGTATTGTTTGGTCACTTTAATTTAAAATATGATACTTTTAATAAGAATTTTTTATATTTATTAAGCTGCCAATCTCTGATTAATTACTGTCCCAAAAAGTCTCTAATGTATTATTATTTGCTATTAGAAAGTAACAATTATTGACACACTCATACACCAAAAGCCAGTCTCTGATTAATTACTGTCCCAAAAAGTCAAAGTGAGCTTTTATTTTAAAAGTTTGTTTGAATTTTTAAATGTTGTGGTAGTAATATAATTGATTTTGATTTCAAAACACAGTTTATGTATTAATTAATGTCCCCTTAAACCGCTAATTATATTATTGGTTGTATGAGGTAAAAAACAAATCTTTTAATTGGCCAACTCACAAATTGAAGACAAAGCCTATTGTTAAAACATATTCGCCTATAATATTAAATTCAACTCAGATACGTTTATAAAAAGTATATTACTAATTTTTCAGGTTATGGAAGAGAACGAAAGTTCTTTCAAAAATAAATTGCTATTTATTTATTATAAAATATATTCAATTTCAGCAAATATAAAGCGAATGTCTAAACAAAAAAGTGCTGACACAAACACTTTTTTTCAATTTTACGATATCAAAAAGTAAAGATTTCTTTTTGCTAAATCTTAAATATTTTTACTAAAATCTTCAATATTTTTCGAAAATAATTTTGTTTTTTTGGTATATTTTTTAAAAAACTACTTTAATTTCTCAAATTATATTTTTTTAATACTTAAATTGCATTCGAAATGAAAATCTCTGCGTTTTTCTTTATTTTCTTTGATCAGGCGGTTTCTTTGTTCTTTCCAGCCAATCAGAATGTCTTTTTTGGCTGAGAGCTCGCTGACAACCAATCACTGACAATGTTCTTTCTTTGTTTAGGTTTAAATGCGGTTTTTTTGATTTTTTACTTGTAAAATAATTCGGAAGAGGGCACCATCTTACAGAACTTTTAAAAACCTAATCAATACCTGTCAAACGAATATTGTAGCATAAGAACTAGCAGAGTTAGAGTGATGTCAGATGTCAATGAGAGGCCTCGTAAGAGGCGGGAAAAGGGTTAATGTCCCAAAAAGGCTAAAATTTACTCTTATTTTCTATTAAAAAAGGAATGTAACTTTTTATATCCACACACAGACACCCAAAAAAGCAAGTCTCTGATTAATTCCTGTCCAAAAAAGTCTCTAATGTACTATTATTTGCTATTAGAAAGTAACATAATTATTGACACCCTCATACACCAAAAGCCAGTCTCTGATTAATTACTGTCCCTAAAAGTCCAAAAAGTTGGCTTTCATTTTTATATTTTGCTGGAATTTTTTAATTTTGTGTAAGTTGTAATATAATTTACTTTTATTTCCTATTCCAAAAATAAAGTCAATAGTTCTCCGGAATCACTGGCCTGGAAACGGTTATATCTATGTGTTTTTGCTTAGCATCAATGCCATTAAGCAGCTGACATGATAGAACAGAACGTTACTGGATAAACTTTCAATATTTCTTCAACAATCATATTCTGTTGTCTTACTGTTAATTAATAAACAATATAAAATATTAATTTACAAATTATCTGTTAAAAAGTACTTAAAAAATTTATTTATAAAGATTCTAAATGATATTAATGGTTTTTTACTTTCAAATATGGAGACAAATTCTCTATTTTATGTTATATGAATTGTTATTATGCTCCATCATTTCTGTTATTCAATCCTATAATCTGAAGTAAAATTCAATTGATTAATATATCTGTAATGATTAAAATTCACTTTTATTTATTCATAAATAACTATATATTATTTTCACATTATAAATACATATTTTAAAATTAAGTACCTCTATAACATTTTATTTAAAAGAAATCATATTTTAACTATTCATATATTTGTTTGTTCCTGAGTATTAAATTATATTTTCAAGAAATCATTATTAATATTTATTATCTCAAATATACGATTCATAAATATTCTTAAAATAAACCACTGGTTTCTAAGTCTATTTGATACATTAACTTAATTTTCAGTAATGCTATACTATCGAATTCTTTCAATCTTTTGATACAACAATTGAATAGCTATTTGACCAATATGTCTAAAAGTTTTATTTCAGAAAGAAAAACAATTTAAATTATCACTAGATGGAGCTTACCAATAGTTCTAATCATGCTTTATTTTTGTAAGTGCCAAAAGAGAAAGAATTCAAAATCTCTATCGTTAAGTCCCTACCTCCAGACCAATTGGTTTTGAGCAGATGGTGAAACTGAGCTGAATTCAGACCCATATAGCTATCTGGTTTGCAAAGCTGGATTTAAAGACAATTATGTATCTGAAAGGTTCAGACATTCAAATTGATAAAAACGTGTTTTATAAGTGCTGATTTTTGAGTTAGTATTTTAGATCTAGTTTCTAGAATTGCAGTGCTTCACTGAGGTGAGCCATAAGGTTGAAACCAATTGGTCTGGAGATAGGGACTTAACAATAGAGATTTTGGATTCTTTCTCTTTTGGCACTTATAAAATAAAGTTTGATTAGAGCTGTTGGTAAGTTACATCTAATGATCATTTAAACGCAAGCTTCAAAGCAAGTTATGAAATTTATTACTTGTTATATATATATAATATATATATATATATATATATATATATATATATATATATATATATATATATATATATATATATATATAATCAAAACTACCCCAAATCCAAAATTCAACCAGACCAGCATAAAAATAATATTAAAACACTACCAAAGGTTGCACTGCTACAAGCAGACTTCTCAAGTGTAAAGAACTACAAAAACTACACAATATATATATAATATTAAGCATGACCCACAAATCCATTCACTTCCCATCCACCCTTAATATTAAAATAACTCTTAAATAAATTAATTGCTTCAGAATAATAAATTTTCAATAATAAAGTTTTTTTAATTCTTCTTTTGATTTCATTTCTTTCAAAGAAGACAACCTTAGCTTCATCAAAATCAATAGTGTGGCCTGTATCTTTTTCATGGACATACAAAGCAGAACTAAGATATCTATTTTTAACTCTACTTTAATGAACCTTTATTCTTTCATTTAAACTCAAACTACTCTCACCTATGTAAACCTTCTTACAAATAAACAAGGGATAAAATATACTACACCAGGAATAGTCTTTCTATCAAAAATTTCTTTTGTATTATTTAATAAATTATTCAATGCAACACCCCTTTTCCAAGCAATTTTCTTATTTCCAAACAATTTACTATTTCTGCAAACAATTTTATAAAAAGACAATTTAAATGGCAAAGAAATAAACACATATTTTTCTTTAACCTTTACATCCTTACAAATATTACTATTAAATGAAATACTTTTAACAAATTTATCAGAGTAACCAATCCTCAAGTAATCTTTATAAAATTGATATTTCTGAAACAAAGCAACCCCACTAGAAGTATTTAATTTATTATTCCTATGACAATAATTCCTTAAAGCATCTACTTTATGAGATACAGACTGATAGCTATCAGGTTTAATTATAGATCTTAATTCTTTACTTTTAACAAAATGACTGCACAGTAAACAATTAATCTTTACATTTCTAATCACCAAAAGATCTAAAAATTTTAACTTACCAAAATCTAACCCCCATCCTTCTAACACAAATTTTATAGAAGGATCAAAACAATGAAACTCATTTACAAATTCTTTCAATTTATCATTCTCAACTACAAATAAACAATCATCAACATATCAAAAGAAGAATTAAAGAATCTTTATTATTGAAAATTTATTATTCTGAAGCAATTAGTTTATTTAAGAGTTTTTTTAATATTAAGGGTGAATGGGAAGTGAATGGATTTGTGGGTAGTGTTTAATATTATATATATATTGTATAGTTTTTGTAGTTCTTTACACTTGAGAAGTCTGCTTGTAGCAGTGGCACCTTTGATAGTGTTTTAATATTATTTTTATGCTGGTCTGGTTGAATTTTGGATTTGGGGTAGTTTTGATTATATATTGACTAGTTTAGCTTTATGCTTGCAATGTTTATATATATATATATAAGAAATAAATGCAGTCATAAATTTTTGTAGATATTTTTCTACATTCCCTGGAATAATAACGACTGTAAAGAGTTAAATAACTCTGATTTAAAATAAAATTTTATTATAAGTTAAACTTTTAAAAAGGTCTGAATAAATAGTAGTAGTAGTAGTAATAATAATAGTACTACTACTACTACTCCTACTACTACTACTACTACTACTACTACTACTACTACTACTACTAGTAGTAGTAGTAGTAGTAGTAGTAGTAGGAGTACTTGTCATCATCATAATCATCGTCATCTCCTCCTCCTCTTCTTCTTTTGAAATTTAAAAATGAGTATGGTATTTTTGAAATTTTTAAATTAATTGAACAAAATTTCTATCTATTAAAAATTCCCTAAGTGAAAACATGTATAGCACACGTTGACAAAAATTTCAAGCATTGTTCAAAAGGGATTAGAGAGATAAAAAAGCTCTGTTTTCAATCAAGGTGTTGTTATCACCTCAGATGATTCTATAAAAGGGCTGATAAAAATATCATCTGCAGTCTGGATTGTAGGTTGTGTAAGTGCTGAACAGAACAGTTTGGCTAGTAAATTTTTTTTGAGTAAGTGACAGATAATAGCTGACCAAAATAGATAGCTACAGTTTGTTGTTGGCTGTAGCAGAGAGTTGGCAGGATAGCTACCATGAACTGATGTAGCTGGAGGTAGGAGAGTAGATCCAGTAGCTACTACTATTTTCCTTTTCAGGAGTGTGAATTCACCCAGAGAAAAATGATCTCCTTTTTTCTGTTGAAATTGATAGCCTTTAATAGGGAGAGGACAGTTGCTTGCCTGAAATTTATCAAATCTAAGACAGAAGGGAACTGATTCAATGCCAAGGTGTCGTGATTATAGCTTCCTGATTATAACTTTCCTGAATTGATCACCATCAAGAGAAACTATCAGTTAATGATGAAGTAGTTATATGAATGCTGCTATGTCTATATCCAGAGGAGCACAGATAAACATATATACAGTGAGTTGTATTTTTTTAATATTCCTTAAAAAAGACATTTTAACTTAGTATTTTAGTAAAACAAATAAGTAATATACGTGTGTCAAACATCTAAAAGAGAGATGGTTTGCTATATATATTTTGTAAAGAAATTATTTTCATATTCATTAGTAAAAGTAACATTTTAACAACTGATAGATATATATATATATATAAAGTGATATTTGTTTAGAATTATTTATTAAAGGAGATAAAAAAAGTTTAAATTTATATTTATAATTTAAAAAAAAAAGAAACATTGATTACGTAAGTTATATTTATTAAGGCTGTAGCCTCAAGCACATGCATATAAAATGCGATAGTAGAGACCTCTACGGGTCTTAAACCACAAGCTTACTCTTTGGAAGAAAAGAGGGGAACTTTCTTTACTTCAACCTACTTTCTATTTAAATAGGTGAAGCGGTTCAATCTGAGAGCGTGAAGTTACTCAATACGTCACTAATTAAGTCCACATTTACTACGAGTCAATGGAAAGATTTTATAGTGAGAAATCTATTACGATAAGCTAAAGTTGTAATTATAAATTTATTTAAACAGTTAAGAAAAATATTTTCCAAAAATTTTTAAAATAGGTAAATGTCAGTCTGCATATATACACACACACACTTTTACATGTACATTTTAAATCTTTTATTATATTTTATTTAACAATTCAAATATTTTACGTAAATAAATTAATATGTTTCACTGATATGCAATTTAAATAAACCTAGCATAAATTATTCGTATTATTAAAAATTATGTAACAAGTTAATTATGTTCAGAAATTTCATGCAAACATATGTATGTGTGCATATATCTATCAATTGTATTGCAAATACCAATGCTTGTCAAGCATAAAATATATGCAAAATTTAATCATTTTTTAATAATTATTTTAAGTTAATTGAAATGTTTTTATTGTATATTATAAAATGTGCATCTGTGTATGGATGTATATATGTATGTAAACTCATCAAGAGACATTGTAAATCAATGTAATAACTTGAATTTTATAGTAACCTGTAAATTACAATGTGATAATTTTTATTATTGTATGTTATTGAAAATCAAAAGCCAAATCCTATAAGACCTTCATTTCATTTTTTATTGTTATCCAATAAACTTGTTCAATTGTAAAAAATATTCCAGTGACTTAATTGTAAATAGTTATAGAATATTATGTAAATCATATCTTGGTCACCATACAATAATAGAGCATGTGTTCTGTGAACTACATTCAAGTATAATGGGTGTATATATGAATGGGGGAGGGCATTTAGTGCTTTTGGGCATCCAGTGATGATCAATCATCATTATCCCTGCTTGCACAGGAAAGAATATTCCTTAACACCCATGCACTACCTTTTATTTAATTAGTTTAGTCTTATTAGAATTTAAGTTATACTTGGCCAGTACAAGTGTCCTGAGCATTGATGATGATCAGCATGTATTTGTATCTCAGCATTATTGTTTAAGGTTTTTGGTTATGTATTCTAATGAATTAGCACTTAAGTGCTGTATCCAAGTTATGTTTAAATAATTTTCCAAGCTGACTTAGGCTCAATAGTTAGCCTAATCTACAGAAGACCCATTTCCAATCCAGTTACAAGATTGACTGTTGATTTATTGTAATGATTTATTTTAATTGTTGATTATTCATGATGATGAATGGTTAATTTTGAGTATTACTTAGACTGATTTTCACTTTTTGACAATGCTAGTTGATACATGATGGATGTATAAATATTTTTGTTACTCTAAGGAGTGATCGACTGATCTCTCAAAGATCTCTTGTTCTCATGCACTTCTTAAATATGTCTTACTTATATATACTTTTGTAAATTATTGATATTTCATTTTAAATGACTGGGAGTAATGATGATTTTACCATAACCCCAGGTATGACTATGATCAAACTCCCTTTTTGTGACCACTTTCTACCACCTCTTTCCATTACATTATATATATATATATATATATATATATATATATATATATATATATCTGCAGATATATATATATATATATATATATATATTCCTCTGCAGATTTATTAATTGGTGAATGATTAAAGTTTGAATGATTTTCCTTTCTCGATTTACCGCTAACAATAACCAATATTCTATTTCCTGATTAATATTAGTTCATTAATTATTTAACTGTTATTTAATTACAAAAATGTCTCATCATCACTGTCAACCATTTTCAATCTATTGAAGAATGCAGGTCTCTCCAAGTTCATTCCATCTTCTCTGATCTCTAGCCTCTTCTCCACATCATTCCTCTACACTTCGTTATTTCTTTCATCCATCTCACATGTGATCTCTTTTCGGTTTTTTACAATCTCTTCAAATCCAGTTTAAAGATTTCAACAATGTATCTAATAACATCTTTTCTAGAAATATGTCCAGCTCAACTACATTTCAGTCATTTATCAACGATGTTAGTAACATTCGTTTGTTTTCTTACCAATGTATTGCATTTTCGATCTCTTCTTGTTACTCCTAACATGCATCTCTCCATACTGCTTTGAGTGGCCTGAAGTCCCAAGGCTGCTCTTTTATCAAGTTTCTCAGTCTCAGATACATAAGTCAGAACTGGTAAAACATATTCGTAGTGTTCTATTCTATCATGTCAGCACTTGATGGCGTTGATACTAAGCAAAAACACATACATATAACGTTACCGGGTTCACCCCGTTGTTTGTGAAAGAATAAGAATCATAGGGATTAATGTAATTCATTAATTTCCTTAATAACATTTACTGAAACAATTTTATGTAAACATACATTATTGCAAATATTTTATTATAGTAGAGTTCTCCATGTGGCAAGACATTCCTCCCCCCTTGCCACAAACTTTGCAACTACATTGTAGTGGCAATAAAATGATGCTGATAAAGCATTAATTACTGAGTTGTCTTTTACTTTTTCTGATCATTTTTGTAAAGAAAAATAATTATTTATTAATTTATTTATTGATTGATTTCTTACAAAAGCTATCTTTGAAAGATAATATGTGTATGGATATTAATGGCACACCTATTAAGAATGATTAATAATTTCCAACTCGATGGCTTTTTTTATTACTTTTTGGTTGGGTATTTCAAGATTAATAAATGTATTCTTTGGACAATTTCTTTTGGCCTCTGGATAGAACTACAAGAATTTTCACAGTCATACATCTTTTTTTTGTCTGAAGGCTGAAAGTAATTCATTCCGATTTCCTTAATCAATTTCTGTAATTTAGTCAAGAACAATTTGACACTACCAAAGATTTCAAACACACTTTAACACCAAGTGGCCTCAAAAAGTTTCAACTTAGTCCTGCAATGTAGGCCAGAGGATATGCCTTTTTATATCTGCAAGAATTAAAACTTTATCAATTGACCTACCTTATGGCAAAGATTTTATTCCAGTAGAATTAATTAATTCTACATGCACACCAGCTTCTGTGTATGGCAGTTGGCCTGATTTCGATCTGTCAGTCATTTTATTTGTTGCTGGAAGTGTTCTCATGAAGACGTAACTTTTTGCATGAAGTTGTTGAAATCTAGCTTGGATCTACCCTTTACAAATTGATTTGTAATTTCCATGTTGAGTAAGGAAGTCGGGTGACGGGTTGACAATTGTTAAGAGGTAATAGGACAAATGACTTTGTAAAGTAATGTTTTTTACATGCATATTTGAAGAGTTGTGACAGGATGAAGTCCAGACATCCTCACATGATACAGTAATGAACATTGAACTATGAGCATTGGGATAAAGTATGTAACACTAAAACAGGCTGACTGCTGAGAAACAACATCTTTTCTGTGCGTTATATTATATAAATTAATGCCCTCGATGGTGCTGGCTGCTGCGTATGAGACAGCCTCTTTCTGTGCTGTTTGTGCATAGTTATATAGAACTAAAAGGTAGCAGCTGCGTAAACAGCATATTTATGTGCTTTTGCATATAAATAGTGAGATCATGTGGCTGACACGATGGAATAGAAAACTACCAACACATTTATTAAAAACTTTCATTTTCAAACGCATAGGCATATTTGTTTTTAGTATTGTTATTTCTACTTAAAGAACTCCAGCCAAGTGCAATTGTATGATTAATTCCATCCATTATGTTTCTATATTTTTTTAACATTATGACGAAGATATTTATAGTTATTAACTTTTTTTAACTCGTTATAGTTAACCTCTATTTTCATCTTTTAAGAAAATCCATTGAACATTACTTTAATCATTTTTACATTTATATTTAGTTCTACTTTCTTAGATTCATTTAATAACTCTTGCAACAATTCCTGAAACTCCGAAGCATTATTTGCAAAAACAACTACAACCTCTGCAAAATCTAAATGACTTAAATAATCTCCATTTACATTTACTCCTTTAACTTCTCATTTTAATCCACAAAATACTTCTTTCAGCACTACTGTAAAAGGGTTTGGAGATATGAAGTCACCCTGTCATACATCCGTCTCAATTTTAATCTTCCTAGTATTATTGAAACGGTTACACCTGTTTCACCTATTATCTTTGATAATAGTATATATTTGTTGTACTCAGATGGCGTGTATTTCTTAAATTTTAAAAACTTTGCTTATAATATTGCGAGTATGTGCGTATATAATCGTCCTTACTAATTATAAATATTTATATACGAGCATATTCCATTAGATTTGTTAAAACTGAAATAAACATAACTGGATAATTAATTTATCTATATAGCAGCATAATAAGTTAAATTTATAATATTACTTATTTTTCAATATTCTTTCTAAATAATTATTTAAGTCAGTATTCATTTTGAATATTTTCCAAGTTAGATAATTTTCAATTCTTTTGTTTGCTTAAAATTACAAGCAGAAAGTTTTATCAGTTTTAACACTTCATTCTAAAAATAAATCTTTGGCTAAAATTTGACCTATTTAAAATTGATAACCAAGACCAATTATAATATTCAGTCAGGCATAAATCTATACAAAATCTATACAAATTGCCTGTGACCATTCTCTTAAAAATATATATCTTTTAAAACTGACGTCAATTAAAACAATAGAGCCTTTCCATGTCCAGATTTAGATATACTTAATATTTTACTAACTGGATATTTGGTTAAAGGCTAGTTTGAACTAGTCATCTTGTGATGTGGCATGACTCAAAGTAGGAGGTTACTTCTGTCAAAAATACAGCATAAAAAGGGGCCCAAAATAGCCACCAAGTCTCTAACCTAGCCTCTTCCATCATCTATCATCATCCGTGTAAATTTTTTTTCTGTTGCTGAGAAATTTGTGCTTGCTGCCAAATTTTATTTCCGAAGACCCGAGTTAACTAAGAAAACTGTTCCTGCCGTTTAGACTGCTAAATCTAAAAAAACCATCATCCAAGCTGCTATAAAATGACCGTTGGCTAGAAGACACAGAGACAGCCGTTTGCTCTTCCACGAGCGGCTACCGATGACAAAAAACCTCCACCATGCCCATCACTGTAAGAAAGATGTACCCGAGAGACCAGATAGTTCCTGATCAGAGAAATGGAGAAAGCTGCCACCGAGATAAATTCACGAAGTTACATCCAGACTAAAACCTAAGAGAAGCCCAGCCTGACTGAATATAAAGAGAAGCGCAATGAACAAGGCCTTAAAGACTTTCCGGTAAATCCTTTCTACAAAATATTACATTTCCTAACTAAAACGTATACTAAATGAAAGCTAGCTAAATAAATCACATAATTTATAATATTTCTAAATGTTCCACTAAAATGTTTATCGTAAAATGGTTTAAATCTTAGAACACACTCAATTCTTGCTTGATCATTAATAACTTTAAGTAGGCGTTGATCATTAATAATTTAAATAATCACACACATCTAGTTTCTATAAAACCATACTATAAATTTTTATGTCTAAATTATTATCTTATCGATCATTTTATGCAATTCTTATATTTTAAGTTCATGTTTATTGATTTATGCTGTGTTTTTATCAGAACGGAGTCTGGTGTGTTAATAAATTATTGGGGGGAAGGGAGTGAGCAATTACTTTTATTATATCAATATTGCGATATAAAGAATATAGCTAAGACTCTTTTCTGAATTATATTTGTGATAGAGTGAATCGAACAAATTATTTAAAATCTTTTACTAAAGTTATTTAAAAATGTATATTTGCTTATATTATTTAAAACGCATCTTTTCCCAAGTTAATTGAAAATGAAAATGTTTCGCTAAAGTTATTTAAAAGGTATCTTTAGCGTCTATTATTTAAAACGCATCTTTTCTAAAGATTATATAAAATGAAAATGTTTACTAAAGTTAGTTAAAACGTATATATTGCGTATGCTATTTAAAACGCAGATTTTGCCCAAGTTATTTAAGAATTATATTTGCGTAAGTGATTTAAAATATGTATCTTGTCAGTTATTTGAAAAAGTATATTTCACACAAGCTATTTAGAATATAGATTTGCATTCGTTAGTTAAAACTCATTTTTCATTATTAATAAGATCTATTTTGACGAATTATTTAAGATGTGTAATTTACTTAAACATCAATAATTTGCGTGAGCTATTTTATAACGCACATTTTATTATTTAACAACCAGTTTGCTATAACTTTGTTTAATTAGAGGTTAAGTAACTATACAGAAAACCTTAAATCAGATTCTCATTATCGCCTTTAGCGCATAATTTAATAAGCTCATTTATGAACTGACCGGTGGTAGTAGCACTGAAGAAGCTAAGATTTTGGCGTAATTAAATTTATTAAATATTAATTTAGCGTTGCGAATGTATTGCTAATTTGCATAAAAATGCATATCTACTTGCTATGTCTATAATGGCCTATCTCAAGATTGTTCCACGTCCAGGCACGCCTCGAAAGTTTAGGCCACTGCGACAGTTCTTCGTATTTCGTCAAGTCACGCCTCGAAAGTTTAGGCAAATGTGACATTTATTCTTGTATAACGAAACCAAAGCATTTCCAAAGGGCTCATAAGCCAATCTTCTGTTCTTAATAAAAAGGCCTCTTCCATTGTAGCAAGCAGATCGGTTAGGGAACCGTTTACTAGGTAATAAACCCCATTAAGAATGCATTCGAGCCGCACTTATCTGATAGTATAGTTTCTAACGCACTAGAATCTGACGTTCCCCTGCCACCACATCTCAGTTCAGTTTCCCTAGAAAGTGACTTCGGCTTTGATCCGACCTAGAATCTGAGTTAATGCGTTTATCTGTATAACAATATTATATCACGCAAATATCTATAATATGATTTTGAATATATTTATAATATAATCTTAAACTTAGTCATTATAATATTTTAAACTTGGCAACAATGATATAATCTTCAACGTATTAGTAATATCTAGCATTTATCCATCAACTCGATTACTCTAGCTAACTATAACCGATTTCAAACATATAAAACATGGCATGAATTACAACATGAAAGGTGACATAAGCTTACTAAGAGTCTATTGCTTTGTAATATCATTTTATACCCTGAGAAAACATACTCAATGCTTTGTAATATTATTTTATAACTTTGAGAATTCACTCATTGCTTTGTACTATTATTTTATACCCTGAGAACACACTGAATGCTTTGTAATAATATTGTTTTATAACTCTGAGCATGCATTCATTGCTTTGTATTATTGTTTTATAACCCTGAGAATCCACTCACCTGCGTGTGAGCTAGCTGTACACAACCTACTATGCTTGAGTATTTATTAAATGTTATATTAAATTTATGAAATATAAATTTGTCTCAGTCTCATTACTTGCTCATTATCTTATGAATCACTAGTTAAGGTATATAATAGAATATGTAATAAGGGGGGAATGTCTCATGTTTTACTGCTTTGCTATTGCTGGAACGTGATCAAAGAGATATCGAGTGTAACCTCTGGCATGTCATTCGCGATGGGTTGACTTGGAAGCACGAGTGAGAGAGTTAAGGTATGATCAGACGTAGGGTATTACTATCCCGACTTGGTCAGCTTTTGGTTCTCTGGCTTGGACTCTCAGTCTGTTGAGCAAATGTACAAACCTGACCGTTACATAGGTATATTTTTTTTCCCGGAGTTAGCGACCCAACGTGTGGCTTAGACTAAGTACACAACCCTGAGTAGAGTTATTATATTTTTCGTTCCAAATATCACTGCAGTATGACAAAAATACGTATAAATTAAACAAAACAACTCATAATCTAGTATTAAAATTGATAAATAATTTGAGTTTGTAAATAATTTGGATAAATTAATTGGTGATTCAGAAAGGGATGAGCAAGAGAATGATCAAGCAAGAAAAATATATATAAATACACAAATGATCAGGCAAGAAAAAGAAATACACGCGTACTGAAAAAAAAAAAAAGTTTAATTTTAAGGGAGAAACCACAGGTGGCAAGTCAGAAGCTGGGTGAGTCTGAAAATTTAATTTCATTATTTAGATGTGCTTATTATATATTTAATTATATTATTAGTTAAAATGTATCAGGTAGCAAATAAAAAGGAAAAATGGGCAAAGAAGGAGTGATTGAGGTAATGATAGGTAGTCAGTTCTGGGGGAGTAGACGGCGAGTCAGCTGTCAGATATAAAAATAAAAGAAGCAGATCAAAGAAAATAATAGTACTAAAATATATATAGAAAATAAAAATAAAATGGAAGTTGAAATAAAAGAAGGAAAAGAAGATCAGGAAGAGCAGATAGGAAATGAAGTAGAAAGTGAAGGTAAAACTTTGAGATCAGGGAAGGATAGTAAAAGATGTAGCAGTATGGAGGAGGAAGTAACAACTAGCATAAATGATAGCGATATAGAAGAAAGTGGGCCAAAACCAACACAAGAAAAGAGGCATAAGGAAAAGCAGGAAGTAGTAAATGAGGCACCAAGCCTAATGACAATAATGGAAATAATAAAAAAAAATAATGAGAGAATGGAAGAAAAGGATAGAAGAGATAGAGAAGAAAAAGAAAGAGATAAGGCTGAAAGGGAAGAAAAAGAAAGAAGAGAAAGAGAAGAAAAGGAAAGAGATAAGGCTGAAAGAGAAGAAAAGGAAAGAAGACATAAGGAAGAAAGGGAAGAAAAGGAAAGAAGAGATAGAGAAGAAAAGGAAAGAGATAAGGCTGAAAGAGAAGAAAAGGAAAGAAGACATAAGGAAGAAAGGGAAGAAAAGGAAAGAAGAGATAGAGAAGAAAAAGAAAAAGATAAGGCAGAAAGGGAAGAAAAAGAAAAAAGAGATAGAGAAGAGATGCTTCGCTATATAGAGCACATGTTTGACAGCAAGGTAGAACAAAAATTCCCTGCTCTAGAAGGAATGGAAAGATTAACAACGGAATGTAAAAAGCAAAGTGAGGAAACACCGAGAGAGAGGGTGGTGCTCCTAGAGATACAGAATAAAGAAAGCAAAGAGAGGAGAGATATAAAAGAAGAGGAAAAGATAGCCAGAGAAGAAAAAGATAAGGCTGAAAAGGAAAAGATAGCTAGAGAAAAAGTGAGGACAAAAAAGGAAGAGATAAAGATAGAGATAAGACCAGAAATAGAGAAAAAAGTAGAAGTTCTAGAAATTGAGTTAGAGATAGCAAACAAAAGAACCATAGAAGAAAGTGTAGATGAAGAAGAGTACAGGAGCTGCAGGAGAGAGTAGATAAGGTAGAAAAGGAGCAGGAAGAGACAGCATGGTTAGAAGGTAGAGAATTAGCACAGAGAAGCATAAAATTAGCTAGTGGAGACCAAGGATGGACAAATAAAAGAAGCAGAGGATAGGATAGTACAAAGGGAAGTCAGAGTGGAAGATAGAGACCCAGCAGAGACGGAAGTAAAGGTAGACAAATTCCTCGAAATAAGTAACCAAAGTAGAAAACAAGAAAGGTGCAGTGCAATAAAGACCAGAGGAGAAGAGTAGGGAGAGGAAAAAGAAAGATGAAGGAGTAGGGAGAAAAATTAAACTCCATAGAGAACCCAACGTTAAACCCTTGGAAAAAAATAAAAAGACTGGACAGTATCACTTTAAGAGACCTCATAGTGCATAATATAAATAAGACAGAGCACACAGAATTTCCACCCTGGAGACTTCATTTTGATAACAGTGGTCCACCAGCCATTCCCGTAGTATTAAGCATAAAGAATAAAACAGTGGACCTCCAGAATAAAGAGCAGGCTCGAATACACCAGAAACGTGCAGACGCACATAAGAAAAGAAAACAGAATTCAACTTGCCAGTTCGAAGTAGGGGACCGAGTTTGGGTGAAAGATAAGCCTCCAAATAACGGACACTTATCCAAGAACCGAAAATTTTACCCACTCTACAAAGGGACAGACCAGATAAATGAAAGCTGGAGAAAATTACTTTTAAATTACCTAAAGTCTAATACAAGGAGTTCGAAACCACGCTTATTAAACCGTACCAGATTAGAAGTACTCTTAGAGCAACATAAGGAAATTATATTTAAGTTTTTTTTTAGTTTAGGGATGGTTAGAATTAGTTTTACATATTTAACCATATTTATTTATTTGTAACTCATATTTATAACCTATAGTAATATTAGCTTATTTAGGCGTTTATTCATTCATATTTAATTTATTTATTTTAATTAGAATTTATCTTATTAATCATTTAGTCATATTTGTAATATATAGTAATAAAAAGTTAAGCATTAGAATTAGGTTACCTTATTTATTCAATTTATAATCATATAGCATGAAAATAATCAGAAATTGTATTATCTTAGTTAAACAGAGTTATATATTTAATAATTATATTACGTTACTTAATTATATTCAACTATGCTAGAGCAGGGGGGTTGGCGTATTAGCTGCTTGCATGACCAGAAAGGGAAAGGGGATATTGAAGAAAGTAGACCAGATTAATATATATATAAAAGTTGTGTGGAGTCACTAGAAAAAAAACAGGAGCTACAAAAAAAAAAAGAAAAAGAGGGAAAAGGAGAATAGAAGGGGGAGAAAGGTCTTTTTTTTTACTTTTTTTTTTGTCCGGGAATGGATTGCTATGAAACGGTTACACCTGTTTCACCTATTATCTTTGATAATAGTATATATTTGTTGTACTCAGATGGCGTGTATTTCTTAAATTTTAAAAACTTTGCTTATAATATTGCGAGTATGTGCGTATATAATCGTCCCATTTATAATATAAAATTACAATCTCAAATATTTATATACGAGCATATTCCATTAGATTTGTTAAAACTGAAATAAACATAACTGTATAATTAATTTATCTATATAGCAGCATAATAAGTTAAATTTATAATATTACTTATTTTTCAATATTCCTTCTAAATAATCATTTAAGTCAGTATTCATTTTGAATATTTTCCAAGTTAGATAATTTTCAATTCTTTTGTTTGCTTAAAATTACAAGCAGAAAGTTTTATCAGTTTTAACATTTCATTCTAAAAATAAATCTTTGGCTAAAATTTGACCTATTTAAAATTGATAACCAAGACCAATTATAATATTCAGTCAGGCATAAATCTATACAAAATCTATACAAATTGCCTGTGACCATTCTCTTAAAAATATATATCTTTTAAAACTGACGTCAATTAAAACAATAGAGCCTTTCCATGTCCAGATTTAGATATACTTAATATTTTACTAACTGGATATTTGGTTAAAGGCTAGTTTGAACTAGTCATCTTGTGATGTGGCATGACTCAAAGTAGGAGGTTACTTCTGTCAAAAATACAGCATAAAAAGGGGCCCAAAATAGCCACCAAGTCTCTAACCTAGCCTCTTCCATCATCTATCATCATCCGTGTAAATTTTTTTTCTATTGCTGAGAAATTTGTGCTTGCTGCCAAATTTTATTTCCGAAGACCCGAGTTAACTAAGAAAACTGTTCCTGCCGTTTAGACTGCTAAATCTAAAAAAAACCATCATCCAAGCTGCTATAAAATGACCGTTGGCTAGAAAACACAGAGACAGCCGTTTGCTTTTCCACGAGCGGCTACCGATGACAGAAAACCTCCGGTGCTGATATAGTACGCGCTCGGCGGCCATTTTGAATTTGGAAACACCCAAAAACACTGCTGGCACATGCAAGCGATAAATGTCATCGACTAGAAGCACTCATTTTTCAAAAACGTAAAACGCCTGAGGCACTGCAATTAAAAAAGATGGTGGGGAGGGACTACACTTAAAAAAATGGCGGGAAAACATCACATTAAATAGCCTAAGGTGCTACTACCCCAAAAAAAGGGCGGGAAAATTACAAAATACTTTAAAATAAACCAAAAACGCTAATTTATATATATATAATCATAATCAAACATTGCAATATTTACAAAAATCCGTTAAAATATAGCGATCACTAGAAAAATAATATAATGCTATAAATCAAACCTTACTTTAAAATAAACCAAAAACGCTAATTTATATATATAGTCATAATCAAACATTACTTTAAAATAAACCAAAACTGCTAATATATATAGTCATGATAATCAAATATTGCAATAGTAAATCTCAAAAGATTAACCCTATGTTAAGGCACTTTTTTTAAAAAAAATCGTAAATGATATTTACAAAAACCCGTTAAAATATAGGGATCATTAGAAAAATAATAAATGCTATTTTAAAAATATCAGTCCGGTCTATCAACGCTATATACTAAATCAGTATTATAATTTTAAAAAACAATATTTAAAAACTATAATGCTATAAATCAAACATTGAGTTGTAACGTCACATTGAATAGCCAAAGGTTATACTATGGAAAAAAAAGAGCGGGAAAAGAAAAAGAGATGAAAATTAAAAAATACTTTAAAATAAACCAAAAACGCTAATTTATATATATATAGTCATAATCAAACATTGCAATATTTACAAAAATCCGTTAAAATATAGCGATCACTAGAAAAAATCAAACATTACTTTGAAATAAACCAAAAACGCCAATTTATATATATAATCATAATCAAACATTACTTTAAAATAAACCAGAAAACGCTAATATATATAGTCATGATAATCAAATATTGCAATCGTAAATCTCAAAAGATTAACCCTATGTTAAAGCATTTTTTTAAAAAAAAAATCGTAAATGGTATTTACAAAAACACGTTAAAATATAGCGATCATTAGAAAAATAATAAACATTACTTTGAAATAAACCAAAAATGCCAATTTATATATATAATCATAATCAAACATTACTTTAAAATAAACCAGAAAACGCTAATATATATATAGTCAAGATAATCAAACATTGAGTTGTAACGTCACATTGAATAGCCAAAGGTTATACTATGGAAAAAAAAGGGCGGGAAAAGAAAAAGAGATGAAAATTAAAAAATACTTTAAAATAAACCAAAAACGCTAATTTATATATATATAGTCATAATCAAACATTGCAATATTTACAAAAATCCGTTAAAATATAGCGATCACTAGAAAAATAATATAATGCTATAAATCAAACAATATCAGTCCGGTCTATCAACGCTATATGCTACATCAGTATTATAATTAAAAAAAAACAATATTTAAAAACTATAATGCTATAAATCAAACATTGAGTTGTAACGTCACATTGAATAGTCAAAGGTTATACTATGGAAAAAAGAGCGGGAAAAGAAAGAGATGAAAATTAAAAAATACTTTAAAATAAACCAAAAACGCTAATTTATATATATAGTCATAATCAAACATTGCAATAGCAATTATTTAAGTAATTTTTTACTAATATTTTAAGAATTGAAAAAAAATTACCAACTCTCGATCAGATGGATGGTCGTCCACTCAGGCTAAATTTGGTTCTTCCTTTTCATTACTGCAATACCACAAAACATCAAATTATACTTTTAAGATTTAGGTTTATTATTTTAAAGAAGACGCCAGTAAACAATTAATTTATTCAGGAAATATCGCAGCTTGATATGGTCTCTTTCAAATTTATTTTTAAAACTGTGTACTTGGGTCTGACACAAGGTATCTATGATGTAAGATAATTTCCAAGAATTATAGTTCGGATTTGGGCCTTTGTCTTACTAAGATAAAAGAAAGTGTTAAGTTAAACTTTCAAATTTAAAAAACAAACAAACTATAAACCAGCTAATGGACTTTTATGCCTCAAGCCTAACTAGTCATCAAATGCAAAAGATGGTTAAAATTAATTATAACAAAAAAATTATAATAAATTAATGATTTAAAAATATAATCGCACTGTAACATATTATACATCACAACTTGTACTCATATAAATATATATGTGTGTGCCGATACATGTATTACTTTTAAGATTTTAGTTTTAACACTTTAAAGACGCAAATAAAATTATTTTGTAATTTATTATAAAAAATATAAAAATAAATTAATGATTTAATTTATTTACGGGTGTATTCTTTTTTTACTTTCTAGAGCATGTATTTCGACATAGTCGACCCATGTAGTCTATCATGGCAGCTGCCATCCCACCCCATCCAGTATTATGAATGCCTAATAAAATATATTCTTTAATTATATTTGCATATTCACTTATTGTTGCTAATTCTGTCTATCATTCCGTTTCACCTTCTATGTATCATAGTAGGCCTGTTTGTCAAATTCAAACCCATCCCAGATCACGTGTATAATCCTATAATAATGTACTTTGATGTATAATAACGTATGTTTACGTGTATGTGTGCACATCTAATATATAAATAAATATATTTATATATTAGATGTGCGCACATATTAGACATCAAAATACATTATTATAAGATTATATACATAACGATGTTAGGCTTGAAGCATAAAAGTCCATTAGCTGGTTTACAGTTGTTTTTTTTTTTTAAATTTGAAAGTTTAACTTAACACTTTCTTTTATCTTAGTAAGACAAAGGCCCAAATCCGAACTATAATTCTTGGAAATTATCTTACGTCATAGATACCTTGTGTCAGACCCAAGTACACAGTTTTAAAAATAAATTTGAAAGAGACCATATCAAGCTGCGATATTTCCTGAATAAATTAATTGTTTACTGGCATCTTCTTTAAAATAATAAACCTAAATCTTAAAAGTATAATTTGATGTTTTGTGGTATTGCAGTAATGAAGAGGAAGAACCAAATTTAGCCTGAGTGGACGACCATCCATCCGATCGAGAGTTGGTAATTTTTTTTAAATTCTTAAAATATTAGTAAAAAATTACTTAAATAAATGCTATTGCAATGTTTGATTATGACTATATATATAAATTAGCGTTTTTGGTTTATTTTAAAGTATTTTTTAATTTTCATCTCTTTTTCTTTTCCCGCTCTTTTTTTCCATAGTATAACCTTTGACTATTCAATGTGACGTTACAACTCAATGTTTGATTTATAGCATTATAGTTTTTAAATATTGTTTTTTAAAATTATAATACTGATTTAGTATATAGCGTTGATAGACCGGACTGATATTTTTAAAATAGCATTTATTATTTTTCTAATGATCGCTATATTTTAATGGGTTTTTGTAAATATCATTTACGATTTTTTTTAAAAAAAATGCCTTAACATAGGGTTAATCTTTTGAGATTTACGATTGCAATATTTGATTATCATGACTATATATATATTAGCGTTTTTGGTTTATTTTAAAGTAATGTTTGATTACGACTATATATATAAATTAGCATTTTTGGTTTATTTTAAAGTATTTTTTAATTTTCATCTTTTTCTTTTCCCACTCTTTTTTTCCATAGTATAACCTTTGGCTATTCAATGTGACGTTACAACTCAATGTTTGATTTATAGCATTATAGTTTTTAAATATTGTTTTTTAAAATTATAATACTGATTTAGTATATAGCGTTGATAGACCGGACTGATATTTTTAAAATAGCATTTATTATTTTTCTAATGATGGCTATATTTTAACGGGTTTTTGTAAATATCATTTACGATTTTTTTTAAAAAAAGTGCCTTAACATAGGGTTAATCTTTTGAGATTTACTATTGCAATATTTGATTATCATGACTATATATATTAGCGGTTTTGGTTTATTTTAAAGTAATGTTTGATTATGACTATATATATAAATTAGCGTTTTTGGTTTATTTTAAAGTAAGGTTTGATTTATAGCATTATATTATTTTTCTAGTGATCGCTATATTTTAACGGATTTTTGTAAATATTGCAATGCTTGATTATGACTATATATATAAATTAGCGTTTTTGGTTTATTTTAAAGTATTTTTTAATTTTCACCTCTTTTCCTTTTCCCGCACTTTTTTTTTGATAGTATCACCTTAGGCTATTTAATGTGACGTTTCCCGCAATTTTTTTAAGTGTAGTCCCTTCCCAACGCCTTTTTTAATTATAGTGCCTCAGGCGATTTACTTTTTTAAAAAATGAGTGTTTCTAGTCGATGACATTTATCGCTTGCATGTGCCAGCAGTGTTTTTGGCTGTTTTCAAATTCAAAATGGCCGCCGAGCGCATACTATATCAGCACCAAACCTCCATCATGCCCATCACTGTAAGAAAGATGTACCCGAGAGACCAGATAGTTCCTGATCAGAGAAATGGAGAAAGCTGCCACCGAGATAAATTCACGAAGTTACATCCAGACTAAAACCTAAGAGAAGCCCAGCCTGACTGAATATAAAGAGAAGCGCAATGAACAAGGCCTTAAAGACTTTCCGGTAAATCCTTTCTACAAAATATTACATTTCCTAACTAAAATGTATACTAAATGAAAGCTAGCTAAATAAATCATGTAATTTATAATATTTCTAAATGTTCCACTAAAATGTTTATCGTAAAATGGTTTAAATCTTAGAACACACTCAATTCTTGCTTGATCATTAATAACTTTAAGTAGGCGTTGATCAATAATAATTTAAATGATCACACACATCTAGTTTCTATAAAACCATACTATAAATTTTTATGTCTAAATTATTATCTTATCGATCATTTTATGCAATTCTTATATTTTAAGTTTATGTTTATTGATTTATGCTGTGTTTTTATCAGAACGGAGTCTGGTGTGTTAATAAATTATTAGGGGGAAGGGAGTGAGCAATTACTTTTATTATATCAATATTGCGATATAAAGAATATAGCTAAGACTCTTTTCTGAATTATATTTGTGATAGAGTGAATCGAACAAATTATTTAAAATCTTTTACTAAAGTTATTTAAAAATGTATATTTGCTTATATTATCTAAAACGCATCTTTTCCCAAGTTAATTGAAAATGAAAATGTTTCGCTAAAGTTATTTAAAAGGTATCTTTAGCGTCTATTATTTAAAACGCATCTTTACTAAAGATTATATAAAATGAAAATGTTTACTAAAGTTAGTTAAAACGTATATATTGCGTATGCTATTTAAAACGCAGATTTTGCCCAAGTTATTTAAGAATTATATTTGCGTAAGTGATTTAAAATATGTATCTTGTCAGTTATTTGAAAAAGTATATTTCACGCAAGCTATTTAGAATATAGATTTGCATTCGTTAGTTAAAACTCATTTTTCATTATTAATAAGATCTATTTTGACGAATTATTTAAGATGTGTAATTTACTTAAACATCAATAATTTGCGTGAGCTATTTTATAACGCACATTTTATTATTTAACAACCAGTTTGCTATAACTTCGTTTAATTAGAGGATAAGTAACTATACAGAAAACGTTAAATCAGATTCTCATTATCGCCTTTAGCGCATAATTTAATAAGCTCATTTATGAACTGACCGGTGGTAGTAGCACTGAAGAAGCTAAGATTTTGGCGTAATTAAATTTATTTAATATTAATTTAGCGTTGCGAATGTATTGCTAATTTGCATAAAAATGCATATCTACTTGCTATGTCTATAAGGGCCTATCTCAAGATTGTTCCACGTCCAGGCACACCTCGAAAGTTTAGGCCACGGCGACAGTTCTTCGTATTTCGTCAAGTCACGCCTCGAAAGTTTAGGCAAATGTGACATTTATTCTTGTATAACGAAACCAAAACGTTTCCAAAGGGCTCATAAGCCAATCTTCTGTTCTTAATAAAAAGGCCTCTTCCATTGTAGCAAGCAGATCGGTTAGGGAACCGTTTACTAGGTAATAAACCCCATTAAGAATGCATTCGAGCCGCACTTATCTGATAGTATAGTTTCTAACGCACTAGAATCTGACGTTCCCCTGCCACCACATCTCAGTTCAGTTTCCCTAGAAAGTGACTTCGGCTTTGATCCGACCTAGAATCTGAGTTAATGCGTTTATCTGTATAACAATATTATATCACGCAAATATCTATAATATGATTTTGAATATATTTATAATATAATCTTAAACTTAGTCATTATAATATTTTAAACTTGGCAACAATGATATAATCTTCAACGTATTAGTAATATCTAGCATTTATCCATCAACTCGATTACTCTAGCTAACTATAACCGATTTCAAACATATAAAACATGGCATGAATTACAACATGAAAGGTGACATAAGCTTACTAAGAGTCTATTGCTTTGTAATATCATTTTATACCATGAGAAAACATACTCCATGCTTTGTAATATTGTTTTATAACCATGAGAATCTACTCATTGCTTGGTAATAATATTTCATACCCTGAGAACACACTGAATGCTTTGTAAAAATATTGTTTTATAACCATGAGAATCAACTCATGGCTTTGTAATCTTGTTTTATAACCCTAGTGTTCACTCACCTGCGTGTGAGCTAGCTGTATACAACTTGCTATGTGTCAATATTTATTAAATGTTATATTAAATTTATGAAATATAAATTTGTTTCAGTCTCATTGCTTGCTCATTATCTTATGAATCACTAGTTAAGGTATATAATAGAATATGTAATAAGGGGGGAATGTCTCATGTTTTACTGCTTTGCTATTGCTGGAACGTGATCAAAGAGATATCGAGTGTAGCCTCTGGCATGTCATTCGCGATGGGTTGACTTGGAAGCACGAGTGAGAGAGTTAAGGTATGATCAGACGTAGGGTATTACTATCCCGACTTGGTCAGCCTTTGGTTCTCTGGCTTGGACTCTCAATCTGTTGAGCAAATGTACAAACCTGACCGTTACATTATTACATAATCTAATTGTTGCTGTGGCATTTTTATAAATATTTTTCAGAATACGACAACATCCCGGTTCTACACCTTGACAATCCAATGCTTTAATCACTGAAGGAATGCTTTTAGAATCAAATTCCTTTTCATAATCTGAAAATCCACAAGATAATGGTAACTCATATTTATTGGTCCTCCCTATAGTTTCTTTCAGTATTTGGATTTTATCTATTGTAAACCACTTTTAAGTCTAGATTGCTCTTTTGGTTGGTTGAAGCCCAATATTCCTTGTAGACGAATTGTAATTATCCTGGAAGAATGCAACGTTATTATTTTAAGAAAAGTCTAAGACAGATAAAATTCTGAAAAAAATTACTTTGTATAGATTTCAATTTAATTAGTTGCTAAGTTATATATGCGTGTTCGTCCTTTATCGTTAAGCTTTGTACACATTTTTTTATTTATATATTCATGTAATCATATTTTACTTAACCCAATTCACCGGGAAATGTTTACTAATAGTATTAATTGATTCGATATTGAAAACAAAACAATTATTCGCTTTATTTTTGCATTTTCTCACAATATCTTCTTGAGAAAAGAAAATAACAAATGTAAAGGAAAATTATTAAAAACATTTTTAATAAAATAATTTATTTTTTGAATCACCAAACAGAAGTTTATTTTTCAAAATAGCGTATTTTTAAATCTAAGTTTAAATTTGACACTATCTGTTTTAATTGTTTAATTACATTGATAGTAATTTTTGGGCATTCGTTAATAGAAATATGTTGTAAAGGTATTGTTGGATTAAGTATTATGATCTTTAACATATCTTTATCAAGATCTGTAATAAACATAAGTACTAAATGTTTTAACGATCTCCAATCATTTTGAAAAATTATCTTCATATCTTCATTCATAACACCTTTACAATTTAGTGAAAAACGCTCAATAGTTTTACAACAAACTTGAAGCAAAGATTTCAGTAACAATACAGTTTCTACTCTACTATCACGGTAGCTAACATGAAACTCTTTGAGTTTTGTAAAAATATGACGAAAATTGTTTTTGGTATATGAAGATATCAGATAAGCATTACAGATCATAAAGCACTCTATATTTGGACATAGTTCACCAATCATAAATATATTTATTTTGCAAGCAAATAAAACTAATTCTTTAATTTTGCTCCCACATAATTCAAAACAATCATTTATGATATCAGTACTAATATAACTCAAAATAAGATTGAGCTCTTTTAGATTAAAAAACTTCGATATGATTTGTGTTCTCTCATAATTCCACTTACTAGAATTTATACGTAAAATTTGCAAATAAGGGCAACATTTATAAACGGTTTTGAAATCCTCAACAGATGCCGTTTTCCCAATATTAATATTTTTTAAATTTAAATATGAACTATTAGTTAGCAATGTATAAAGTTCTAAAATCGATAATATATTGTATGATTCTAAAACTTCTAAGTTAGGAAACAATTCTAAAATTGTTACATAAGTAGGAGGATTCAATCTTAACCCACAAATGTTGAGATTCAATAGATTTTGGCAAGCTAAAGGGACATTGCTGTTTTTAAATGTATATTTTTTAAATGGTAGATTAAGAATTTTTGTATAACTAATATTTAAAATCTTCAATTTAGCACATGTTACAAGAATTGTATCCATAACAATATTATCAGCCATTGTTCCAGATATGTTTAACAAAACCAGGTTCGGCAAATTAGCTATTAGATCCTTCATATCGTTACATGATAATCCACATTCACATGAAATTACCAAACTTTCCAGCGCTGGCCGAATAGATTTTATATAATCCACAATATTTGACGAAGTATTAATCAACAACAGGGCTTTCATATATTTTCTTATGAATAGTTGTAAATTAAACCCATTTATGAGCTGTGCTTTTTCTAATGATGAATAAATACTATCAACCAAAAGGTCTGGAAGAAATAAATATTTACCATTTTCATTTAGCGATTGAGTTCTCATATTTCGATAACGAGTTAACTGCTTGTTCGATCGTATTTTAGATAATTCTTTTAAAATTAGTTGTAAACAAATGTCTGTAAGATCATGAACTATTTTTTTCCTAGGCATTATATAAATTAAATAAATCACAATAAATTTAAACCTTTTCTAAAAACTTGAACGTTCAATAATTTCAGTCTAAAGACTAGTCTATAATTCGAATATAAAATAATATATTAATTTTAAATGACGTCACATTATGACAAAATACATTATTTTTTAAAAAAACTACTTTTTGTATTGTTTATACATCTTTCATATATAAAGAAATTTTACAGAACTATTGTTATTGTTATTGGTATGATGTCTATTTATAAGCAACGAGCCTCCAACTCATGACGTCATCTATCCACAATAATTTCGTAAATATTGCGATTTTAAAATTTCTAACTGATGAGTTTTTTTTCTACATATTAGGTTTTTTTAGTGCCATTGACATATGATTATAAACGGGTGAAAAGATAGCAGAAGCTTGCCCAGTGGGCACATTTTAATCACAATAATATAGAAACTCTGTTGGAAAACCATTTTGTTCCATCTTTTCCAGAATTCTTTTTCACAGGGAAATAGTGGACTAGTTACATATGTAAACAAATGAGTGAAAAAAATACATTTTTGTATCCTAATATTTTTACCTATTAAGACTATTTTTCCAGAACTGTTTACTCATTAATTTTTTATCTGATACTACAAGTAACTTCAACAGTTAAAATCTCTATATTCAGCCATTAATAATCGACTCTAAGGAAATATCATTTCAATATAAATATATAAATTTATAAGTGAATAGAGTATATTTTACTTTGTTAGTTTTCTGAGTTATCAAATATCACATTAGCAAGGTATACTTGCTAATAAACATTGAGATACTTGCTAATAAACATTGAGAGCAAATAATAGCAAATTTTTAACATGATGCCTCATCAGGTATGATTAATAACTTTTACTGAAAGGAATTTTAGCCTGTTATTAAATAAATTTCGTTGTTTATCATTTTTCATTTTAAATTTCTCTGCATGGTTTTAAAATGACATCTTCTTTATGGTATTTTCTTTATTATATTTGGTGCAATGTTAATATTATGATTAATAATACTTTTCTTATAAAAACCGAAAAATTGTCTTTGAAATTATTTCAGATTTAAATTTTTTTTTGAAATAATGCATTTATTTTTCAGAAAGTTTTCTATTTGGGAAAGTACTGAGATTAAAATGGGCTATAAAAATTGTATGGTAGGTTTTATGTAGAAGAACAGAAATAAACAATTAAAGCCACCACTTATACTCTAAAACATGCAAAGAGGATAACAAAAAATATAAAGCTTATTCTATTTATAGTTGGTATATGATATTAGTTAATGAGTAAACTGAGGTTGTTAAATACACTCTTACATGGTATAAAATATGTTCCTTATCAATAAGTGGATTACAATACTGCTGTTAATTACTGATAATATTAGATAAATGCTTATGGGTTTTTAGAGTTGCTATTATTATTTTTATATGCAGCAAAAATACTAGATTACTCAACTTCAAACATCTACAACTAACTTCTAAGCACAAATTACTCCCTGATAATAGATGATATCATGAAAATCTAAAATTTCTAAGCACAATCTGGTTATTATTTGTCAAAATTGCTGTAATAATATTCAAAAAGAAATCAACTATTGTAGGATTTATTGTCATAAAAGCAAAAAAATATATATTATGAAGTCTCTACAATAGTCATTTATTGATTTTAGAATGGAGGGCATCGAGCAGAATTCCGAAGTAAAAAATTATTCCGCAATTGAAACAACTTTACAAACTAAATCATGAAGCCATCTTAATTCAATCTTTATCTAGTTATGCATGTTTAGTATGTTAAGTGTTTAAAAGTGAAAAATATCAAATTTGTAATTACTAATTTCCATTATTCTTTTAACATATATATTGAAACAGTAAGATATGCCTTACCAATCTTAGTTTCACCTTGCCTTCCTGTTTCCTTATTTAAATCCTAATTTTATCGTATTGTGTATGTACTGCGTATATTTACCAAAATCCTGCCTAAATTTATATGTCCAAAGGGGTACCCAGGGTTTTATAATAATTAAAATTGTCTTAAACGGTTTTATTTTCAAACCTCGAGTATATTTTATATATATATATGCTTGTACAATAAAGTAGGTCACATATTCTCATCTACACACATACTGCGATAATATTTAAAATTTATGAAAATATTTTATTTAAAATTTGTTGTTTTTGAATCTGTTTATTTTGTGATGTTATTTCGCTATATTTGTTTACATTTAATAAAATAATATCACTGATAGATATATTCTGGAAATTAAATTCAAAAGAGAGTTATAAAATATAAAATTTTATTTAGTTTTCCAAAATCATGCCATTTTCTTTTTAAATCAGTGAGGGTAAGTAAAGAACAATAGTGACTAATTTTAACTATGTTGGCGCCAGTTTTACTAGTAGATTTTGATAAGATTAAAAACAGTGCTTACGAGCAGATTTAATTAAAAAATGCAGTCCGTGTTTTCCAATTTATTAATAAATTAAGAAATGGATTTTACCACCACAGGGTTAGATTATAATCAGAGAGAGCAAATAAATAGGGCTGATTGATTATTATAAGATTATTATAGTTATTAATTAATCTGCCTGATATTGTGACAGCAAAAGTTATTTTCTGTAATTTTGAAATTGATTTTCTAATAGCTTTTTATTTGCGTTATCGGACTGACCGGCTTGTTTGTTAGTTTAAAACAAGTTTTGAAATCGTTTCACCTTAGAATGATGGTGTAAAGGGGCAGTAGGCTGTTTTCCCTCGGGAGCCATTGCCTTGGCCATCCGTCATTCACCATCCGATGTCCTGTCACTGCACCATCAAGCCAAACTGAACCAGCCCAAAGAATGCTGCTCGGAAATCTATGTACTAATTGCTGCTGCTGAACAACAAACCCAGGAAAATCAAATTCGCTAAAGAACTCTAGTACAAAAGTTATGAAATGCTTACGGACTGTCTTTGCAAAAAGAGGTAATTAAAATCAACACAAGATCTCGGAAACCTTCATGCTATAGCTAATAAAATTTATATATTTCTTAATGTATATTTATTCAAGTATTTTTAATGCATGCTGAACTTGTGCTTGGGTTGATTTTCTATATATATATATATATTTGTAAATGTTTTATTTAGATCTGTATTGTCATGTAAATATCTCATGAATTTCTTTAGGCAAATGCGAGTTATGTAGGGAAGTTAAATAATGTGTGGTTGCCATCTTAATTTATTAAACCGCAAACACGCATTTCCCCCCTCCCACCTAATATATATAGGTTTAAAAATATTTTTACGTTTAATCAATTTGTTAAAATAAGTATTTATTTCTCTAAGCTTTGTTGAGAGTCTGCAGAATATTAAATATGAAATTTGAGAGAGAGCTATGCCTGTTCTTTAATAAATTGCCTTTTTTGCTAAGTATATTTAAAATTTAACTGTGTTGCTAGTGAGTGTGCTTGGGTGCTGGAACCTTACCATTTGCAAAGATCACCAACGGTTAAATCCATTTCCCTTATTTTACTCCGCAGTTCCCAGTACTGTGCTATAATGGCACATGGGAATTATTTCGCGTACGTCCCCACAGTTACGAAGCTCCTAGGTGCGGGCCAGGTTTGAGCTGTGAGTGGGCTAGAGATGCCCCAAATAAAAGGCGAAATGCCTATCCAAAGCCAAGACCTTTTCTTCATAGTATTTTATAAAGTTGCATACTCAGAAACTGCACTCCTCCTCGGCATTATATTGCTGGCACCACCATACATTTTCCTTAATAATTATTTGACATGAATTCTATTATATTAAATAAATTCTAAATCCACAGCATAGCTCGATCTTATAATTTAGCTAATCACTTCACGAGCGACTCTCAGTCTCCATTTAAGATTCCAATTTTAAATAGTTTTAGAATATTCAAATTCTGTTAAAGACTTTATGTGACTCGCATATGCCTACCATGTCACTGTATTTTAGACACGTTATCTAAACGAACCCAAGTATGAGGTATCAGCCATCTTGTTGTTTTTCATATATAGCTATCCAATTTATATAGCTAAACTATTTTCTATATCTAATTATTAAAATATTATCTTTAAATTTATTTATTTTCTTTATTTATTCGGGGTGCAATATAAATTACATAGCATATTAGACTTATCTTGGGCACATCTATAAGTTATTGTTAAATGAACCTAGGGCTATTTTACAGTTAGAGTCTTTTGTTTTCTCCCTGATCACGGGCACCGGCATTTAAATTATCCTATTAGTAGCATCAAATGCATTATCACATAGAGGGCATTGTGGAGTTTAGACTTTAGATTTGAACTTGGGATTTCTGGGAGTTAACCATTGTAGTGTTGAGTTCCATGTATAGGCTTTAAATTCTGCAGTGTGTCAGCGAGATAGACGGATATTGACCGTTACAATATGTTATCAAATTTGTAATTATTACATTTTATCATTCTTGTATATATATATATGAAAAAGAAAAACAAGTTTTATATACGTAAAAACCTGCTATTGCTTGTATTAATGATCAATAGATGGAGCTTTACCAAGACCTCCAAACAAGCGTATTCTGTTTACATAAACGTCAGAGTCAATATTCACTGTCTCTTTCATTTTGCTCCACCCTCAGATCAGCTGATTTCAAGCTGATTTGCTCTCATCAGTGAAGGGATAGGAGTTATAAAACTAGACCTAAACACTGACTCCAAGCGTTTATGCAAAACGTTTCTATCAGTTTGCAAGCATGAATTTTTTAGACACGTTAATGTTTTCAAACACAGCCTATCAAACAAGATAGCTAGCTATATGGGTCTGATTCCAGTTCAGTTTCTCCACACAGTGAAAGTTTCTGCAATCTATATCATTGCAAGAAAACTTTAAAGGTACATTTATGAAAAAGAAAAACAAAATTCTTTCAATCCTTTGATACTACTGTTGAATAGTCATTTGATAAATATGTTTAAAAGTTTTATTTCGGAAGGAAAATCAATTTGTAAAAAAATAACACATAGAGCTGTATTTATTGCGAAGTTCAAGTTAGTAATGCCATTCTAGAAAGTCGTTGTGGTGCCAAAGAACGCCTAATATCATTAAAACGTAACTTGTACAATGGCTTCAATGTTTATTTTATTCACTATTAGACCCAAAAAAACAACAAAAAAGCCTTATTCTCTACTGGATATCATTTTTACAACACCACTATTAAAACATTAATTTGAATGCACATGTTGGTACAAAAATGAACTTTGCTTTAAATCTTGAAAAAGTCATATGACTATTATAAAACTAAAGTGCCCTGTTGTTAGTAAATTTTTACAGCACATGGATTGGTTAATAAAAACATTTTGTAGACATAAAAATCACTATAAATAAATATGTATTTCTTACACACACAAAATCAATGAAATTAAAAGATTATTTTGTAATAAGAAATCAGCATTTAAGAATAGTTTCCACAAATGTATATTGATCGATGGAAACTAATATTTGTATAAAATGTAGATCTTATCTTAATTATACTCTTCCAACATTCTTTATTCATTTGATGTATTTCTTATACGAAAAAAGCTTCAACAGCAGTTAAACATTAAAACTGGTAATTTTCGTCTTTGTAATTATAGTATTTCTGTAACATAAAATTCTCTTAAACTGTGTGCTATGGATATAAGAATCTATTTTTGACTCATATTAGAATCAACAATCCCGAATGGTTCTCTGACAATGTAGTAGAAGTTTAATTTTAAAAAATGACATTTTTTTCTTAGTAAAATAATAATTAATATAAGAACTGAATTACCGATATCGGAAAGCATAACTCTAATTATTGACAAATCAACATAATATATTTAGTAAAGCAAAACAGAAATGCATACAGATAGGGATATATAGTGGTTATTATATAAGGACATATTAAACTATATGATAGCTCTATTAAATTAAGCAACAACCTTTTCTTAAATGTTAACAATGATATTTGAAACTCGTGAAAGAAGTACTTTCACTCTTTTTTGAATAATGTTACAAGGATTTGGAGGTGACAACTTTTAACCATATACATTTTTTATCTGAGTATTTTCATGATAAAAATGTCCAGAGTTATACAAATTAAAACATCTCTTTTAATATGGGTTACAAATTTTATGAAATATCTCGAATTAAAAATAAATTTATTGTGATATATTATTTTAAAAAAAGTAATATACGTTTTTTAAATATATAGACGTTAAACCTGTGCCTAAGGATGTTTCGCATCTTCTAATTTTTAAATATAAAGGCTATCGCAATAATTAACGCAGTAGTTAATCATTATGTATTATAGCAAAGGAATTTGTTTATTATAATCCACGGATGTACTTTTAATGAGTACTACTATTTAAAATACAATGAACACAATAAAAAAACATATCTGGGAATAAACATCACATTTTCTACCAATTACAAGTGATTGTTTCCATATTTTCAAAAGTGGGCTTAGACAAAAATATAAAAAAACGCATTTTTTTTTTTGTTTTCAGTTATAAAAATTTGATATTTGTGATATTGAAATTCTAGAATATCCGATTAAACTTTGTTTAAAGGTGGCTGAATTGCATTTTTTCCTATTTCAAAGAAATATTCTTTTAGTATGTGTTCCAGTAAAATTTTGAGTGATTATCCCTGAATCTTATTCATTAAAGGAAGCTTTTGGCAAGCATACTGGACGTACGTTTCCCGTTTCCCTCACTCCGATTTTAATTTTAGAACAGTTAACCTCCTACTTACCAAGTCTCTTACAAAGAGACTCAGAATACGAGGTTGCAATTTGGCTTGCTCAATGTGTTGGCTATCGATCAAAAAAAGGTTTAGATTGATGCTGTCGGCTGATTCTTTACATTTTCACTTAGATTGAGAAGTTACAATATACATTGCGCTTAATTTATTTAATTTATTCCATGGAAGTAAGGTTTGCACTTCCCATAAATGGTATGAAATTGTAAAAATGCAATTGGAAATATGTATAACCTATCAATATTTCATTAAATTTGTTGGATGTGATTATGTAAGAATACCAAATGTATAAAATTATACCCTCATTTTGATTGAACATAAATAAAGACTCTAAAACTTCTTAGAAGTATTTTATGGTGAAGATAGGCATGTTTTTTTATGGGAAAGGTAAAGTTCATCATACCCATTGGGAAGATATGGTGGAGAATATAACACAATGGAAAACGACAGTAAGATATAAATATGAATTATTATAAAAATAAAAGTATTTTAGACAAGTTAAATTCAGCATCTCAAAAAAAACAAACAAATATTTAGATAAATCGACAAGCATCTACTGTATATGAAGATGTATATGAGGAGTTATTTGTTGATCACAGATTTCTTTGTATTGTAACGGTCTTATTTGTACATTCACATAACAAAATCCAGAGTTTTGGCAAATTATCCCAAAGCGTTTTTAGGTGAGGGGTTGAGACCTCAAATCCGATCACACCTCACTTCCTTCACCAACACTCCATGATTTATTACCTTATGGATGACAGGCATGAGGTTACACTCTGTCTCTTTTAGTTTGCATGATGGTAATAACAAAGGGTGAAGTATGAGTCTCAGGGAATAACGAATAAATTAATACTAAATTAAGTATACACTCACACATATGGCTGACTAGATAATGCATATATTAATACTTAACGAAAATGAAATTGGGAATGCATTAAGAATAACACAGAAACATTTTATAAGTTTTAAGTTATTTAATTATTAAATCAGAAGTTAATTAATATAAATGAAAGTGCATTGGGATTTATTCGCAGGTGTTTTTACAATGATGAGCATAGTTAAATACAAGATCTCATCTTATATGCACTTTAAATCATTTAATTTTAAGTTATTACAAATTAATATTTTATCTATGGTTTATACTCATGCATGATTTATGCTATGCCATTACTCCGAGGTTTACTAAAAGTTAAATTTACAAAAAGCGCTATATAAAAATAAATGCTTATTTACATATGTTTAAGTTTCATTTGAGAGTGACATTTAGTAAATTCTAGATAATTTCATCGACGTTATTCATTCAGACATTGTAAACAGTAATTTAAAGTGAGTGGTCTATCCTCACGCTTTCATTTCCAGTACTTAAGATTTGCCAATATATAAGCATTTGGGTTCGAAAGAATAAGTGGATTCATTTTATTCTTTCATAAATACTATATCTTGTGTTGGAAATGAAAGTATTCATTTATTATTAACACTCGTAAGAAAGCTCATGCACAATAGCTTGAAAGGCTAATCTTTAATGTATTAAAAATGACTATGATAAATTATTTTTTTATTAAAATTACATAATGAGCAATAATGTGTTCCCTATGCAAACTGTTTTATATAAAGTAGATCGAAATGCTCAGATCAATGCTGACCTGAATAATAATATGGAGGGATGAACTGGTAATTTGCAGTGTAGCTTCAGAGACTACATAACTCCATAAACTAAATGTTTGCAACCCAAATGTGTAAAATACTCATGGGATTCATTACCAAGTACTCGGTTTCCATGGACTGCACAACTTGCTATCACAAAATATAAAGAATCTGAAGTTCATCAGATCAGAGCAGCTTAACGTACAGATCTGGATTCTCATGTTCCAGTTCTAGAAAGAGCTGACCAAACTAATACTAATTGGATGATCTTAAACTAGAAGCCCACTTTAATACTGAAATCATTTTATGTGGATTTTTTTAATGTAATTTTGAAGTTATGTGATTCATATTTCTTCATATTATCTTTTTATTCGGTTTTCTTTTATGTGATAAGAAGTTCAAATTTCATTTAAAATTGGGATTTCCCCATTTTATATACATGTATTAAATTTTACATACTTTAAATGCCTGTTGGAAAAAGATTTGGCAATAAATTTAGATAAAAGAAAACATTTAGAAAAATATAATGAAACAGAAGTGTAAGTGTTCATTTCACAGCAAAAATGAGTCAAGAAAGTCTTCAACTTTCTAATCAATTGGAAAATCATTTTCTTGTTAATGACATAAATTATGAACTAAATTCCAACTAGAGCTAAATAATTGTATGTTTGTGTTATGTATATGTATGTTTATTTTTTTATACACATATATACATGGAGAAACTTTTAGATAGAAAAAAATTACAAATAAAAATAGTTAAGAACTTTTAATTTCTACTTAAAAAGTTTTTAAATATTTTTATTTGTAACTTTTTTTTTGACTAAAAGAAAAAAGTTACAAATAAAAATATTTACCAACTTTTAATTTCTACATTAAAAAGAATATATCTTTAAAAGTTTTTAAATATTTTTACTTGTAACTTTTTTCTGTGTAATGGTTTCTACATGAATATATGTGTATAAAATAAAATTTAACCATTAGTCATTATTAAGACACTCATGGAAGCGAGTTATATATATAGTTGCACTCATAGAAGTGCATTCTCTAACAGCTAGACATATCACTCTGGATAATGCAAGCTTCATAAACAATTAGTAAAATCATGGTCTCAAAGTTTAATTACTGACTACATTGTGGACAGAAAACCATTAACACAGCATGGGTAAAGTTGGCACTAATTGTATTTCCTTTTGTGACAAATCTGATGTCTTACCAATTCACAAATAAACCACATATTGTCAAATAGTGATAATGATTAAAATATGTATGAAAAAATGTAAAATAAATTGCACATAAAAACATATTGTTTTGAATAAAATTAAATAGTTAATAAAAAAGTAAAAAAAGTTTGTCTTGTATCAATTTTTTTCAAATATTTGAAAATTTTTATTAGTCATACTTTATTTCCTTTTTTATGTGGATTTTAAAGTAAGATGTTGCTGCTTTGCTTTTATGTGATTTTTGAAAATTTTGGAACCTATCCCACGTTTTTCAATATAAGTTAAGTCTATTTTTGTGATATTTTTCAATGCGGGTTTTCTGTGGAACCTATCTACCATATAAACCAAGACCCAGGTGTATACATAGCAATGCATATTGTACATTTGTAATGCTTACTGAAATAATATTACTATTAAAATTAATAAAATGCTAAATCTATACATTTTATTTTTTTAAAGAAATTTTATTCTATTGCTATATTGAATGCTACTAATACAAAACTGACATCAATTACATATCTATTTGAGAGAAAGAAGAGCCAACCTTCTCCCATTTTACTTTTGTAATATAGTTTGGAGCAATTAGTCAGTCCATCTTTATGATTTTCTCCATGAAGTTCTTGAATTTAGTTCCATGCAGGTCTCTTATTCCTTCAATCATTACATTACATCTGTCACACCACAGTGCATAATTTACAAAAATTACCACTGTAAATAGACCCTGACCTATATAGTCTTTAATTGATTTATAGTTTCCATTTATATTGCTGTATCATTCATGAGTTATTGATCTGTAATTGGACATACTGGGAAATCTAAGAAAATGTGGTCAATTGATTCCTCCTTTCTCTCACACATCCATTACATGGCATTGATTTTCTTAAAATTTCTCCTGTATGCCAAAAATGAGTTTGTAGGGAGGGAGTTCAGATTGATTTTTATTAACAAATCTTGAAATTTTGCTTCAATGAACCAGAATTTTGATCTTGAAATCAGTTGCTAATTTATAATCCCAAGAGATCCTTTGTTTATGTTATTTTCCCTGTGTATTATTCTATGTGCATTCCAGTATTTAATTTTTGAAATAATTGGATTTTTATTCAGGTCAACCATTTTCTGAATATTATCAAATAACAAATTCAACCATCTATTATTAGTGGGTGGAGGCCTATCTGTTGGTGTGACAACTTCTAGATATGAAATAGTGTATTTATTTAGAAGCCAGAACTGTAGGTTATAGTTTCTCTGAAATATTGTAGTTTTGATACAATGGAGTAAAAGCCATTGAGCTTTCTAGGCATTTGGAGGTTTTGAAGGCTGATGGCAGCAACCTTTCATCCCCAGAATAGGTTTGCATACAGAGAGTTTATTTTTTTGATAAATGTTTTGGAGAGGCAGATACCAGATAGGATGTAATTAATTTTTCAGGAATATTAATGAGTTTAAAAATTTTACCTTACCATGAAATGAAACATATATCTTATGAAATGAAACATATATCTTAAAAAGGGAGCTAGTTGTCTGGAAAATATCTGTTAAGAGAGATTCTTCAATTACTCTCATCATAGCACTATTCAATTTTGAAACATTAAAGCCTAGGAATTTCTGAGGATCAGCTGTAAAGTTGAAAGTGATTTTCTTTTCAATTAGAAAGCTCCAGGAGGTTGATTTGCCTTTACTGAATTTGAGTTTCTATTTGTCTGAGTACCAAGCTAGTATTTTGTCTAGTTTAGTAATGTATTTCTTGGATGTGAGACAGATGAATATGTCATCCATATATCTGAGATGTCTAATCTCCCTTCTCGTGGCAGATACAAACACTCCAGGCAATGATCTCTCAATATCCATCAATGGCAGGTTGACATAAACCATAAAATATAGGGTGGTAAGTGGAGATCCTTGAAGAATAGAGATGGAGGGCTCAAACCCAGGTGCAATTTTTCCAGTCATTGTGATGTGGATGATTCTGTTGGCTAGTCAGTTTGCAATCATACTTAGATAAACATTCAGCAGCCCATATTCCAGGAGAATATCAATCAGAACATTTAGCCTGACTGAGTCAAACACCACTGAGATGTCAAGTTGGTTGGTGATTGGTTTTGACATTTTCTGGGCTTTTATAACATCAATAAGGAGCTTCATTTGACCAATGGCCTTAATTGATGACTTCATTTTTTTGCATATTGGTTAGTAAAAATGTATTTGTAGAATTTCACTTTAATTTGGTCTTTAATTAGTTGTTCGATGATTTTACTTAAAAGTGAAGTCATTGAGATAGGTCTCAGATTATTTAAGTCATGTTGTCCATCCATTTTCTTTAAGAAAGGTAAGAGAGATATTGGATACAAGTTCTTAATCTTTTGCTTCCCTCTGCTAAGTGATTTATCATGGCTTTGATTATTGGCACCGAATATTTCTCTAGATGTAGAAGTACGAATTTTGGCAAGCCTTGTATTCCTGGGTGAACCCTTTCTGGGAGGCTTTCTAGTTTGATGTGGATCTTTTCCTCAGTGATATCATGGGTCAGATTCTCATCTAAGCTGAATAGTCCATTGGCATTCCCAATATGATCAAATTTAATGGTTGTGCTTGTAACATGAACTGAGTTCAAACCCTGTTACAAAAGAAGATAAAGAGGGTAGGGTTTATATAATTGTTTCGGTATTATTTTATTGCATATTTATTGGAAAGGTCACACATACAAGCACATATGTATTTACTGAGATAATAAAGAATGACAGTGTTTATGGGTTTAATATATTTTTATTTGACATACTTGTGTATAGATGATAAATGTTGTTTTAAAAAAAAAATAAAACAACAGAGAATTTTAAAGCATATAAAAAGTTATTTTTTATGATTCCACAAATTAATTAGCTAAATGTTTCTCTAATTGTTTTGTAAAGAGATGGGACTAATTAATGGCTATCTCATTGTAGTTAAATGGATTGGACTGCTTCAAAATATTTGGACTTTGTTTAAATAATTTTTAATTAAGGAAAGGAAGCAAAGAAATGTGGAAATTCTTTTTGACTGCTTTTGACCAAATTTAGATAAAACAAACAAAAAAATGTCTAAAAAGTTTAAAAAAGAAACAAAATAAGATAAGTGATGTTGCTAAGTCGTTTTTTCTTTTGTTTATGCATTTTTGTCAAATTTATTTTTGAAACAAAGAAAAAATGTGAGAAATAATGAAAAAGAAATTTGATTATTAATTCTTGATTAGTCAACCAAACCGAAGAGCAAGCAAGCAATACATTTAAAAAATTGTTTGGTGAACACATGAACAGAAAATAAATATATTTTGCAGTAAGAGTGAAAAGAGAAGATTGAAATGACTGTCATTACCACCTTCATTGCTGGACAAAATTTGTTTGTGAAACTCTAAAGAAAACTAAAGGAAAGTTCCATGAACCATATGAGGGTAAAATTTATAATCATTCAGGGGTCTACAATCAGATCCAGTTCTCTTTGCCATTTATGCCATGAAAGCCATTAGGATATCTATCACCCTAAGCATATTGTTTGCCACCTGGAGGCACAGCCACTGGATTTACTGCTTGATGTCCACCATCCCTGGAAATTATATAAAAATAAATCAAAAGAAATATGTTACTTGAAGACAGATTCTATAACTGGAATGCTAGATAAAAAAGATAGATGACAAACCATGCTAATATCAGGATTAAAGGTAATGAGTGCACTCAGAAATACCTATAAATTGTTGATCCATAAAGGCTGGTAAATATATATATATATATATATATATATATATATATATATATATATATATATATATATATATATATATATATATATATATATATATATATATATATATTGTCTCACTTTCAATTTTAAATCCAATCCAATCAAGCTGTGTATTACTAAAACTTTTATATGTATATTATTTTGTTTATTGTTCTCTAACTGTAATTTTCTATAAAAATAGTAACAATATTTTATCATATACATGATTTAAGCCATTTTATTTCTTTTTATAATAAATGTTGATTGCCCATTTAAACTGTCAATTCATTTTTTTATATGTATTACGCAATTGTTTAGGTATTTTACTATTAATTTAGTAATACATTAGGGTATGTGTTGGCATGCCTCCAATAAATATTTAGAATAAGTGAGATAGAAAGTTTAAAAGGAATTTTAAAAGTTTGTTCCAGATTTTAGTGAGAATTAAGAGAAATAGAAATTCCTAGAGAATATTTAGTTTGAAAGTTAATTCACTAAATATTTAGTTTGAAAGTTAATTCACTCTCCATTTCTTCTACAGCATATCGTACTACCACCCATGAGCATGTGTTAGCTTTATTTAAGATGGGCATAGGTTTTAAAAAAGGCTGAGTTAGATAAATTATTAGTAGATCCTACGATTCTTGCTAATTAGCAAGATTGGTGCTTGGGAACAGACAAAAAAGGTGTTATCCATAAACATAGAAAACTATGCAGAAAAAAAGCTAAAGCTGAGAGGGATTGGATTATCTCAGTTTATTGATATATTTGTATTATTTGATCGGTTCTTTCTCTAATTTTTTGACTGACCAACCACAAGAAAAAAATTCATTAAAAAAGGGATGACTTAGAACATGTAAAAACTTCATACGGGAAGAGCCATCTAAATAAGATACATATATAAATATATAAATTCACCCTCTGGAAAGGAAAGTATAATTATTAGTTCAAGTTAAGATAGTTTTCTAACTACAGCTACATCTAAATTTAATTAAATAAAAGGACAGAAGGTCATTTCTCATCGATTGTTATAGGCTAAAGTGTACTCTAATTGCACAGATCAATTCAGAGCCTACAAAAGTGTTATCTATTATTATTGATAGCAAGATAGGTTTCTGCTGCCCACCCCCAGTATTGATTGGAAGTAACTCTTGGACCAACATTGTTGGTCTGATTGGAATCTATCGGCCAGTGTGATCAACATATATTCAGCCAGAAATCTCTGTTTAGCCCTGTATTAGCATTTCAGGGCTAAAGCAGGATGTATGAATTGATTATCAAGTGGAATTGCTTTCAGGTTTTGGTCAATAGCATCATGGTCAGTTAATAAGAGGTCAGGGCCTTTCTTGTTATAGGAAACAATTTATTATGGATTGGAGGATGCCAATGAAGACAAACCATGCTTTGACCATTGGTAGCTTTAAGGTATCAATTTTTTAAGATAAATGTAGGTCTTGGAAAAGATGCGTTCAGGTGTGGTCTGTTTTAGTCATATTTGAGTGGTGTTGTTATTCTCTTCTAATATCGGATGTCCAAGGTTTGTTTCAAGAGATAACTATAGGCAGCATGGTCAGAAAATATCACCTGTCAGAGTTTTGCATTGATTTTGACATGAATACTTTGGGAGTAGTAGACAAGGTCAATCAATGATCTGGCAATTTTAATGTAGAAGGAAAAGGTATCTATGGAGAAGAATCCCTCTCCACTCATCAGTATATGATTCAAGAGATGAATATATTTTTTATCAAAAGAACTACACGTCACATTGAAATCACCCAATTAGAATGATTGGAAATGGGTTTGAGGCCATGACCAAATTAATGTCAGTGATTACTTTCATGATTAGATTGTGGTTATTTTTAATGTAGAGGTAGATTAGATTGATTTGAAAGTAGTTATATTTTAGGTTAGCAATTAAGTAATTTGAGTCTAAATGTTGAAAGTTTTTAAGCTAGTATGGGGTCTTTTTTGTAATTGATTAAAATAGCTACCCCTCTTGCTGCTCTCATTGAAAATGAGTATCTGAAGAAGACTATATTTTGGAGAATCTGATCAATTTTAGCACATGAATTTTAGATGTAAACCTGCTAATTGAGTTTAGACCCCTAACATTAACTCCATAGAAATTTAGCTTCATACAAATTGCATTAGGTGATTTATCCCTGATTGAATGCACCACACCCATTGGCTGATATCTGCCATTCCATTCATTCTTTTTTTCTGGCCAGACTAGTTTGTTCCAGCACTTAGTTGAGTGTATGTTCATTTTCCACAGACTAATTGTCCACCTCAGGAGAAGCCCAGTCTGATTGGAAGATTTCATTGCCACTAAGGCCTATAAAAGAAGTTAATAATAGTTCATTTTAACTGTTACTGGCATCTTGATTCATGCTCTATTCCTCTGCCTGAGTGGTCCTGAATGAGATCTTAATAGAATATTGAAAATTGGATTTTCTTCTCTTATTATTCTTACCATGCCACTGATTTATCTCAATATCTTCATGGTATTGTTTATTTAGTTTCTCAGAATTGTCATTTAAATTTGATGAAATATCTTCATCTAAGCTGGACGTGATTTGTTGTTTTGATTTGCTTTTTTCTTGTTATTCTTTGATATCTTTCTATTTTGTTTTGTTCTTATAGGGCTAGAGTCTTCATGGGCCCATTCATTTTGGTCATTAATGACTGTCATATCAGAGTCTGATTCACTCTCACCACTGATCAACCTGGGTCCATTTGTCTCATTCTCAGTCAGATTAAGAAGTTGGTTTTGAGCTTCTCCACTAGTGAGGTGTTGTTTCTCAGTGGTATTTAAGATGATTGGCATATTTATGGGGTTGTGATCCAACACTTTATTTGGTGGAGTGTGAACAGAGATTTCTTATAAAATTGTCAGTGTTGGATGACTTCTTCATGATTTGTGTCTAATTGTAATAAGTCAATCGGATTGTTCCCATCAATCAGAGTCCAGTGTTGAGACCAGGGTTGGCTGTCCTGCCTTTTTATTGCATTTGTGAATCCTGTTCTATTTTCAACTGCACACATTACAGATATGAGCTTTGCAGTCTTTATAAGATGATTTTGTTTTAAGAAAAGAAAACATTGTGGTAGAACTCCACAAAATGTTAGACCCATTGGCAAATCTCTGGAGTAGACCACCATTGGTGTATCATTGGGGTGCACCCCTTTTTTCAAGGTAAATAGTGAATGTACTAGTGTTGGTCAGGATGTGGCCATTAGTTTGATTATCATATCTTTATATTAGTCTGATTTTTTCCCCATATTTCCCAAGCATGCTATTCAATTCTACCTGATAAAAATTCATCGAACAGAAGAAAGTATGTTTTTACACACCAACAGCAAAGTGAAAATGTATCAATAAGTTATAATAGTAGGAATAAAAGAAAAAAGCTATGCCAACTCCTTAAAAATGAAAGTGATAGGTTAAAGGAAAATGAAAAACACAATAAGAATCAAAATTCTATACTGAAATTTCTTGATATGGAAATTAATATATCACAACAAATAGAAGCTCACAATGAAGAAAATATAATACAACTCACTGAGAAAGAATACCAAAGAATAAATACTCAATTTAACAACTCAATCCCTGATCTCTTGCTAAATTCTTTTACAAATTACATCACTGACGAAACCTGGATTTTGGCCATAACAATCGTAATGATGGATTGTTTAAATTCCCTATACAGAAATTTTATAACATAATCTTTGAAAATAATATTTGGATGGGTATTAATAAGATCTTTCCCCATCCAAATGATAGATACATAATTATAATAAGATCTTTCCCCATCCAAATGATAGGTACATAATTACTGAAATCACTTCATGGTCTACTAGAAATTGTTTCAAACATAAAATTAGACACTTCGATGGAAAGATCATCTGCATAATTAATATAAGTACAGCTATCACACTCAATTGAACCATAAATCTATAGTTTAGATCTGCAAAACTTCTATATGCCAGTTTGTGAATTAGCATACATAAAATATCCTAAAAAGAAGTTAATTAATGTGATGTAGTTTACGATTAAATCTGATTAGTTTATACCATAAACTAAGGAGGTGTAAAGCATATTTGGGACTTAACTATTTCTAATATGTTTTATAATTTTATTCTTGCTATTCATCAACTAGGCATAGTTTTTTATCATGCAAACCTTAATTATGACAAGCTAAAACCTATTAGTCTAACTAAATATACATATATTAGGGATCAAAACAGAGATTTATGTGTTTTGAAAGCAGCATAAGTTATTTATATGTGAGAACATCTAATCATCTCTCCAATTATCAATATTAATAATCTCCATTTTGAATCATGGCATATCATAAATTAATAAAATATAAAATAAGATAGGCATGACAGTAGATTAGAAAGATACAGATATAATAACTGAATACAGTTATTATAGAATATTTTCATTAAATATAGAAACTATATTCTTATAATATTATTATTAACTTAAAAGTTACATTAGAAAATTTATTACAGTTACATTATTTAGTCAGAGTTTAATTATTAAAAAAATCATTTAAGTTTATAAATTTATGAATGTTCATCTTTATATAGCTAGCTTAATAAGAAACTTATTAAAACAATTTAATTTTAGATTTAATTTTAAGAGCTCTGTGGGAAGAAATGTTACCAATCTTCTAGCTGAGGCATCCTTCATGTGGCATTCTTCACTGAGCAGGCTTGCCCACTGTCTTCTTAGATAGCTTAAGAAACTTATTAAAACAATTTAATTTTAGATTTAATTTTAAGAGCTCTGTGGGAAGAAATGTTACCAATCTTCTAGCTGAGGCATCCTTCATGTGGCATTCTTCACTGAGCAGGCTTGCCCACTGTCTTCTTAGCATGCTGTTGATCTCAAACTCTTCCATTCCAATAGACCGGTCTTCCAAAGAAATATGGCAAAATTTGAGCCTCCTAGTTTCTAATTTCCATTATTAAAATGGGCATAGCATCTGGCAGCAAAACATGTCAATATTTAAGAGACTGAACTCCTCATAATGAAATTTGTTTTTTTTTTGTATTAACTTCTTGGCTCCTTCCTGCAAAAGCCCTGAAATTGTTTAAAATTTTTAGTTTTAAATGTTAAGTTTTAACATAGCTTTATTAACTTTAGAAAAGACAAAAGTAAGCCTGATTGATTCATAAAAAATACAGCTTGACTGCCCTTTTTTGTCTTAAAATTTCTTTTAAACTCATTTTAAAAATCAGTTTTTGGATCCCACACAGATTAGACCATGTGTGTGTAGCAGGACTTGAGCTCTGTAAACATTCTGCTATATATGTAATTCTTTCACCTCGAGAATTGAAATTTATACAGAGATTTTAAGCTAAATAAAACATAAATTTTTAGGTTCCTATTATAATAAATGAATGATAAAATAAATTTAACGGCATCACAATGCTTATAAAATATATTGTGTTGCAGCTTCAGTCACATATATATGTTGGTGCACTCATACACATACAACAATGTTTACACAACTTACTTTTAACTTGTTATATCATTTATAACTAAGTATACACAATATGTAACAATACACATACATACATTAATATACTTACATGTATGCAAGTATATAAATATATGCACATACACATAAATATATGTTAATATACATTAATATACATGTGCTTGGGGGGATTTGAACTCATGTTAAGTACTACTATGGTAAATAGTAGATGAAACAGGATGCTAGACAAAAAATACAGAATAATCACTGCAAACCTCATCTGTTGAGTAGATTTATGAATGCTGAATCTGCTGATAAAATATTCAATTACTTTATGTTTTTACTTTTAATATACGGTAATAGTTTGCTGGACAAAGACACCACTCAATGTTGCGATTTATGTGCTAAAGCACATTAAAATGCCATTTCCACGTCCAACAACATATTTGAACCCGCGTTTACTATAAAAAACATTTTTGTTGTGTTACATATTGCAGGCCGCTTTGTCGCATCGCAGTACAGCATGTATGCAAACCGTGTTTACTATAATACATTTGTGTTGTGTTACAGATTACAGGATGTTTGGTTGCATCACATTAAATAAATTTTGCAAATTAGCACACTTCATACAATTTTTATGGCTTGGTGTGAGGGTGTGTGTATTTGAATTTTATGAAAATGGGTTATTAATTAACTTTTTTTTTTTTTTAGTATTGAAATATTGTGATTTTCTTAAGTAATAATTATCCGACTTTTTACAACATTCTGTATTGAAGTTTTAAGTGGCAAAATCTTGTCCAGATAGATGTGTGAAGATAGTTTGAATTAGGTAATTTGTCAAATAACGTACTGCCCATAACATTCCATGAGACCAACAAAATGTCACAGGAAATCGAAAATCATGTTCGATTCTGCGATTTACCAGCAACAGAATCAGATGCTGTGTCATATTTGCAAACAATCAACATGCTTCCACATTCGAAGAAATGTGATTGTGGATTTTGTTGTCCATTGCATTCATGCAAGTGAACATGTTCCGTTCAAAAGCAGAATTGGTTTGATGGCTCCAGAATACCGTTGGTTCAAGCTTTACATGTTATATATTATTGGAGCCATGAACAGCTGAATATCCAAGCCATCCAGGCAGAACTGTCAATTGGAAGAAGTGCCATCTTACATTGGACCAATGCCTGAGGGAGCTGTGTTCTGAGAGTTTAGCAGCTCAAGTGTGCTGTCAAATCAGCATGCCTGGTTTGACAGTTGAGGTGGATGAAACTCTCTTCAGCAGGAGGAAAAACCATCAGGGAAAAGTACTACCTCAACAGTGGATTTTTAGGGGGGTGTGCCACGAGACACATGAATGTTTCTTGAAATGTGTTCTTTGCCAGTCTGCATCCACACCTTTGCAGGCATTGAAAGACAACATCAAGGCTGGATCAATTATCTTCTCAGATTGTTGGAAGAGTTACAAGTCTTCTGATCTTGAGGCATCAGGGTTCCATTATCTGACAGTAAATCATACCTACAACTTTGTGGACCCTTCAACAAGTGCTCACACACAGACCATCAAGCAACCTTGGGGCCTTTTAAAGGGAAAAAACAGGAAACAATGTGGAACTCACTGTCAAGTTCTGTCCAACTACCTTGCAGAATTTATGTGGCAATGTCTCCACAAGGGTGAAGATGGTTTCCTGGCCATCCTTTCAGAGATGTCTTTGACATGGCACTCCCAGTAGGATTTTGCAAGTAGCATTTGAAATCGAAGTGATTTTGAATATTTTTTAAGAGTTGTTGTTTTTTTGACATTTCTTTTTACAAATGTTTACATTTTGTAATGTTTACCCAACAAAAATTTCTTTTTCGCTTAAAATTGTTCATGTATTTTGAAGATATTTAAGATTTGTTGTTGTAGTTCTTTTTTGAAAAGAAAACCGGTATAAACTATTCATTGGATATTTGGGTAATAGTTTTTAAAGTTGTTGCTCTTTCATTTTGGTTGTTGTTATTGTAAAAAAGCTTCAAAAGTGTTCAACTGCTTTTTAAATCTCAACAAGCATATTGTTTGTACTACTTTTTTTAATTTGTTATTGCTTATAGTTTTAAAAAAAAGGCTAACAAGTTTTACTTTTTGTTATCATTATTTTTTAAATAAAAAAAAGCATATTAAAAAAAAAGCTTAATAAGTTTAAAGCCATTTTAGTATTTGTTGCTGTTTCTCTGTAAAAATGATAATGTAAAACAAAGACTAAGCTTAACTTTTACTTTTTGTTCTGATAATGGATTTTTAAACAACATTAAAAAAAGGCATAACACAAAAAAAAACAAAAAAAACAAAGACGTAATCAAATTGAAAATTGTTTTTTCAAAAAAATAACATGGTGAGCGTAAAGGCTAACAACTTTTAATTTTTGTTGCCATAATTTTTGAAGCAAAAAATAGCGGTAACACAAAAATAATAAGTTTAAAGCCATTTTAATATTTGTTACTGTTTCAAAAACTTTTACTTTTTGTTCGGATTTTGATTTTTTTTTTTAAAAAAAAAAGTGGAACACACAAAAAGGCTAATAAAATTGAAAATTGTTTTTTTTTTAAAAAAAAAAAATAGCATGTTAAAAAAACAAAAAGCAGAATTACTTTAAAACCATTATAGTATTTGTTGCTGTTTCTATGTAAAAGTGAAAATGAAAAAAAAAAAAAATTGTTACGATGATTTTTTTAAAAAAAAGGCTAACACACAAAAAACCCGAATAAAATTGAAATTTGTTGATTTTATTTTACTTTTATTGATGTCATTTCATTTGTTTATGTTAATAAAAAAAGATTAAAAAACACGATTTTGGTATTTACTTTGTTTTTTTTTTGCATAACAAAAAACACAGCAAAATGATTAAAATCAACAGCGTGGGAGTGTTCATATATTATAGTTTTGACGTGATAACGGCGCCATCGAGCGGCGTCTTTGTCCAAAAAACTACTATCATATACACTATTAAAATTTAGAACGGTTTATCAGATGTGTAAATGTTTATTAGATATAAAATGAAAATATTTCCTTTAAATTTGGAATGAAACTTTGTAAAAACATTGAAACAATTTAAGTGTTTAATAATCGTTTCTATATATTATTTCAAATTATTGCTTATGAATATATATTTTTTTTCAAAATATATATCTATTTCTAAGAGAAATTTATGGAAAAATGAAAAACGAATTGGAAATATTCATTGCGACCCAAAATGATGACCTACAATATATATATATCCTCATAAGATTTATTAATTGCTGAATGATTCACATTTGAGTGATTTTCCTTTCTTGATTTAACGCTAGCAGTAACCAATATTCCATTTGCTGATTAATAATAGGTCAATAATTATTTAACTATTATTCAGCTACAAAAAATCTCATCATCATCATCATTACTGTCAACCATTATCAGTCTATTGCAGGATGAAAGTCTCTCCAAGTTCAATCCATTTTTTCTGATCACTAGCCTCTTCTCCACATCATCAATGCACACTTGGTTATTTCATCCAACCATCTCACATGTGATCTCTTTCTGGTTTTTTTTTTTTACAATCTCTTAGAAATCCAATTTAAGAATTTTAATTGTCTATAGAATAACATTTCTTCTAACAATATATCCAGCACAACTACATTTCGGTCTTTTAATTTTTTCAACGATGACAGTAACACTCCTTTGTTCACTTACCCATATATTGCGTTTTCAATCTCTTCTTGTTACTCCTAACATGCATCCATGGTCTAAAATCTCTGTATTGCTTTTTTATCAAATGTCTAAGTCTCAGATTCATAAGTAAGAACTGGTAAAACACATTTATTAAAAACGTTTTTTTTTTCAAACACATAGGCATATTTGATTCTAGTATTAAGTTATTTCTACTAAAAGCACTTCAGCCAAGATTAATCGCATGATTAATTCCATCCATTATGTTTCCATCTGTAGTAATAATGTGACCAAGGTATTTATAGTTATTAACTTCTTATAACTCATCATTATCAATCTTTATTTTCATCTTTTAAAAAAATTCATTAAACATTACTTTAGTCTTTTTAACATTTTTCTTACTTTCACTCGATAACTCTTGCCATATTTTCTGAAATTCTGAAGCATTATTTGCTAAAACAACTACGACATCTGCAAAACCTAAACGACTTAAATAATCTCCATTTATCTTATCTCCTCTAGCTTCACATTTTAATCCACAAAATACATCTTTCAACACTGCTGTAAAAAGGATTGGAGATAGGATGTCACCCTTTCTTACACCCTTCTCAATGTTAATCTTCCTACTATTATTATGCAATATAATTGTTGCTCTTGGATTTTCATAAATATTTTTCAGAATATGACAATATGCTTTAATCACTGAATAGTCCTTATAGAATCATATTCCTTTTCATAACCTACAAATCCACAGCATAATGGCAACTCATATTCATTCAGTCCTTTCTGTAATTTCTCTCAATACATGATGGAATATGATCTATTGTACTAAAACTACTTTTAAATCCAGTTTGTTCCCTTGGTTCGTTGAAGCTTAATGTTCTTTACAGACGAATTGTAATTATCTTGGAAGAATGCAGTATTATTATTAATATTTTTAAACAAAGTCTAAGACAAATAAAATTCTGAAAAAATTACTTTGTATAGATTTCAAATTAATTAATTGCTATGTTATATATGTGTGTTCGTCCTTTATCGTTATGCTTTTTATAAGTTTTTTTAATTATATATTCATGTAATCATATTTTACTTAACCCAATTCACTGGAAAAATTTTTGTAACAGTGTTAATTGATTCGATATTGAAAACAAAACAATTATTGACATTATTTTTGCATTTTCTTACAATATTTTTTTGAGAAAAGAGAATAAGAAATGTAATGGAACATTATTAAAATCATTTTTTAATAAAATAATTTATTTTTTGAATCATCAAACTGCAGTTTATTCATCAAAATGAGATATTTTTAAATCTAAGTTTAAATTTGACACTACCTGCTTCAATTGTTTTATTTTGCCCTTTGTAATTTTTGGACATTCGATAATAGAAAGACGTTGTAAAGGTATTGTTGGGTTAAGTATTATCGTCTCTAACATATCTTCATCAAGATATGTCATAAACATAAGTGCTAATAGTTTTAAGGATCTCCAATCATTTTCAAAAAATATCTTCATATCTTCGTTCATTAAATTTTTCCAACATAGTGAAAAATGCTCAATAGTTTTACAACAAACTTGAAAACAAGAATTCATTAACAATTTAGTTTGTACACTACTACTTTGGCAGCTAAAATCTAATGCTTTGAGTTTTCTAAAACAATTATGAAAATTGTTTTTGGTAAATGAAGATATCAGATCAGCATTGCAGATCGTAAAGCTCTCTATATTTGGACATAGTTCACCAATCATAAATACATCTATTTTGCAAACAAATAGGTATAATTCTTTTATTTTGCTCCCACATAATTCAAAACACTCATTTATGGCATCAGTACTAATATAACTTAAAGCAAAGTTAAGCTCTTTTAAATTAAAAAACTGTGATATAATTTGTGTTCGCTCATAATTCCACACATCAGAATATATTTGTAATATCTGCAAATAAGGGCAACATTTATAAACGGTTTTGAAATCCTCAACAGATGCCGTTTTCCCAATATTAATATCTTTTAAATTTAAATATGAACTATTAGTTAGCACTGTATACTGTTCTAAAATCGATAATATATTGTATGATTCTAAAATTTCTAAGTTAGGAAACAATTCTAAAATTATTGCATAAGTAGGAGGAATCAATGATAACCCACAAATATCGAGATTTAATAGATTTTGGCAAGCTAAAGGAACATTGTTGTTTTTAAATGTATATTTTTTAAATGGTAGATTAAGAATTTTTGTATAACTGATGTTTAAAATCTTTAACTTAGCACATGTTACAAGAATTGTATCCATAACACTATTATCAGCAATTGTTCCTGATATGTTTAACGAAACCAGGTTCGGCAAATTAGCTATTAGATCCTTCATATCATTACATGATAATCCACATTCACATGAAATTACCAAACTTTCCAGCGCTGGCCGAATAGATTTGAGAAAATACACAATCTTTGATGAAATATTAATCAATATCAAGGCTTTCATATTTTTTCTTATGAATAGTTGCAAATTAAACCTATTTATGAGTTGTGCTTTTTCTAATGATGAATAAATACTATCAACCAAAAGATCCGGAAGTAAGAAATATTTACCATTTTCATTTAGCGATTGAGTTCTCATATTTCGATAACGATTTAACTGCTTATTCGATCGTATTTTAGATAATTCTTTTACAATTAGATCTATACAAATGTCTGCAAGATCACGAACTATTTTTTTCCAAGGCATTATATAAATTTAAAAAAAAAAATCACAATAAATTTAAACCTCGCCTAAATATTTGAGCGTTAAATAATTTCAGTCTAAAGACGGCTCCATTATTCGAATATAAAATAATATATTAATTTTAAATGACGTCACAACGAAATACCTTATTTTTAAAAAAAAAATTCTTTTTTTTATATTGTTTATAAAGTTTATATAGATATGTAAAGAAATTATGCAGAATAAAGAGTATTGCTATAGGTATGATGCCCATTTATAAGCTTAATGTTAATATCAAGGCTTACATAATCCCTAGGGATTAAGATTGCAACTCCTGATTCTTTACTTCATCTATCAACAATAATTTACTAACTATTGTGATTTTAAAAATTATAACTGATGAGTTTTTTTCTACATGTCAGCTTTTTTCAGTGCCGTTGATATATAATTATAAACGGGTGAAAAGATAGCAGAATCTTGCCCAGAGGTCATATTAATCACCATAATATAGAAACTCTGTTGGAAAATTATTTTGTTCCATCTTTTCCAGAATTCGTTTTTACAGGAAAAACTGTAGACTAGTTACATATGTAAAAAAATACATTTTTGTATCGTAGTATCCCTACTTATTAAGACAATTTGTCGAGAACTGTTTACTCATTAAATTTCTAGCTGATACCACAAGTAACTTCAATAGCTAAAGTTCTCTATATTCAATCATTAATAATCGATTCTATCAGATATCATTTCAATATAAATAGATAAATTAATAAACGAATAGAATATATTTTACTTTGTTAGTTTTGTGGGTTATCAAATATCACAATAGCAAGGTACAATGATCTGTTCATCTTTTAATAAAAATAGAGATTCTTAGCAAATAATAGCAAATTGTGAACATGAGGAATCATCAGATATGATTAATAACTTTTACTCAAAGGAATTTTAGCTGGTGTTAAATAAATTTTGTTGCTTATCATTTTTCATTTTAAATTTCTCTGCATGCTTTAAAAATGTCATCTTCTTTATGGTATTTTCTTTATCATTTATGGTGCAATGTTAATATTATGATTAATAATACTTTCTTTATAAAAACAAAAAAGTTGTATTTGAAATTATTTCAGATTTTAAAAAAGATTTTTAAGATAATGCATTTATTTTTCAGAAAATTTTCTATTTGGGAAAGTGCTGAGATTAAAATGCGTTTGGTAGATTTTATGTAGAATAACAGAAATAAACATTTAAAGTCCATATACTCTAAAACATGCAAAAAGATTATATAACAAAAATATAAAGCTTATTATATTTATAGTTGGTGTATGATATTAGTTAATGATTATGTTAAGTTTGTTGAAAACACTATTACATGGTATAAAATATGTTCCTTATAAATATGTGGATAACAATACTGCAGTTAATTACTGATAATATTAGCTAAATGCTTATTGATTTCAATAATAGCTATAATTATTTTTGTATGCAGCAATAATAATAGATTACTCAACCCAAACATCTACAACTAACTTCTAAGCACAAATTACTCCGTGATAATAGATAGTCCCATGAAAATCTAAAATTTCTAAGCACAATCTGATTATTAATTGTAAATATAGATGTGATACATGTATTCAAAAAACCCAACTATCCTAGGCTTTATTGCCACTGAAGCAAAAAAAAATATATTATAAAGTTTGTATAATTGTCATTCATCAATTTTAATACAGATTGTATCAAGCAGAATTCGGAAGTAAAAAAAAAATACTATTGCTGAAAAATAGTATATATATTTCTCATATATGCATTCCGCAATTAGAAACTGAATTATGAAGCCGGGTTAATTCAATCTTTATCTAGTTATGTATGTCTAGTATGATAGGTGTTTAACCTTTTAACTGTTTGACTCGTTCTTAATCGAGGCACTTTTTGATACATATTCGTTTTAATCGAGTAAATTTGACATCGCTGTAAATTGCTTAGTTTTTGGACTACGTTTACGGTTTTAACGTCATTTTTTAGAACGCAAAAAGTTTTATAATATACTGCCATCTATTGAATTATTTTACAAGTAAAAAATCAATTAATTGATGATTTATGTCAAACAAAAACTAAGCACTGCCTTTTCACATCTTTTCTTGAATCTTATTGGCTGTTGAAATTTTGTAAACAAAAGAAAATGGAAAAGCTCCGCCTTCTCATCATCTTTTCTTGAATATTATTGGCTGTTAAAATTTTTATATGGCTGCCAAAAATTAAAAATTTCTGAACGCTTTTGTTTTATTTTGAAAATGATAAACGAATGTTTTAGAGCATTTTAAAAATATTTTTTGATGAAATACAAATAAAATACAAATTATTTTCATATAATATGTCAAAAATAAATATTATTTTACAAAAATAGTTACGATTTTAGCAAGAATTATTTATTTATTGCAAAGTCGGGAAAAAAAAATCATAACGTGAAATTATGATTGCCGTTTCTTTTCATGTCAACCGTAACAAATATTTTTAAAATTAAAAATCAAAATTTATTTTTGAACAAACTTTCGTTTATTTTTATAGTGTGAGAAATTACTAATATACTTTTTAAAAACGAAACTAAAGTGAATATATTTAAAAAAACGGTCAATAACTTTTGAAAAATTGATACATTATTTTGTGCATCGGCTAATTAAAAGCTTTGAGTGATACCACCAGCAGCGAATGAACAATTGGACAGTTAAAGGGTTAAAAGTGAAAAGTATCAAATTGGTAATTACTAATTTACATTATTTTTTTAATACATATATGCGTTATCAAAATTTTAATTATTACATTCCATTATTCTTTTAACTATATATTGTGCCAGTCCGTGTATAACGGCCATGCACAAAATGGCTGTTTGCTGAAGACTCAGCATAGCTTACATGTATCACATGAAAATTATAATTTTAATACGATTTATTACATTATAATTCAGAGGGGAAGTGGGAGGTACGGATATAGTACATAAATAAATGGGTTTGGGCTATATTATATTCTTATTATCCCCACAGTACAAGTGTATGCAGTGTATATATGTTTTAATAATTTATTCGACTAGCAAACCTGTCTAAAAAAAAAAAAAAGGGAAAATAAGTTGTAATATTTGTTTATGTGTAGAACAGTTTTTTTTTTGTTGTATTTTACTACTTATAAATGTTCGAAAACACATATATAGAAATGTATTTTTATTTTTTTTTATTTTTCCTAAAAAAAGAAAAGAAAATTCTAAATAGTTAAAAATTTTTGCATTTATTGGAATTTATCTTTTCTAATTGTTAGAATGAGAGGGTTTGAAATTAATTAACTAAATTTGTAAAAGGAAAAAAACCTTTTTGCTAATTACAATCTACTTTCAACCGAAGAAAATGTTTTGTATAAAAGAATTTTCGATTGATCGTGAATAAAGATAAAATAGATTTTATCTAAGAAAGGAATGTAAGCACAATGGGTGTCAAGTACTCAATATGGAAGCTTGCAAAAGTGTACTTTAATAAATAAAAAGGTAAAAGAATGTAGAAGGGTATATGAAGGTATAATTAAATTTATTAGTAGCTGATGCAATAGCTCGTAGAGGGGGTATGACGATTGGACTATTTGGGCTATATGTGCTGCTTACTGGGGGCTTTGAGTCAGTCGAGTACTAGCTTGCTAAAGCATGCAGACCAAGGGAGATTAGCCTACTAAAGAGTGCGGACAAGTGGAGATTAGCCTGCTAAAGCGTGCGAATCAGTTAATGCTAGCTTGCCAAAGCATTCCAATGGCAAAGATTTAGAAAGTTAAATCTTGTCTCCCGCTAGTCTAAAAAAATGGAACAGTATAGATTTGTGAAAAACAATCTGACAGAGAGAAAGGAGAAAATGAACTGTGTCTGTTAAAATTATAATCACTTGGTAATTTCCCAGAAAAAGAATTTGAAAATTAGCATTTAGCAAGGCTGTTAAGTGGAGTTTGGAAAATGATCAACAACATGGATTCTCAATACGTTTAAATAGAAAAAAAAAAAAACGAAAGACGAATCATAGTTGGAGAACTGCAATTTATTTAGGATCTACTTGCCCTAATCAGCCGTGTGTGATATACATATATACGGGAGAAGTATACTTACAGATCTGATAATTTGAAAGATGGCTCGATTATACGTTCCGGGTTATTATCCTACCATGGAGTAGACTTTCAGCCGTAGTACACCACCTGTTTGGCTATCAAGTCCGAAGATGCCTTAGAAGAAATAGCAGACCCTGATGACAAGAAAGACTCAAAGTATATCGGTGAATGGAAGCCTTACATCTGCCCTATGAAGTAGCCGTGTGGCCCAGGAAGTCTGAATTGAATACAAGAACAAGTTCAGAGGAGCGTGTATAGTTGGTTATATATATATATATATTTATATTCTATGATATTTTTTTTTCTCTCTCATTTATGTTCTTTGTAAAAAATTTTTTGTGATATATATATTATTACTGCATACCTTGTTATATGGATTTATTACTCTAAAGTGGGAAGGAATATAGGGCACACCCATTGTGTAATCTTTTAGATATTGTTTTTTTTTTTTTCTTTTATATATCTTGGGGTCATATGTATATGCATCAGTGGAGGGTAAATATAATTTAAATATTTTTTTATATATATTGGACTTATATGTATGCATTAGTGGAGGATAAATATAACAATCTGGGGATAATAAATATTCACTTTTGTAATTAAAATCGTTTATAAGTTTTGACTTAGCTTTAAAATAATTATTAAGTTAGTAGTACAGATATATAGTTTTTTTTAATCAAAATGCAAATCCACGTAGTTAACCTGAGATTTATAGAATATAAAGTGAGCTAGATATGGATAACTTACCGGGGAGTTGTATTGTTTCTTTTATTTTAGTCCAAACGTCTCAAATATTCATATTCGTTAATGACTAGTCACATTTTACACACTCTTTCGGGAAAGAAAAGGAATAAGTATAATCTTGAACGGGAGTGGTGCTAGAGACTGAAGGAATATTCAGTACTCTTAAAGGTGTGTAAGGACACTTTAATTAGTCAACGTATAATTAATCGGCTAATGAAACAATTTAACAAAGAAGGTCTGGATGGGCCTAATTTTAGGTTCAATCTACTTCCTCTAATAATTTCTTTGAGGTATTTACTCATATTTAATCAAAAATATTTTAGAGAATTATTATCGATGTCCCATTCTGCAGCATACGTCACTTCATGCTCGGTGCGTATGAGAGTCTAACCATGCAAGACCACTACAGGGGCGTCGAACCGGCACAGAAAAATGGCGCCTCAATCGTGGTAAAGATGAACTAGGTTAAGATGAAAAAAGATAGTATTAGTAGAAATCTATACTATATTTTCGTGGTTTCAAAACAAATTTAGGACAGCTAAGTTAAGAGAAGAACGTTGTAAATGAGATAGGATTTTAATAATTGCGTAAGAGAAGGTTGAAATATACGGTTTTGATTATTTAGTTATAAGATTTTTTTCTTTTTCGAGCAAAAATTTATTATTGTGAACGAAATAAATTATTAACAGAAGTTAGATAAATAATTCTGTCATTTATTAGGGCATATAAGTAGAACGGGGCATTTGAAATTTTTTGTTATATTATTACACGTTTGAGTAAATTGTCATTAGAAATCAGGGAATGTGCTTGGAGGAAAGGGTGATTAGTAGGGCATAGCGTAAGACGTGGTGTACTGCGAATTTACTATACGAAATTAAATTAAGTATTTTTCTGGAATTGAGTTAATAAACGTTAGTATAAAGGTAAGAATACCTTGACTTTCAAGTTCAGTAAATTTAAACTCGTAAATGCTTACAAGAGCAGGGAAAATCAGAATGGAACAGGCAATAATCAGTGAAACGCTAGTACACCTGTCTGAAGAACAGGAAGTGGATTGTCAGAAAAATGAACTAGGAAAGGAAAAAGAATACTTAAAGGAAATGATGGAAGATTTCGCAAACCTTGTAAAAAAGGAAATGGCTAAAATGTCAAAAGAAGTAGAAAGATGGAGAACAGAGAGGGCTAAACAAGAGGAAAATATCGTTCAGAAAATAGAGAAATGCGAAGCGAATTAGTACAAGAAATAGATTTAAGATTTCAAAAGTGGGAAATGAAATGTGATAAATCTAAGCAAACTAAGAAGGATGAGATAGAAGCAAATATAAGAGATAGTCAGTCAGTTAAGTTAGGGCCAGAAGAGACAAAGCAGGACACAGAAGTGGAGTACAAACAAAATAGGATGGTTGAAAATGTTAAAAATGAACAAGACAACCATATGGCAAATAGTAGAGATCATCTTGATGGTCATATAGAAAAGACCAATGGAAGTGATCAGCTGCCACAATTAAATATTAACCAATTTTTAAAAATCCATACATTTGAAGGAAAAGTGGGGGAGGCTCCAGTGGGGCATATAAGAAGTCTGGAAAATTACTTTCGGATAAACAAAGTAAATGAAATCAGTAAATTGCTTGTTGCCAGCGCTCATCTTAGTGGAGATGCATTAGCTTGGTGGGAGTCTTTGTTTCATCATCCTCCAACCTTCAATCAATACAAGGATATGATTGTTAACAGTTTCTGGAGCATAGAGCATCAAGAAACAGTTATGTATCAGGTCATGCAGGAGAAATACAAAAAGAGTATAGGTGAAAATTTGGCACAGTTTTTCCGCAGACAAGTAGCAAGACTATGGAATTTAAGCGCATGTAATATGTTGGAGGATCGAATCATTAGAATTATCCGAGGTAATTTGCCTTCCCATCTTGCACAGATGCTAATACTGATGGGAGTAAAATCAGTTGAACAAATAGCTCACTGGCTAGACACCATAGATGGGAGAGAGCAGGATTGTGTGGTACAAGACATGCAAGAGAATACTAAAGGTACAGCCCAGCATTGGAATGTAAAGAGTGGGCTGCATAAACACTTCATTGAAAAGGAAATGTCAAATCTGGTCTGTTCTTGGGAAGATAAATTACCAGAATATGCACCACAGAGTTGTCCGAAAATACCTTTAGAAATTGAAGGAATTGGGGTCATTGCAATGTTAGACTCTGGTAGCCAGATATCAGTGATATCTGAAGAATTATACCAGAAAATTTTATCAGTAAACTCACAGATAGAGACCTTACCTTTAAAGGCAACACAAATCACCCTTGCAAATAACCAAAAAGCAAACCTTATACCCAAGCAAATATGGTTAGAATTACTTATAAATGGGAGGTCAGTCTATCATGTATTTTTAATTATGGGTAGTTTAATTCATGACGTCATATTAGGGTCTGATTTCTTGTATAAGAACCAGTGTATTGTAAATTATGAAAAGGGAAGAATGAGCTACCAGGGAGGTGATATTAAATTCTTGCCGCCTCAGTTGCCAAACGTTGGGGAAACTTGTTGCATAAGTCAATCTATTGTAGATTTGATGCAAGAAAAAATGAGGAAGTAAAGACAGCATCTAATGGGGACAGCAAAAAACTCCCAAGAGATATTCCAAGAGTATCATGAGATTTTTTTGGACAGTCCAGGGAAGATTAGAGGATATCAACAGAGGATCAAACTGAAACCAGGGGAACCTTTTCAAGCACGGTCATACCCAGTCCCAAATCAATTTAAAAAAGAAGTGGAGAAACAGTTAGAGCAGATGTTGAAGGGGGGCATAATTAGTAAATTTTCGTCTCCTTACTGCAACCCTTTGGTGGTGGTTAGAAAAAAAGATGGGTCAGTAAGGTTGTGCTTGGATGCCCGTCAGCTCAATAAGGTGACTATACCGGACTGTACAATCCCACCTCCGATACAAGAGTTACTGGGAAAATTTAAAGGGAAAAGAATATTTTCTACATTCGATCTAACTTCCAGTTACTGGCAGATAGAACTCCACCCAAATGATCGCCAGTATACTGCCTTCAGGTATAGGGGATATTTATACAAGTTTAATCGTATGCCATTTGGACTGATCAACAGTGGTGCTGGGCTGCTGCAGTGTTTAGATCAGGTCCTATCATCTGATATCAAGAAAATTCTGACCATGTATGTGGATGATGTTGTTATAGCATCTGCATCTATGGAAGAGCATCTCCAGCAGTTGGAATAGTTTTTTAGGGAATGTAAAGAAAAAGATATCAAGATAAATTTAAAGAAGAGTAAAGTGGCTTCTGAGGAAATCAAATTTCTGGGTCATTTGGTAGGCCAGGAAGGAGTCAAACCTCATCCAGATAAAATAACAGCGATTGCAGATTTTCCTAGACCACAGACAAAGAAACATATACGGTCATTTTTGGGACTATGTAACTTTTATAACAGATTTTGTGAGAATTTTGCTGGCCAAATGGAACCATTGCTCAGATTGATTAGAAAAGAGGTCAGATGGAAATGGTCTATTGAACAGGAAGAAGCTTTTAACCAAGTAAAGCAAAGTTTTTTAAAACAGGTTGTGTTGGATTTTCCTGATTATGATAAGCCGTTCATTCTCCAGACCGATAGTAGCGGATATGGCCTGGGTATCACTCTGTCACAAATTCAACCTGATGGACGAATTGGGGTGTTATATTTTATAAGCCGCTTATTGAAGGGACCAGAACTTAATTATATGGTCACTGAAAAAGAGGCTCTGGCCATTGTATGGGCTTTCCAAAAGTTTTGCCCTATGTTATTAGGCTCTCAAGTAGTGGTGATAACCGACCATAAAAGTCTTGAGTTTCTAAATCACAGCTATCTTACTAATAGCAGGTTAGTCTGGTGGAGTTTATTCCTGCAGGAATTTAACTACACTGTGAGGTATTGCAAAGGGGCAGAAAACGTGGTTGCGGACATCCTCAGTCATCATCCTGTCCCTGCACAAACCCCGAAACACCTCAGTCTGGAGCAAGCATACATAGCAAGTACCACGATAATGGGAAAAGATGAAGACATAGAAAAAGAATTAAGCCAACTAACTAAGAGGCAACAAGAAGACAGCTATCCAAATAGCATTTGGACAGAATGCCAGAAGTCTGGAACAACTAATTCCAGAGAGATAAGGGATAGATATAAAGTTGAAGGAGGAGTGTTATATTGTCAACTCAAAAAAGGCAAGGATGAGTGGAAGGCGATGATACCTCCAAAAATGAGATGGGCTCTCATCAGTTATATGCATCGGTTGTATGGTCATCATGGAACGCCAAAAACTGAGTATTGTTTAAGACAGTGGTTTTACTGGCCACGGATGCACCAGGATATTATCACTGTACTGAATCAATGTGAAATATGTCAACATACGAAACCACAGAATCAAATGTATGTCATCCCAATGAAATCAATCATACCTGATGACCTGAATGAGGTGATGGCTATAGATTTTTATGGCCCCTTGCCAATGTTCAACAAAAACAGATACCTACTGGTTACATATGATTTGTTTTCGAAATGGGTGGCCGCTTACCTTTTGGCACGCACCACCACCCGAGAAATTACACGGGTATTAGACGCTGTACATTTTCCAAAAGTGGGGAAGCCAAAGGCAATACTTTCGGATCATGGAACCCCTTTTGTGTTGGAGGAATGGAACCGATGGGTCTCCAAATGAGGTATCAAGAACCTGTTGACATCAATCCAAAATCCCCAGAGTAACCCCTGTGAACGAGTCATGCGGGAGTTGGGTAGACTTTTCCATACCTATTTGCCAACAAACCATAGGGGATGGGTTAAACAACTATCTCAGACACTGAATTATATTAACTGGTCGGTAAATGAATCCACTGGGTTTACTCCCATGCGATTACACTTTGGAAAACACCCTCCAAAACTGTTTAAAACTAGTCTTTCAGGGAGTCAAGAGGGAGTCATCGACCGGGATCACGATAAAACACAAGCTAAGGCCCAAATGCAACGAATGAGCACTAGGCGGAAAAAACGGAAGGGAACCCCTAAGTATACATTCCAAGTAGGGGACAAGGTCATGGTTAGGACACCCCATGTTAGTGATCCAGGGAAATTCAAATTTAAAAAATTTTGTAATCTCTATGAAGGCCGTTTTGAAATTGTAGAGTGTTGCAGGGATAATGCTTTCGGGGTGAGAACGGAACAAGGGATTAAGGGCACATATAATGCTCGGTCTTTGAAACCCTATGGGAAGGTAGCGATTAATTCAAAATTGACATAACTTGCATGTTAAAATGTATAATATAAATGCTGAATTTAAAATGTAAGTAATTAAAGAAGATGTAAAAATAGTTAAGTAAGACCATTAAAAAAGTTTGGTTTCCTTTTTAACAGTCTCATCGGGGACGGGGGTATTGTACCAGTCCGTGTATTATGGCCATGCACAAAATGGCTGTTTGCTGAAGACTCAGCACAGCTTACATGTACCACATGAAAATTATAATTTTAATACAATTTATTAAATTATAATTCAGAGGGGAAGTGGGAGGTACGGATATAGTACATTAATAAATGGGTTTGGGCTATATTATATTCTTATTATACCCACAGTACAAGTGTATGCAGTGTATATATGTTTTAATAATTTATTCGACTAGCAAACCTGTCTAAAAAAGAAAAAGAAGGGAAAATAAGTTGTAATATTTGTTTATGTGTAGAACAGTTTTTTTTTTTTGTTGTATTTTACTACTTATAAATGTTCGAAAACACATATATAGAAATGTATTTTTATTTTTTTTTATTTTTCCTAAAAAAAGAAAAGAAAATTCTAAATAGTTAAAAATTTTTGCATTTATTGAAATTTATCTTTTCTAATTGTTAGAATGAGATGGTTTGAAATTAATTAATTAAATTTGTAAAAGGAAAAAAACCTTTTTGCTAATTACAATCTACTTTCAACCGAAGAAAATGTTTTGTATAAAAGAATTTTCGGTTGATCGTGAATAAAGATAAAATAGATTTTATCTAAGAAAGGAATGTAAGCACAATGGGTGTCAAGTACTCAATATGGAAGCTTGCAAAAGTGTACTTTAATAAATAAAAAGGTAAAAGAATGTAGAAGGGTATATGAAGGTATAATTAAATTTATTAGTAGCTGATGCAATAGCTCGTAGAGGGGGTATGACGATTGGACTATTTGGGCTATATGTGCTGCTTATTGGTGGCTTTGAGTCAGTCAAGTACTAGCTTGCTAAAGCATACGGACCAAGGGAGATTAGCCTACTAAAGAGTGTGGACAAGTGGAGATTAGCCTGCTAAAGCATGCAAATCAGTTAATGCTAGCTTGCCAAAGCATTCCAATGGCAAAGATTTAGAAAGTTAAATCTTGTCTTCCGCTAGTCAAAAAAAATGGAACAGTATAGATTTGTGAAAAACAATCCGACAGAGAGAAAGAAGAAAATGAACTGTGTCTGTTAAAATTATAGTCACTTGGTCATTTCCCAGAAAAAGAATTTGAAAATTAGCATTTAGCAAGGCCGTTAAGTGGAGTTTGGAAAATGATCAACAACATGGATTCTCAATACGTTTAAATAGAAAAAAAAAATGAAAGACGAATCATAGTTGGAGAACTGCAATTTATTTAGGATCTACTTGCCCTAATCAGCCATGTGTGATATACATATATACGGGAGAAGTATACTTACATATCCGATAATTTGAAAGATGGCTCGATTATACGTTCCGGGTTATTATCCTACCATGGAGTAGACTTTCAGCCGTAGTACACCACCTGTTTGGCTATCAAGTCCGAAGATGCCATAGAAGAAATAGCAGACCCTGATGACAAGAAAGACTCAAAGTATATCGGTGAATGGAAGCCTTACATCTGCCGCTAGCCGTGTGGCCCAGGAAGTCTGAATTGAATACAAGAACAAGTTCAGAGGAGCGTGTATAGTTGGTTATATATATATATATATTTATATTCTATATTTTTTTTTCTCTCTCATTTAGGTTCTTTGTAATTTTTTTTTTGTGATATATATATTATTACTGCATACCTTGTTATATGGATTTATTACTCTAAAGTGGGAAGGAATATAGGGCACACCCATTGTGTAATCTTTTAGATATTGTTTTTTTTTCCTTTTATATATCTTGGGGTCATATGTATATGCATCGGTGGAGGGTAAATATAATTTAAATATTTTTTTATATATATTGGACTTATATGTATGCATTAGTGGAGGATAAATATAATAATCTGGGGATAATAAATATTCACTTTTGTAATTAAAATCGTTTATAAGTTTTGACTTAGCTTTAAAATAATTATTAAGTTAGTAGTACAGATATATAGTTTTTTTTAATCAAAATGCAAATCCACGTAGTTAACCTGAGATTTATAGAATATAAAGTGAGCTAGATAGGGATAACTTACCGGGGAGTTGGATTGTTTCTTTTATTTTAGACCGAACGTCTCGAAATATTCATATTCGTTAATGACTAGTCACATTTTACACACTCTTTTGGGAAAGAAAAGGAATAAGTATAATCTTGAACGGGAGTGGTGCTAAAGACTGAAATAATATTCAGTACTCTTAAAGGTGTGTAAGGACACTTTAATTAGTCAATGTATAATTAATCGGCTAATGAAACAATTTAACAAGGAAGGTCTGGATGGGCCTAATTTTAGGTTCAATCTACTTCCTCTAATAATTTCTTTGAGGTATTTACTCATATTTAATCAAAAATATTTTAGAGAATTATCATCGATGTCCCATTCTGTAGCATACGTCACTTCATGCTCGGTGCGTATGAGAGTCTAACCATGCAAGACCACTACAGGGGCGTCGAACCGGCACAATATATACTGCAATGGTGAATAAATAGATTATTATGCCATTCTGTGACTTACGACCATGGAATGGGTTTTGTAAGACAAACATTGACATACTAAGATTGCAAACGGTTATTTTATTTTATCCAAATCATATTTGAATGTAAATAAAAGTGTCTTACTCATTTTGGTTAAATTATTATTTTAAGATGTCAGATATCTTTGCAATATTAAGAATAATTACGCTTCTTATCATTATAGTTTTACATAAATTAAAAAAACTAATTTGGTATTAATTTATGTTTTACATAAAATATAAGTTAACTGAGATAATAAGATTCCAACATTTTTGTGCTAAAATAAACATTCTTGTCCTATTACTAAGATATCAATTTCTTTACCTTGTATATAAAACATTCAAATTGAGATCCTCTAACAAATTTTTTTTTTTTTTTATATTACTTGCTGCTTTCTGCATGATTACTCAATCAAATAAATAATAAAAAAATGACAAGCATTTTATAACCATACTTGACAAATATATAAGTACATTTTTGAAAGATTATTTTTTGAAAGATTATTTTTCTCTTGATGCAATTTCTTTATCTGATTTTCATATATATACCTGGTTGCTATACGTTAATATATGTATATAGCAGTATGCACATACATTTTCATTTTGTCATTATGTTAAGTTTTTAAGTTATTCTTTTTAGAAACAATAGAACAATTCAAGGTGAATTGTTTAATAAAAATATGTTTGTTTTAATTAAATATACACTAAATGAATCATTTATTTATATACAGAAAAACATTTTGTTAAATTATTGATAACAACAACGTTTTATTTACGCCACTAGATGGAGGATAATGTTGACTTTAAGAATAATGGTTATAGGGGATATGAATGGACATATTGAAGAAATTGATGATGTAGATAATAAAAATGGATATCTGTCAAGCGTTGTTAGCCGTGAGGTCATCGCGGCCGCCTTGCAAGCGAGTAATTGGCTGCAGACGGTTGTGGGTTTGCGTCCCGGCCGATGCTATGACATATGAAACAAAAAATGAACAGCTTTTGAAGGAATTTTGTCAGAAAGTGAATTTGAGTATTGAAAATTTATAAAATATTTATGAGGGACAATATACATGGTCTAGAAATAATATATTTCATACATTAGATTATGTATTGTTGTGAAAGGGGGAATGAATAAAATACGGAAAATTAAGGTGTTTGATAATGAAGAAAAAGTATGCACTAATGATCATAACTTTATTGTAATTGAAATGGTTAGTAATGTGATGGAGAATAGAAATAAAAGTAGAAATAATAGTGAAAGATGTGGATGGAGAGTGAATGATAAGAATAAGTTGGAAGAGTAGAAAATACAAGTTGAAAAAATCATGGAAGAGTGAGTTGGGAGTGAGTATAAGGACTGGCGTAAAGAAGTAGAAAAAGTGGCAAATAGGATTTTAGGTGAGAATATTCAGAAGAATAAAAGTAATAAAAAAATGAGAATAATTAAAAGTGTAAAAGAGAGGAAAAAAGCATGCAGAGAATATAAGCGTGCTATTAAGAATAAGGAAAATGAGAAAGATATTAGTGCTAAATGGGAAAAGTACTTAGAAAAGAAGAAGTTGGCTAAAATAGATAATTATAGAAAGAGAATGAAATGTGAATAGTAAATTGTTGTAAGTTATTAATAAAAGTGGAAGAGATGGGAGTAAAAAATTTTGGAATTGTATTAAAAGAAGAAATGTAGGGGAGAGAGAGATAGTATTACTTGATGATGAGGGAATAGAGTGTAGCTCTAGATAAGATTTAGAGAGAATCTTAAATAGTTATGTAATGAATATACAAAAGATGTTAGATGTGAAGGATAGAGGATAGAAAACATGAAAGCATATAGTAATGGGAATATTAGGTTTTCAGAAAATGAATTGAATGAGGTAGAGAAGAAATTGAAAAGTGGAAAGGCAAGAGGTTTAGATGCATGGGCAGGAGAGATGGTAATGAATTTAGGATATAGGGCAAAAGTAAAATTATTATCCTGTTATAATAAGATGTCACAGAATAGAGTTTTTCCAAGTAGTTGGAGTAATACAAGAGTAAGATTATTATTTAAAGGAAAGGGTAAGGATCACAGAAAGTTAAATAATTATAGACCGATAGTGGTAACATCAGTTTTATATAAAGTTTTCTCATATATGGTGGCTAGAAGAGTTGTAAAATGGATGGAAGGGAATAATGTAGTGGGGAAAATGCAAGGAGGTTTTAGATTAGATAGGTGTATAGGAAATAGTTTATTTGTAGTTACACAACTTATGGATATGAGTAGGAATTCTGGTAAACAATTATATATGAGTTTTATAGATATAGAGAAGGCATATGATAGAGTAAATAGAAATATATTATGGATAAGTTTAGCAAATTTGGGAATGGATGGAGCTTTAGTAGATATTATTAAGAAATTATATGAAAATAATTATTATATATATATATATCAATTAGGGGATATAGAATCAGTTAAAGTTAAAATGGGATGGGACTAAGGCAAGGATGCCCTATGTCACCTATTTTGTTTGTGTTGTATTTGAGTAAAATGGAAAGAGCAATAGAAAGATTAGGAAGAGGGATAGAGATATCATTAATAGGTGGTAAGGGAGTATATATTTTGTCAGGTCTTTTTTTGCAGATGATATATTTTTGTGTGCAGAAAGAAGAGAAGATATGGAAGATATGTTGAAGACATGTGCAAGGGTGGGTAAAGAGATGAGGATTACATTTAGTGAAGAAACATCAAATATAATGATTGTTAATACTGGGGAAAGAGAAGATGTAGAATTTTTATTGGGAGATATTAAGTTAAGTGTGGTGAATAGATATAGTTATTTGGGAATTATTTTAAGTAATCAGAAAAATTATTTGGATGAATGGGAGAAAAAATTGATAAATAAAGCAAAGAAAAGAAAGGGATTGATAAAGAAATTAACAGTGTTTTCATATAATAAATATGATGTAGCTAGAATTATATGAAAAGGAGTTGCAATAGCAGGGTTAACATGATAATGATGCATTATATGTTAGTAATGTACATGTTTATCCATCTAATATGAGCTGGAACTCACAAAATGTACTTCAAACCCAGTCAAGCCAGAGTTTTAGGTCAAGGACCAGCCTGGATTCGAACCAACTCTCTAAGCCCCAGATCAAACACCTAATGGATAACATAACAATGATAACACATGAGAATTAATTTTAATCTGGCCAACTAGCAAGCGGAGAAGACAATGAGACATCTATTAACTATGACTAAACTAAAATATATATAAGCATGGCTGTACATTTGGAAGTGGAGAAAAGAGGAATTCGAACAACTCAGACAAGTTGGATAATAAAAATTAGTTTAATATAATGACAAATTATTATACATTATGGCTTAATTGTATACATTAGTGTGTGCTTGAATGAGCAAGCGGTAGATGATTACATAGTGTCATTCACACTATTATTTCTCATACACTCTTTTATTAGCTAAATAATATATGATAAATAAACACACATCTTTGGTAGGTTTAATATTACGATGCCAATCTTATTATTAGAAAGAGTTTACATAAAATTGCTATTAATGCTTTTATATACTGTTCTGAAACATGGTGACTAACATATGATTTCGGGTAGCATTCCGAGATTTATTATATATATCAGAAAACTATTTTCACGACATTACGGTCATGAAAATAAATAAGGTACATTTGAAAACATATTTGATTATATGACAAAATATATGTAATGAAAATTCTGTTAATTAGCGCTGGTAAGAAGAATGCTCTATTTTCCCTAAGGCATATAGATACTCTTAATTACAAAAATAAGTTACGGCGCAGTGGGATTATATAAGATTGTAATAAATTTAATTAATAAAACTAGTAATAGTTGGCATTTATATATATTTAAGTAGAGTGCAATTTTAATATTAGAGCATTAAAACGAAGTCATGAATCAAAAGAAATAATAATACGAAGTAGTTTGTGGTGCTAACATTGTGGCCAAGAGATAACAGGAACAGTCATGCTTCTGGATGAAAGACAAAGTCTAAGACCCCCTTTTTTAGGACAGTGCTTAGAGAAAATAGATAGGCATGGCGTGGCTCAGACTTTTACTGGTATAACCAATGTGAGAGGCCCTTTTCTGCGAAGAAGTGAATATGCATAGCATGTGCCAAACTTATGGGAATCACCGCCAGAGGCATTTTATATGAAAGTTTTGTCCTGAGTAGCTCAACTATCAACAGGACAGAATACAAAGAAAATCTATGGGTTCGAACTTGTCGCAACCCCCAGATTGGAAGACTAGAAGCACATAATATATATACAAAGATAGGCCAAATGTCAGTAACACAGTAATGATAAATGCGACTAATGACATTGAATAAGTTTTACTGCTTTAAAAATAAATGACCCTTGTTTGAATGACATAATTTATATAAATAACATGCTATGCTGCTATAACATATATATATATATATATATATATATATATAAAGAAAAGATTAGTCAAATATACATGAAGATTTTATTTAGTAAAAGAAACGTTACAATTTACCCCCATCCCTTTTTCTGATATTTAAAATAATTCAATTCCACCTTCATGGTTTTTATAATAACTGGAATATTTAAATACAATAATTGAAATTTTAAGAGTATGGAAAAAGAAAATAACTAGCAGTTATATATAGAAAACAATTAATAAGTCACTCTTTCAGAATTGAATAAATATTTTAAACGATTTCAGAGCGTTAATTAGCTTGGGTTCTGGATTCACTCTGGGTAGAAAATCCAGAGTTAAACAAATCAATTTTTATATTAAAAACGAACCTAAAATGTTGATTCGTAAAAACAATCTGGTGAATGTATGAATTTATAATGCATTATATATATATATATATATTAATAAGCATTTATTTTTATAGCGTCTGTATATAATTGTAATTACATTCATATCAGCCTTTCAAGCCAATTGTGCAAATGCTTTGCGAGTGTTAAATAAATGAATACCCTCTGACCAATACAAGATATAGAATTTATGCAGGAATAAATAGAATCCTATTATTCCTACGACTCAAATATTTATATATGAGCAAATCTGAAGTACTGAATTCTTTTTATTCCTGCATAAATTCTATATCTTGTATTGGTCAGAGGGTATTCATTTATTATTTAATACCGCAAAGCGTTTGCACAATTGGCTTGAAAGGCCGATATGAATGTAATTACAATTATATACAGATGCTATAAAAATAAATGCTTATTTATATATATGATTAAGTTTCAGTTGGAATGACATTTAGTAAATTCTAGAAAATTTCATCAGCGTCATTCATTCAGACATTGTATATAGTAATTTAAAGTGACCGTTCTATCGTCATGCCTTCTGTTCCAGTACTTCAGATTTGCTCATATATAAATATTTGAGTCATAGGAATAAGAGGATTCTTTCTATTCCTGCATAAATTCTATATCTTGTATTGGTCAGAGGGTATTCATTTATTATTTAACACTCGCAAAGCATTTACACAATTGGCTTGAAAGGACGATATGAATGTAAATATATATATATATATATATATATATATATTACATATATATATATATATATATATATATATATTAAGGGAATGTTAATAACTTTCATGAAGGTTTAGTTTAAAAAAATGACAGAAAAGATTTTTAGAAATTAAGCTCGCCAGGTTGTGAGATTGGCATATTAATAATAAGCAAGCAGATATATAAATCAAATAATAAATACATGTAAATAAATGACCACACCAAAGTTAAGGAAAGTTAAGAGCATAGAGAGAATTAAATAAATAAATTACTTAAGAGAAAATTACATATTAAAACAATAATAAAGTTAAATATATTGGAAGAAATATTGATAGATGAGTTAGGCTAGATTTAGTTTGAGGTGATGGCTTGAAAAGTTACCTTGCAATTTTAAGAGTCCAATTTAAAGTATGGCACATGCATGGCAATTGAAATGCAAGTTCTTCGGTGGCAGCAAGCTTCTATTAGCATACTAAAGTTCTTAGGTCGGGCTTTTACTTCACTCTTGGGCAGCAGAATATTACGGCAGTGAAAGATGACCCACAAGGGTCAGGAAAAGCTTTTTACTAGATCATTTTTTAGATTTCAAAACAGCGTGGTGTCTAGTAGCAATCAGTTCTCTCAATAATAGCTAATCTGTTGGTGATTTAAAATTCGGCCATTTTATATTACTGCTCAGGTATTAATTACTTAATCTCTATCTCAAATGTAATTTTTAATCTAACAAAAATTTTACATTTCTTTGTCTATTGTTTTTGAAAGATGCAACTGTAAGATAATGTCCTAAAATAAATTCAAATCTATTTCCAGATTAGAAATAGATTTGACAAAAATGTTTATAACAAAAGAAAATCTTTAATCTTAATCCCCATTTTATTTTAAGTAAAAACTTTAATTAAAAATACCTTCCCCAGATTAAAACAATAGTGTTTCCACCCCTTTAATTATTTTTGGGCAATTAACAGTTGCATCTTCCATTTTGGATTTTATAAAATATACAGTTTAATAAAAAAAACAATTTAAAAGGGAACGTTTTAAAATGACGTATAATAAATTATATAAAAACAAATAAATAGTTTGTTAGTATTTTGCTCCTATATATATATATATATATATATATATATATATATATATATATATATATATATGAGCTGCACCTATGTACTTTAATAAAAGAATTAATAATCATAAAATTAGTAATAATAAAATGTTATTTGAAGTTAAAATTTATAAATTTAGGTGCACATCTCAAATATATACATAAAATATATATACATGACAAAAGGAGTGGGATGGGAAATAGGTTTGAATACAGGTTAGTAGATGGAACTATGAAGCTCAATCTTAAGCTAAGATTGACTGCTTCAGTAATGGGGTATTAAATTACTTAGAAAAAGTTCAAAGGGAAGTAGGAGGACATGCATTGGATGAAGATGTATGGATAGCAAGAGAGGCAATTCAAGGAGAAATGGAATGGTCAAATTTTCATATGAAAGATGCAAAAAGTAAAATGAAAATGTTTGATAGATTGCAGTTTATGGATAATAAAAGAATATCAAAAATAGTATTTAATTGGGTTATGAGTAAAGGGCAGGCAACAAGATGGGTGAAAAAGGTAATATGGTATGCAAAAGATTTGGATAAAGAATTTATATCAGTATATTTGTACAAAAGATGGGATGATTGTGTTAGGAGGATTTTTGAGTGTTATAGTGGTAAGGAATGGGATAAAAGAATAGATTTATTAATAAAGAATAGGGAGTTAGAGAGATGGAGAATGAGTATGGAGAGTAAAAAGAGTTTAAATATATATAGAAATAAACAAAATATATGGTGTGAGTTAATATATGATAATAGTAAAAAAGTAGTTTATTGTTTAAGGCGCAAACAGGATCTTTAGTAACAAGAGAATATACATGTAAATGGAAAAATATGGTGATTTAGTCTGTAAATTATGTAAGGAAGGAATAGAAAATATTAGGCATCTGTTAATTGAATGTAAATGCTTGAAAACAGAAAGGGCACGTATAATGAAATTATGAAAAAATAAATATGAAAAAAGTGATTATACAGAAAGTAGATTATTGGTTTTTATGCTGGGTTTGGAAAAAGATAAGGGGGATTTAGATATAAAGGCTGTAGGGGTGATAAAGATTATATTGTGGGATGGAGCAGAATATGGGAAAACTTAGATTGGGGAATGTAAAATTAAGTAGCTAACAAGTTTCTCTTGGTATAATTGCTGAGAGATTTTTGACTTCATTTAAGAAGAAGCTACAGTACATCACATCACATCACACAAATACAAAAAATAAAGAAATATGGATTGTATTTGTATTCCATAATGTGTATATAATCAGAAAAAGAAAATTAGGCATGCTCTGGTAGAATATACTGTATGTGATGAGGTTTATCACTTGAAATGTTTAAATAAGACTAGAAAAAATGTAATAGGTTTATGGTTATATAGTCAGTGTGTAAATGTGATAAAAGGATTGAGAAAGTGGTTTCTAAGTGTAGATAGTCTAAAGGGAAAGGCAGTGGAAAGGGAGCAAAATGTAGTTAAAGATAGGATAGAGTATGGTTTTAGTGGAGGGTCAGGAAATATGGGTGGAGAAAGTAGTAGTGCAATGGAGGTGATTAGCAAAAGAATAAATAGGATAAAGGAAGAAGTGAAGCATGTAGAAGTAAAATATAAAATCATTAGAGTTAAAATGTGAAAAGATAAAAAGAAATTATTGAGTAGGAATAATAAGGAAGAAATAGATAAGGAGGACCAGAAGGTGTTAGAAAATGTTATGGATGGAGTAAAGAACGTAGATTATGAGACAGTATTGATAGGAGATTCACTAATTAAAGAATGTGGGGATATAATTGCAAGAGAAAATAGAAGCAGGTATGCAAGAGTATGTTTGCCTGGAGCTAGAATTAGTGATGTAGCAGATAAAGTAAAAAAGCAAAGTAGTAGAGATGTGTATGTTATGGTGGGACTAATAATTTGTCAGAATCATCAGAGAGAATAATGAATGAGTATGTAGAATTGATTTAAAGGAAGATCAGGAGTAGTTGGATTATTACCAAGATTTGACAAGAGACATTTGTTAGATAGGGCATGTTCTATAAATGAGAGATTGAAAAAATTGTGTGAGAGAAATAATGTTATGTTTGTGGATGTGTGGGATTGTTTTATTGGAAAAAGGAAGTTATATAGTGAAGATGGGTTGCATTTAGGAAAACAAGGAAGTGAAGTTTTAGGGAGTCTGATTTATAAAGAATATTTTTCAGAAAACTTATAAAAAAGGGTGAGATTTTAAATTGCAATATTATCAAAAAGAAAAAGAATGGATGCAATGTAAGAAATAAGCAAAAGGAATTTGATTTATATATAAATATAAATATGAAGAAGGAATGGGTTTGAAAAATTAATGGTAATAAAGTTATTTATAAATGTAATGGAGAAGAAAGAATTAAAAGAATTTATAAAAGAGTAGTTAGGAAAGAAGAAATTATTAAAATTGGGTTTTTGAAAATGCAAGGTGGTAGGAAACCAGAAAAGTGGATGGAATTAAATAAAACAATTGAAAATAATAAGATTGAGGTATTAGCAATAGTGGAAACACATCTGAGAGAAGAAGAACCTATTTTGGAACAGTTGGTATGGCAGGATATAAATAGAAAAGAAAAAAAGGGGTGGTGGTATAGGTGTTATATCAAAAAAATATTTAAATATTGTTAAATGTCAAGAACATTTGTGGTTTGAAATAAGGTTGGGTAGACAAGAATGGATGTTGGGTATAGTTTATATAGCCACTGGAGATAGTCAAATTATAATGGAATGGAACAGAAACATATATGAATGTCTACTTAAGGGTACACAAAGTTTTGAAGAAAAGGGAGAGAGAATAATGGTTATAGGGGATATGAATGGACATATTGAAGAAATTGATGATGTAGATAATAAAAATGGACAGCTTTTGAAAAAAATTTGTCAGAAAGTGAATTTGAGTATTGGAAATATATTAAATATTTATGAGCGACAATACACATGGTCTAAAAATAATATATTTCACACAATACATTATGTATTGGTAGAGAAAGAGGGAATGAATAAAGTAAGGAAATGTTTGATAATGAAGAGAAAGTATGTACCAGTGATCATAACTTTATTGTAATTGAAATGGTTAGTAATGTGATGGAAAATAAAAATAAAAGTAGAAACAATAGTGAAAGATGTGGATGGAAAGTGAGTGATAAAAAAATTTGGAAGAGTATAAAATACAAATTGAAGAAATGATGGAAGAGTTGGTTGGGGATAATTATAAGGTCTGGTGTAAAGAAATATAAAAAGTGGCAAATAGGGTTTAGGTGAGAATATTCAGAAGAATAAAAGTAATAAAAAATAAGAATTAGTAAAAGTATAAAAGAGAGGAAAGAAGCATGCAGAGAATATAAGTGTGCTATTAAGAACAAGGTAAGTGAAAACGATATTAATGCTAAATGGGAAAAGTACTTAGAAAAGAAGAAGTTGGCTAAAATAGATCATTATATAGAAAGAATGAAATTGAATAATAAATTGTTGGAGGATATTAATAAAAGTGGAAGGGATGGAGTACAATTTTTGGAATTACATTAAAAGGAGAAATGTTGGGGAGAGAGAGATAGTATTACTAGATGATGAGGGAATAGAGTGTACCCCTAGAGAAGATTTAGAGAGAATCTTAAATAAATATGTAATGAATATAGAAAATATGTTAGATGTGAAGGATAGAGTAATAGAAAACACGAAAGCATATAGTAATGGGAATATTAGGTTTACAAAAAATGAACTGAATGATGTAGAGAAGAAATTGAAAAGTGGAAAGGCAAGAGGTTTAGCTGGATGGGCAGCAGAGATGGTAATAAATTTAGGATATAGGGCAAAAGTAAAGTTATTACCGTGTTTTAATAAGCTGGCACAGGATAAAGTTTTTCCAAGTAGTTGGAGTAATACAAGAGTAATATTATTATTTAAAGGAAAGGGTAGGGATCATAGAAAGTTAAATAATTATAGACCGATAGCGGTAATATCAGTTTTATATAAAGTTTTCTCATATATGTTGGCTAGAAGAGTTGTAAAATGGATGGAAGGGAATAATGTAGTGGGGGAATTGCAAGGAGGTTTTAGTTAGACAGGCAAATAGGAGATAGTTTATTTGTAGTTACACAACTTAGGGATATGAGTAGGAATTCAGGTAAACAGTTATATATGAGTTTTATAGATATAGAGAAGGCATATGATAGAGTAAATAGAAATAGATTATGGATAAGTTTAGCAAATTTGAGAATGGATGAAGCTTTAGTGGATATTATTAAGAAATTATATGAAAATAATTATTATATATTGTATCGGGTTCGAATATGAGATGATCGAAACACCGGTCTCTTAGGCAGAGAAGAACATACTCAGAGTGTATGTATGTCCAAATGATAGCTATAAAATATATAACTAGCATTACAATTCCAGGACATAACTTTTTCTTGACTGTTGAGTTCAACACCAAGTTCAAAGCACTTTTTTTTGTTTCGTATTTACACGGACAACAGTTATTATTCAGAAGAATAAACAACGCACTTTGAACAATGGCCACTAACTCAATGTCTAAGTTATACCCATAGACTAGCTCAGCTACTTGTACTCAATAACAAATTATTGTTTCATAATAGTGGTGAAAAGTAATAAAAAAAAGAATGGATGAAAAGAATTGACCGACAAATAACGTTTAAGTTTAAAGACAATTTATTTAATTAACACTTAATATACTAATTTTAAATATTTTATAAATCTTAATAAAAGAACACTGGTATTTATCTAATGATCACGCACATATTAACTCATACTCTCACATATATAATAATAAGGCATTAAATAGTATTTGACACTTAGAACACACAAATTAATAGTTCATTTTTATGTGCTATAGAATTCATATCCTTGACTCTTAGAGGATTCACACGAATGTTTACGAATGTGATGGCTACTTTATAAATGAATATAAAAAAATGTTTTATCTAGGATTTTGAACGTGGATGCATTTTGCTGTATTCTGCTTTTGATGAAATATTTCTAACCGGTTAGATTTGATGTTTCTTGAGGAGATTTGATGCCTATTAGTTGGTATTATTCTTGGAGACAATTAGATATAGAGCGGCTTCAGGTTGTTATGCAGGCATCACTTAAGATTGGATATATTGGATGTGTTCACTGGACATCGGGCTGGAGAAAGACGTATGTTTTCCGAGGTTTTAACACTGCATTCTTGATTCTGATATAACTCACTCATAGATTGTACTGAACTGTTATCTCAAATGCAACTCTAATGTAACTCTGATGCAATTAACTCGACTAAAATGTCTGATAAAAACTTGGCTATTTATATATACGACATGTTGTTATTTCAATATCCTCCAGCAATATCTGTTGTTGAAATTCCTTTGATAATCCTTTGGAAATAAGCTTTAAATCTTGTTGTTGGGGATTTTAATTAGCAGCCATCGCGAACGTGTTGTTTCTTATTTTTAATTAGTAGCCCTCGCTGTGTTTTTAAATATAACTTTCATTTATTTCATTTTAATATTGGTTTTCATGTGTTTTTCCAATATGATTTTAACATGCACATATACACGCATTTATTATATATTTTATTAACAAGCTTACATTTACACACATATATAATTTATCTAGACTCAATACTAGTTTTCCGATTACCTTTTCCTCTAGCTTAAATAAAAGAGATTTATATTTTAAACTTTGAATTACATTTCAACTAAGAATAATAATATGACAAGCTCTTTAAACTCAAAACTTTTAGTTTGACGTTTCTAATTAATTAATTGTAACTTTTATTTTAAAACTCTTTGACTTTTAAATCTTATTTTTATGAAAACAAACTGCAATAAAACTCTTAAACTTTTACCTATTATTTCTCTTTTAACGAAAGATTTTTGTTTTACTAATTTTTTAGATAAAATTATTATGTATCAAGTACGATCTTGGTACAATATATATATATATTGCAGCAGTCGATCTTAGCCCAAGATCGAGCTTCACTGTTCTATCACTTAACCCACGTTTCATCCTATTTTGTTTGTCACATGTATATAAACTATACGTATATTTCTGAGAAGCATCTATAAAAGTTTATAATATAAATCTCAAATAAAAATTTTCTTTAAATTTTAAATATTAACTTTTATGGATGTGATTCAGATATATACATATATTAAATAATTTTGTATTTTTTGCTTAACTATATATTATTTATTTTATAAATATTTTTTTCATATAAGTACACAAAAATTCAAGATGGAAGATGCAATTGCCGACTGTCCAAGAATAATTAAAGGGGTGTGAACATTACTTTGTTTCATGATTAAAAAGGAATTTTTAAATTAAAGTAAAATTTAAAACAAAGCTACTTGAATTTAAGTTAGCTGTTAACATTCTTATTAAATCTATTTCCAATCTGGAAATTGATTTGAATTTATTTTTGGACAGTTATTTTGTGATTGCATCTCTAATAACAAACGAAAGAATATTTCTGTAAATTAAAGTTTAATTAAAAACATTCTTGGCATAACTGAAAACTGATATAAATAGGCCCAAAAATCTATTGTGTCATAGTTCGGTCAGTAGTCATTAACCGACTTCATGTCTGTTTGATTTTTAAAAAGAGGGCCTTAAGCCACCTTCCCCTCCATCTTCAGCTCCACTATTCTCCGTGAAGAGATGTAGATCCTACCAGTCAAGAGACATGTCATCAAAGAATGCCATCTGCCACAGAAGATTAGTCAGTATTTCATAGAATCATGAGGTAACCAGCCCAGAGACATAATTGTATTAACTAAGTCTAGCTTATAACTATAAAATTAATGTTTTCTTTATGTTAAACCTCTTTTAACTCACTAATCGGCAAGCATGTTAAACTAATTATTTCATTGGTATTGATTCTCTTCTATCAAAGTAATACTACTATGAAATACTTCATCCAACTCACGCTTCTTGTTTTTTTTATAATTTAGTGTGGTTATAAGTTATTGTAATGCTATTTTTTATTTTACTTTGGTATATATTTGTAAATGTCAATCAAACTTAGTCTTGTGAACTTCTATATTCCAGCTGCGGAACAGAAGGGGGGAAATTAATGAGTTCTTATTATTTATATCTAAATAGTTTGTAAGATTGAGTTTGTATTTTAAATGAATACATGCTTTTAAATAATTGTTTTATCATAAATTTATACAAAAATGTATAAATACCTTGCAATCTGGGGTGAATATTGGTGTTCATTAATTTAATGAATTTCTTTATTGATCATCATCGCCAAAAGGCTGGCGACTTAAATCTATTTTGTTATTTGCACTTTTAAATGTGTGAATTTTAGTTTTTTTTATACGTTAAACAAAATAGTGATTCAAGAAGGGGGAGCAACGCACGCTTCATTAACAATAGTTTTAACTTCTGATTAATGATTCTATCTTACACGGGTCATTATTTTAACATATTATTATGTATTTGTTAAACCATTTAAGGCTTTATTTTAGTCTTTAAATCCAATGTTTTTATAGTCTTATAATAGCATTGCTGGCATATGTCAAATTATTAATAAGCCCCATAGAGCTTTGATCTGATTCACCTGTACCTCATTCCAGGGAATCATCATCTTCATTTGTCATTCTTCTCCTCCAAGTATATATTTATATACTGCTTTGATTCGCCTGTACCTCATTCCAGGAATTCGAAACCTTCCACATTTCATTCTCATTCATAACAGGGGTCTAAGTCTACCACCTAGAACAAGCTTGTTAGTGTAGTTGAAGCTCAGCATGGACTTACCGTAAGCCGGATCCATAGCAACTTCCCACTGACCATTTCATTTTTGGTACCGCTCTAGCATGAAGCTGGTGTACCACCTTCAATTAGAATGGTGTTTTCTCAGCCTAAGTTGCCACCTTCTCTCTCATTGACATAATGCTAGCGCAACATTTTCCTATGTTTCATTTTCTAGCCTGTTTGACAAAATAAATCCAATGATATCTGATAATGAAACGTTTTTCTCTTTGTAATTTTTCGTTGGAGTTTACATCCAACCTCTCATGAAGTTGCCCCTCCCTTTATTGGAAAAAGCCATTCCCGTATTTATAGAGTTTCGCTATATTCTATCGTTAAATGTCGAAAATGTTTAATAAATAAATGTTTTTTAAGTATAGTTTGATCACAATGTATCATTTTAGAGTAGAAAATAAAGTCTATAAAAGAGAATATACTTATGTATGAAATACCAAGGGCATCCCATTAAAGTCATCTGAACAGCGAAACTCTATTATTGTCATTTCTTTATATGTATTTTAATGTATAAACGTCTACCAATCACCCAGATAAATTTGCTTTTGTAACATTGAATAAAATGATTTTTAAATGTACGTTCAGTATTGTAACCGCCGCCGTACTAAATTCATATCTTTCTAAATAAAAATAATTGTACCAAGTTTGTTAAATTGTTTGTAATGAAAACAAAGTTTTAATAGTGTGAAGTTGATTACATATATAAAATCTTGAATTTTTGTCAAAATAAATATTTATATTTTTAAACTTAATTCAGTTGTTCGAATCTCATTAATATATTTATGTATGTTTTAACTTATATCATTAATATATTTATGTATGTTTTAACTTATATCATGGTTCACTCAATCTCTCATCATCATCATCATCAGCTGAGTTCTCATGCAAAATGACCGGGCGGGATAGAATTAATATATGTGGTATCATCTTAAATGCTATCAGTAGTGTTATAGATTTGGGGAATGGGCAAATAGGTTAGAATTCATGATTGCTCCTGATCTGTGTATCTCGGGCATGATTGGATTCGGGGTACTTTTGCTCAGATTCTAAATCTTATTGAATGGACATACATTTTCGACAGGTACAATATATATATATATCAATTAAAGAATATAGAATCAGTTAAAGTTAAAAATGGGGTGGAACTAAAACAATGATGCCCTATGTCACCTATTTTGTTTGTGTTATATTTAAGTGTAATGGAAAGAGCAATAGAAAGATTAGGAAGAGGGATAGAGATACCGTTAATAGGTGGTAAGGAGTATATATTTTGCCAGGGTTTTTTTTTGTGGAAGACATATTTTTGTGTGTAGAAAGAAGAGAAGATATGGAAATTATGCTGATGACATGTGCAAGGGTGGGTAAAGAGATGGGGATTAAAATTTTGTGAAGAAAAATCAAATATAATGATGGTTAATACTGGGGAAAGAGAAGATGTAGAATTTTTATTGGGAGATATTAAGTTCAGTGTGGTGAATACATATAGTTATTTGGGAATTATTTTAAGTAATCCGAAAAATTATTTGGATGAATGGGAGGAAAAACTGATAAATGAAGCAAAGAAAAGAAAGGGATTGATAAAGAAATTAACAGTGTTTTCATATAATAAATATGATGTAGCTAGAATTATATGGAAGGGAGTTGCAGTAGCAGGGTTAACATATGGTAATGATGCATTATGTATTAGTAAAGGGGTAATAGATTATTTAGAATAAGTTAAAAGGGAAGTCGGAAGACATGCATTGGATGCAGATGTATGGACAGCAAGGGAGGTAATTCAAGGAGAAATGGGATGGTCAAGTTTTCATATGAGAGATGCAAAAAGTAAAATGAAAATGATTGATAGATTGCAGTTTATGGATAATAAAAGAATAGCCAAAATGGTATTTAATAGTGTTATGAGTAAAGGGCAGGCAACAAGATGGGTGAGAAAGGTAATGCGGTATGAAAAAGATTTGGATAAAGAATTTATATTAGTATCATTTGTACAAAAGATGGGATGATTGTGTTAGGAGTATTGTTGAATGTTATAGTGGTAAGGAATGGTATAAAATAATAGATTTATTAATAAAGAATAGGAAATTAGAGTGATGGTGTACTAGTATGGAGAGTAAAAAGAGTTTATATATATATTGTGAATATTCAAATTAATGATCCAGGTATTTAAAAAAAACTAAAGAAGTTTGTTGATCTTATTTGATTTTTCTTTTGCTTGATAGATAGATAATGGAAGATCTTGGAAATACAGATTTAAATTGATCACCATGGCAACCTAAAGCTTTTAAATAGAATTGTTTACTGTTGATTCTAGCTTTAAAATAATAAATTCACTATAATCAAACTCAGGAAAAACATATAGGTAAATAAATAAATTTTGAAAACAATTCAGTACAATATAAGTTTACTTAAATAGGATCGATATTATCTTACATATTTCATGTATATTAATGCAGTCACCATAGTAACATTATTACATATAATTCAATGTTTTTGTGTTATGTATATTTGTTTATAAATTAATTTAAAAAAATATTATTATTAAATATATATATATATATGTAAATTATTAGTGTTTATAAAGTGAATAAAGGTTGTTATATTAATTTTGTATTTTGGTTTACAAATAATAAGAAAAATCTAATCTAATTTGGATTTGATTTCCATGTATCCATTTTCTCCAAACTTACATCGTACTTGAATGCCAGGCAGGAAAATTTGCTCTGTTTTATCGTTTGGCATTGAGGTTTATTTGAGTAATATTCAGTGGTTGTTATGATACCAGAACGCCAGAAAGAGAACACATAAATAGCAGCCAACAGACTATAAGAGAAGCTATCGTCTTTTTGTAATTGACACGGACGGACCTATTTTCTGTGTTTTTACAAATAAAAGTTTTTCAATATTTTTTTTTGTGTTAAACCATAAAACATGAAAAAATAAGCTTAAATTATCTGCCCATTCAATCAGTTGAAGGGGCATTTGCAAGGATTTCCAAGGGAACGATAACAAAATGTAAAAAAAAAAAAGGAAACCTATAAAAAAAAAAATGCTTTATATAAAAATCGGCTATTTTAGTTTTAAAAACAAAGATATCTCTGGTTTAAAGTTTGGCGTATAACTACCATTGGATTTGCGTAAACATCGTGTCACGAGCAAAGGAACACAGGATCAACTGGATTAATTCACATCATAAAAAAAAAAAAGGCTAATTAAATTGCACTCTCCTCTCTGGAAAAGAAAAAGGACTGTTAGTGAAGCATTGTAAAGTTCGAATTATTATTTCTGAGAAATAAACTTCTCTTTGCATCATAAAAACTGAAGTCAGTCAATGGACAAATAAATAGTGAACGGACAGACTCTTATATATATATGGTATGATTTTTTTTTATATAAAAATGTGCGCATATTAATTTTTTTTACATATATTTAAAAAGGATGATTTATATTTTTTTTTAATTATCTTTAAGAGTAATAGAATTTATTAAATGAAAATGATCGGAGAGATTTATTTATTAATCATTTGAACTTTTGTCTAAGTATATATTAACACAATCCGATGTTGTTGTTTTTTTATATATATATATATATGATTTGATGGTTGCATGTATAAAATTTAGTTAAAACATCGAATAGACAAGAGATTCAAATATATCATATTATTTCATACTCATTTATCGGTTATTATTTTGATAAACAAATAGACTTCGATCCCATCCTATTTCATATCTTTGGTATCTGTTATATATAAATTTTTCAGTAAAATATCCAAAAGTCTCTCCATTCATTCATTCATTTTTTTTTATGTCGTTATTGTTGTCGCAACACATTTAGAGATACACATAGTAATTTTATCATTTTTATTTAGTCAATCAATCTGAAATATAAAGTAATTTCCAATGTATTTTATAATTAATCTTGCCAATTTTCTTTTATATAATCCAATAAATTGAGTTAATTTAAATACCAAGACTACGCTTAATTATTTTATTTTATTTGGATTGCATAAGATGACGTAGCTATTTAAATAACAAGGTTCAAACCCAGCTTGGTAAGTGAGCTAGAATATAAGATATGGTATGTTTTGCTTATTAGTATTTTATTTTATTCCCATATGAATTTTATATTTATATTTGCATTCGAATATTATATATATATTATCATTTATCTTAGTTAATATTACAAAGTCAATCATTTCATGTTTGTCTGATTCCGTCATAAAAATCTAAATAGATCGTGCTTTATCGTTGGTTCAGAATAACTCGTCTTAGATATTTTTCTTAAACTTCTATAAAATGAAGAGAACAAACTTCATTGACCGGTTTAATTGAATATTGTTTTGATTTGTATAAATATCAATTATAATCATGTGTTTTAATCATTGCCAACCAATTTTATATTCAATTGTTTAAAGATTCAAATAAATAATATTAATACTCATAGGTGAATAAACATCCAATAGAAACTTAATATATCTTTTATGTAATGTGGTTGGACATTGTAGAGTTAGAAATGAGCTAATAGAGTGTTGATAATAAATTCCAGTGAAGTATTCTATTTTAACATATAAACGAAGCAATAATTAAGTATCACTTTATTGGAAGATATGAATAAATTATTTATAAATTATTTTATAGCTTCTTAGTAAACTAGACGTATATTAATTTGTTTAAACATTTAAATGAGTGCATAAATTTTCAAAGTGTTTATAAAATGATATTAAAACCAGTTGATGTCAATAGAAAATTATTAATTAAAGATTGGAGTAGAAAGAATTGTGTATCGCTTACTGACACGAATGTTTATACTTTCTATTTAGCGTTTATTAAACTAGATATATATTTGAGTCAAGTATTATTTTGTTTTGATATTTAAATAGTGTCTATATGTAAAAATGTTTTGTAAAATACAATTATAGGTATTTAGAAGCTTATCCGTTAAGATAAAATGCAGCATCATTAAATAATGAAGTAGATTTAAATTACTACAATAATAATAGGTTAATAAAATATATATTGAAATCTGCTTTAGTTATCAATTGGATTTGATTTTCACTAGATTGCTAATCAAGTAGTTAGCCTAATCATATATTATTGTCTAGGGCAATAGTAGATGGTTTCGTTGCTCAGTGCAGTGTACTTTGTAATGTGATGGATTTGTTGATGTCTGGAGCAGATAATCTCATTATTCTTTTGTTTCACATATCGCTTAAACAAATTAGACTTTAAGAGAGATTATTTGTGCTTTGTGATGGTTTATTACATAATGGCGACCCGATTGAGCTAGACTAGATTAATTTAAATTAGATTTTGGATTTTTTATCAGATCAGATTGATCATCCTAACCATCACCTGCATTCATCAATTCAATCAGTTACAAAATGGCACCATCGTTTGGAGCCTTCTTTCTTCAATTTAAATTGAATATAGCATTCAACAATTCCATCGGTTACAATATATATATAATATATATATATATACAATTCCATCGGTATATAATATATATATAAACAGAATCTTAGGTGCGAGTTAATATATGATAATAGTAAGGAAATTAGTTTATTGTTTGAGGCTCGAGCGGGATCTTTAGCAACAAGATAATATACATGCAAATGGTAAAATATGGGTGATTTAGTCTGTAAATCATGTAAGAAAGGAATAGAAAATATTAGGCATCTGTTAATTGAATGTAAATGCTTGAAAACAGAAAGGATACATATAATAAAGTTATGGAAGAATAAATATAAAAAAAGTGATTATACAGAAAGTGGATTATTGTTTTTTATGCTGGCTTTGGGGAAAGATAAGGGGGATTTAGATATAAAGGCCATAGAGTTGACAAAGATTATGTTGTGGAATTGGGATGGAGCAGAATATGGGAAAACATAGAGTGGGGAATGGAAAATAAAGTGGCTAACAGGTTTCTCTGAGCATAATTGCTGAGAGATTCTTGACTTCGTTTAAGGAGAAGCCACACTACATCACATCACACCATATCATATCATTTTAGAATATTATTTTCTAATATTTTTACTTGAAGTTTTTCTTTTTATATTTGGTAAAGTGTTGAGGTAGGCTTATTTTTATGTTTTTATTTAGTTAATTTATAAAAAGAAGCTGCAGTTTTAATTATCTGGACCTGAAAATTCAAGGGTTCGATTCTGCTATGAAAGTTCATAGTGATTTCAGTGATAAAGAGAGATCTATTTCACTCATTTAGGTGTTGAAAAGCAAAACAATGAAACCTCGCTAAATAGGTTTGAATCAATGAATATTTCTCAAAATAATAAGATTAATATTAATAATAAGATTCTTAAATCAAAATCGAAAGCTCAAAATAAAAAGGACAATTTTTCTGACTTAAAAGAACAATCTGTTAACGTTAGTTTACAAATGCAAAAAATCGCGACAGAATCTTTTAAAAATCCTAAAGAACATTCTGAATTATTACAAAATAATTATAATTCTAGTTTATATAAAGAAAATACAATTATCATATCTCAAAATAAATATAATAAATCTAAAAAGATTTTATTAGAACAAGAAAATCGATCTCAAGAGAATAAAACAAAAAAATCAAAATGTATTACATTTATAGATGGCACTGGAAAAGAAGTGAGGAAAGGTAAAGTGGCTAACAGGTTTCACTGGGCATAGTTGCTGAGAGATTCCTGACACCGTATAAGAAGAAGTCACATTACATCACGTCACATGACATCTTCAGTGTATCGATGTTCTTAACGATGAAAATTTTAATTTAGATAAAATATCAAGGGAAGATAATAATCAATTAAATAATAAAACAGATATTTAGTCTAATTCTTTTATTAATAATTCTTCCCAAAAATTTTCTAATGGAAATTTAGATTCTATGATAATTAATGAAAATAGTAAAAATATATGTGATTATAATAAAACTCAAACATTATCATGTAGTAATGAAAATTTATCTGATGTTAATTTTCCAACATTAAATTTAATATCAGATAAAAGAAAGTTACAAACAACAAGTAAATCTACATCTAATATAAATAATTCTACTAGTTTTCAGCCACAAATTATTTATGCTTCAACTGTTGGAAAAAGCGAAATGAATATGCAAAATAAACCTATAAATTAGAAAACCTCTTAAATTAATATATTAGATTTTGTTGATGAAGAAATTGCTTCGACTGATAAAACAAATGAACTTTTATTAAATAAAGAGAATATATCTTTTAATTTAGATAATTATCAAAATATCAGTAAAGAATACCTGTAATATTACATAATTCTTTTTTGAATTATTATAATGATAATACTTTAATTTTATCAACCACAAATGAGAATTGTCAATTATTTACATTTCTTATAGATGAATTTTTACAACTTATTAAAGATCACCATCTTAAAGATATCATAAAAAGAATATACCATCATCCAAATGGAAGATATCTTATAATGAATTTTATAATATATTACAAAAAACAACATTTAAAAGAAGGTAACTTATTTTAAAACAGCGTTTTTTTAGTAAAAATAGACATGATTAGGCCCAGATTAGTTTATGGTCTTGCAAGGAATTGTTATATTAACTTCATTCAAATAGATATCAAAAATCTTTTATCAAAATATGGGTATTATTACACAATACAAGTATCTTACAGAAAAAAGATCTAATATTGAATTACTCTCTAATGGTGCTTCCTTACTTTAAAATTACATAAAGGTATCTCTCCATTAGATATTCCTTCTACACTACTGGAAAAAAAGTCCAATATTATTTCAATCAAAGGTATCCAACTACAATGTGTTCTTTGTGGTGAAAGAGATCATTTAGTTTAATTATGTCCAAAAACATTTTGTCAAGTATGTAATATGAAAATAACTAGAAATCACAAATGTATATTATCTACAATAACTTTAAAACAACAACAACATTCAATAGGTAATCAGGCAACTGATTTTACATAACTTCAGTATAATAAGTTAAATATTAATAAAATTCAATCAAGTCAACAAGAAAATATATCAGATAATAAAATGGGTGTATATCAGAATATCAATGATACATATCAAAAAAATACTGAATCAATAAATATCCTTCAAAATTAAATCTCAGATAATATTCAAATTTCTAATGAAGAATTAATTAATAATCATAATTTTTTTGCACAAATATTAGTAATCAATTATTGATCAGTAGTATGAAGAGGAAAACTGAAAATTATTCTATCCCTCAACCTGAACAAACGAGTAATTCAACGACTGATTCAGATTCGATTTATGACATTGAACTTCAAATAATGAATTATTTTCTAGGAAAAAAATTAAAAAAAAAAAAAAAAAAAAAAAAAAAAAAAAAAAAAAAAAAAAAAAATCCAAGAATAATATGTCTAACAATTTATTTAATAATAAATTACAAACTGAAATTATAAAAGAAAATCTTATAGAAGAATGCAAATCATCTTCATTATGCATTAACACTAATGATGAAGATTTTAAACAACAAGTAGATTCTTATACAAACAATATTGAACAGGTATCAAATAATAATAATGAAAGGAAAAATCAAAATTATTCAAATTCATATACAGAAGAGGCCAGTAATTCTCTATCTGATTCTGACTTAATTGATGCTCAACCGATAATAAATTCTAGGAGTTCAGTGAAAGGAAAAGAAGCGCACTAGACTAGCTAATAAAAAAAATGGATCAATTTCTGATGGTGAATTATTAAGATATAGTTAGTAATACTTTAACTGAAATAAATATAAATGAGATTCAAAATAAATCAATTGACCTTCAGTCTGACGAAGCTCTAAATTTGAGTGAGCAGATTGCTTTGGTTGATGGTTTATTCCTTGACTAATCTTTAAAGTCTCTTTATTAATAACTCCGTTATCGTTTATATGATATTAAACATTAGGGGTATTAATGTCAGGGGTTTAAACTCCCTTGATAGGATATATGCTTTATAAAGATGGCTTGATATTAATCAACTACAAATAGTTTTGTCTTGCTGAAACAAAATTACACTGGCAATCTAATCCAAAAATTAATCAATTGCTTTCACAATATGGTGTTTTTCAATATTATCCATCGAATTCAGCACCATCTGGTGTTGCGCTATTAATAGATAAAAAATTACATTATGAAAAATTTAAGATGCTTTTTTAAGCAGTGATTTATTAATATTGGATATTACCATTGCTAATGTTTCTTTAGTTATAATATATATTTATTTAAAGAACAATTGTAACATTGTTTTATCATCAATTATTAAAATTAATTCAATTGTGTCTTCTGTTGCATCACCAGTAATATTTTTTGGAGACTTTAATATGAGTTATAAGCAATTTAATCTTAAACATTTACATCTTTTTAATAAATTATTTCTCTGTGGTGAGATTGCTTTCAGCCAAATTCATATTCATTTTATGCACAACATCACAGGTCTTGAATCGATTTATTATATTTTACATCGAAATTATATCGTGATATACAATCTAAACTTCAAATTATTTCTTTCTCAGATCATCTAGCTTTGCTGATCTCCTTAAATATTGATTCTGGATTACTGACTTTGTCATCTCATATGACAACTATTAGATTACTAAATAAAGTTAATACTCCTGTTGGATCTTTTCAGAAGCTTATATTCTTTTTCAGAAGATATTGCTTTCATTGTCACCATTACATGCATGGTCATCTTTTGTGGGGATATTAAGCTCACTAATTAATACTTTTACAAAGAAATCTAAGGGACCAAATAAAACTGGTTAAAGAACTTGATGTATTGGCAGTAGGATTAGCTTATTATCATCGATGGCTGCCAATGTTAGTGAAATCATACATCTTAAAAAACAATATCATGACAAACAATTAATGCTTGCCAATTATATTGCTATAAAGAGGAAAAAAATATATTTACCTATGCAGCATAATTGGACTCGTAGTTATCTTCGATAGGCAATTGGTGCTCCAAAACGTCAGACTCCCTTAATTATCTCAATAGATGGTAATAATATTGGAGGGATCAATATGCTTAACAAAATTCATAGTTTTTTTAATAACTTCAGATTTATAGATTTGAAATAAGTGATATATGGAACAATATTAATGAAGATGAAAATCATCATATTCCTGATATGCAGATCTTGCAGAAACTACAATCATACCCGGAAAGTATATACCCTGGATTGAATGGAATTCCAAGGTTTGATATTACTTCATCTTAGTAACTTTACAATACCCATACTTTGAAAAGTAATAGATGTCTTAGCAGGTGATTTCCAGATCATTCCTGATCTCTACCCAATATCACTTGTACCTGTTATGAAAAAACATATAAACCCATCAAACCTCTCCGATATCCGTCCAATTTCAGTGATACCACTTCTAATTAAAACTATTGAATCTATCATTAAGATTAAGATTCAGCCACAATTACTCTCTCATATCACTAAACACCAATTTGCTCACAAAGGCTCTTCTATAATTGAGGCCGTGCGGCTTTTTATTCTACTGGTTGAACATGTGAGAAATAAAACAAAATCCATGCCTATTGCTGTTCAATTAGATTTTGCTACAGCATTTGATTCTGTTATACCATCTAAATTCTATTTAATCTTCTCAGACATTATGGGGTTCCGAATGTTTATATCAGGATTAATGGAAATCTTCTTTTAAATAGATCAATTCATATATCATTAGATGGTCATCTTACACCAGGATTTAAACCGCATTTATCTATTCCTCAAGGTCACCTCTTAGTACATTATTTTTTATTACGTATTTAAATCCCTTGCTTAAGGAAATTGAAAATGAACTAACTGGGATATTTGTTCCAACACTTACAGAAGAGATTCATCGCATATCATATGTTGATGACATTACAGTATTTTTTCCATCTCAGAAGGACTTACCGAGTCTTTATAAAATTTTAGATAGATATGCTGTTAAATTTAATCTTAATATAAACTGCTCCAAAACTTCAATTTGGAATATTAATAAAGGTAATGTTGTTCCTTCAATATATACTGCCAATCCATAAAATTTTCTTGGTTATCCAATAGCATTGTCTAAAATGGCTATGAGAAAACAAATACAACAGGACATCCTGGACAAAACTAAAAAAAAAAAGTTAAATCTTTGGCCATTATTTCTTTATCACTTCCTGGAAAGACTGCATTATTGAACATGATGATTTTTCCAAGAAATAATTATTATCTTCCAGTTATTAAGCCTACTATTTTTTTTTTCAGAAAAAAAAAAATCAATTCAATCTTCTCCAAACTGCTTTGGAATGGAAAATGTGTAACCATAAGTTTATCTAAAGTACAAATGCCTAGAGAACACAATGGTCTTAGACTTCTTGCATTACATGTTTTTATACACAAAAGGTAATCAGTGTTTTAAGTGCCATTCATCTTAATCTGCCGGAAAATAAAACTTGGTTTACCTTTGAACCTACTGATACACCTCCACCAATTCCAAGTAATTAGATCAAAAATTTAAGGGAATACTTAGTCAAATTATTTCCTATTACAAGACATATCTTAGAAAATAAAATAAAATACTGGGATGTCTATAAGCTTATATATAATAGTCAAGAAAAAATACCAATTCAATTAGAAATTTCTAATAAGTTATTTGTTAAAAAATCTAGACATTTGATTTTTGAACCCAAATATATAGATTTTATTTTAAAATATAATATTACCTCTTTACCCATTAATCATTTTTTAGTTTAGAAAAGAGGCTTTCAAAAAATTAATCCGCTGTGTAATTTATGTAAGTCTAATGATGAAACTTTACAACATCTTTTCTTTGATTGCCCATTTCTTCATCATCTCCGGGAAAATATAATTGAAAATGTTCCTCCAAATAGTACTAATGTTTTGTCACTCTTAAATGCATTTAAAAGTGGAGTTTTTTCAATCATTAGAATGGCTGTTTTTATATTTTTTTCAACATGGATAACAAGATGCACGTTTGAGTTTAATCAAACAAATCTTAGCCCTTGGAAAATTTATTTGGAAATTACGAACACAATTAAATCTAGAGACAAGTTATTGGCTCCAGGGAAATTGCATGAAGAAACATGGTTACTTTATAATCTTACAGATATTGATTGATTATTTTCATGTACTTTCTTTTCAGATTTATTTTATCAATGTATATATAAATTCAATGTTATCTTGTTATAAATAAATTATATTTAAAAAAAAAACAACAACAATGTTTTATTAAAATTAGAAGAAAGAAATCACATGTTCAAAAACTAGTATTTAAAAATATAGACAGCGTTGTTTGTTATTATGGAGAGACAGAAACTATTTTCATAAGGATGGATATGGCAGTATTTGTTTTTATAAATTATTATTTGTTCTAACCACCACATATAAAGTATATTTTAATAAATTTATGTTATTGTTAATAACAATAGGTACTTTTATTTACTACTACGTGAACCATTATATAAATATTTTATCTTACCATATAATATATTCCATGTGATATTTCAATAGGCAGTAAAACAGTTGATAAATTTTATTTTTTGGCCAAACAAGAGCATTTATATGGATTCATTGATAATCTTTATAAATTTATGAGTCCATTAAAGATGTAGATAGAAAACAATTTGATTCATAATTATATTTATTTCAGGTAGTTGCCCAAACATGTAAAGCATTTAGTTTGCAGGCCAACTAGCACTGCTCAGGTATAATATTTCATACTATCATTTATAAAGAATATTTATTAATATAATACCTTCCTTTACATTTGACTCATCCAAAAGGGAACATGACCTTTCGTAAAACAAACATAGATTTTTTAGCACTCATTAGAGTTATTTATTTTTATATATAGTTGGCTGCCCAACATAAGCGTGAGTATTTATCCCTGTCCCATGAAAGATTTGAATCTGTATAATAATAGCTAAATATAATTATAATATTTTATTAATGATCGCAATTAATATCAGCTATTTTTATATATAAAGGTGTTGGATTAAAATGATTAATCATCTTGTAGATAATAATTTAAATTTATAAAAGTGTTTTATTAGGGATTTGAATTCAGAATGATTTATGAAAGTGTTTTCTGAAAAGTATAACAGTACATGAGTTGAGAACCGATAACGCTATAAAGTGCTTTATAAGTAAAATATTTTATAAATATTTCAAAAGAGAGCATGTGAAGGCGAAGTACCATATAATGATGCCTAGATCTGTCATCTAATAATAATAATAATAATAATAATAATAATAATAATACATTTATTTTTTTATATAGCGCGATGTTTTTTTTTTTTTATAATCTATAATATTAATAAGCCAATAAGCTGATACACATGCGCTTTGCAGATGCCACTATATAAATGAATACTCCCACTTTTTCAAACCCAAGATAAAGTCTTTAAAAAAATATAGAAGGAATCCACCTATATTTTCGACCCAACCATATATGTATGGTCAAATCTGAAGTGTTTGAAATGAAGAGCTGAAGTTATTAATTGATCACTTTAAATTACTTTTTTACATCGTAAAATCGCGCTATATAAAAAAATAAATGTATTGTTTACATATGTTTAATTATAAGAATGACGTTCATTGGCGTCATTCATTTACGATGTAAAAAAGTAATTTAAAGTGATCAATTAATAACTTCACACTCTTCATTTCAAACACTTCAGATTTTCCCATACATATACGGTTGGGTCGAAAATATAGGTGGATTCATATATTTGGGTTTGAAAAAGTGGGAGTATTCATTTATATAGTGACATCTGCAAAGCACATGTGTATCAGCTTATTGGCTTATTATTATTATTATTATTATTATTATTATTATTAATAATAATAATAATAATAATAATAATAATAATAATAATAATAATAATAATAATAATAATAATAATAATAATAATAATAATAATAATAATAATAATAATAATAATAATAATAATAATAATAAAATAATCACATTTGATATTTCACTGTGAGGGACTTAGGCTTATCAGAAATCTGATAACTAGCAATTACAGGAAGTCTAATGTAACAATGCATCAATTAATTTCTGCATTTAGAGAGGGATTAACACCAAGTGTCAGGACAGCAACCTTTGTGCTCTATACATACTGGTGCACTAGATGCACCTTCCTAATTGGTAACAATTCCAGGAGGCATCCAGCTACTTTTTCAAATAAACTTGCAATGATACAGAAAAGGGATAAGACCCTGGCCAGACCTGACATTTATGTGGCCACCTGATCATTACTTAAGATTAAATCAATGTTATAGTGACAAAAATGATAAAACTCTTAGGAACCGGTATAGTGTTTTTTTTTTTTAATCTTGAAACATCAGAAAATTCTGGGAATAGGACACATTTAAAAGAAACATAGGACCAAAACATGGGCATTAGATCTAATAAGATCTTTGTAATCTTTGTAACACCAGTTTGAACATTGTAAGTTGGAAAAATAAAACATTATAAAGAAACTTAGAAGGATAAGCATGTCAAATTAGCAACAAGGTCAATTTAGCAACAATTTTCCTCTTCTGTTATAAGTGATTGATTTGCTATTTAAGTTCATGTAAATCCAGAAAGAACTCTAGCAAAAATGACAATGTAAATGTTAAAATTTGTAATCAACTTGTAGCAGTGAATTTACTATGTAACCACTTAACGTTGTATTCTTTTGAGACAATAAAGATCTTTTGAAACATAATAATAATAATAATAATAATAATAATAATAATAATAATAATAATAATAATAATAATAATAATAATAATAATAATAATAATAATAATAATAATAATAATAATAATAATAATAATAATAATAATAACAACAACAACGATGATGATGTTTGTGACTTTAAAAGCACCAGATGTGTGCTCTATGTTAGTAAAATTTCATAGAAATGTGGGTTTATTACTAATAAATATTATTAATTTCTACTCATGAAGTAACCGTAAGATAAATAATGAAAGGTATTTGAAGCTAGCTTATTTAGTGAAGATATTATATCTTAGTCATTTTGGAAACTAGATAGAAAACAATGGGCTCACTTTTTGAATCTGTTGATAATAGAGTAAATGTGAAATCTTGTCAGCATGATCATGAGATCTATGCTATGTTGTATACAATATAAGTTAAAAGTTAAAAAATAATAATAATATGTTAGTTTGCTATAATAATGTGTGATAGTTAAATCAATCACTATTGAAAATGATGCTATTGTTATATTTATATAAAGGAGTTATGTTACATGAGTTAAAATGTGTATTAATGGAAGTTTAATTAAGTTGTAGGATTCATTATATAAAGCATCTTAGTGAAAAAACAAGTTATTCATTTTATTTGATCTAAGATATTAAATTGAGGAGTAAAGTCATGAATTTTTCTTTATAAAATCGTAATCGTAAATGAGAATAAAATATGGAAAATAAAAGAGTTACCTATGATGAAACAGGAAAAAGAAGTTAGTGAAGCATCTGTAATGTCCAAGGATGATTTAAAAATCTATATTGGTCGTGTTAAAAAGTTTAATAAGTAAATTAAACAGTCAGGAAATCCATAAATAATAATTGAAACAAAAAATGAGACAAAACCAAGAAAAAAGTGATCAAACTTAGGGCAAATTATCATGAGATTTAATGAATAAAATCAGTTAAACAGAGAAATAATTATCAAGAGATTTAATGAATAAGCTCAATGAAAGTGAGAAAAAATATGACAAGAATCATGAAGAGCTTATGGTAATAATGAGATAAATTTAACAAGTGCTTAAAGTTTTTAAAAAATGAGGCAAGCCCTAGAAGTGTTTGTAGATGCAAAGGATCAGAAAATGCACACAGCAATAGTCCATGAAATAAAAATGGAACAGGAGCAAATGTATACCTTGAAATGTAAGTTTAATGAACGAGAGAGAGAGAGAGAGAGAGAGAGAGAGAGAGAGTAAAATGGAAGAAAATCCAAAGTCAAATTCAAATAAGAGTCAATAAAATAGAAGAGGGTCAATGTGAGTTAGAAGATAAGTTAGAATCCCAAAATAAAAATACCATTTTAAAAGCTGGATTAAGTGAGTATCAACAGAAATAATGATAAAAAATTACAGACTCGATGGGAACAAGAGATCCAAAGTTTGGAAGGTCAGAATAAACATGATCATTCATTATTATGATAAACAACCAGTTTACTTGAAAAGAGATTCCATCACAAGCTTAATTAGTGATGATACATATAAAATTTTGTCTTCAGAAATTAAACCTTTAAAGTCTAAATGGTTTTATTATTATGAGGTACACAGCGATGAATATAGGTAACTTTACTTTCAGTACGAAAAATTTTCGGCATCATAAAGTAAGGTCAATGGTGTATGCTTCATTTGAGATTGGATGAAGAAAAATAATTGGGTAAGATTTAAGAATTAAAATAACCATGGAAATTTACACATATGTGATAGCATGCAAATGTCACCCAAAAATTTCAGGATAAGATAGGACAATTTGAAGTTTTATTTACACTAACATTAACAGATACTCAAACATAAAATCATTTATCAACAACACTTAAAAGTAATATTTATATATGTTCATAAAAATCTTTACATTAATTACAATGCAGTCTGGTTTGTCATCTGAAAATTTAGATAATTAATTGATAATTATCAATAAAGTAAAAGAACAATTAAAATAATAATATTTGCATAACTTAACTTTAAAATAATAGATAATTTTACATAATATTACTTGATTATTATATATATATTTATAATAGTATTAAGAATTATCTGTATATTTTTATTTAATTATTTTTTGAGTGAAATGAAATTTATAGTTAACCCTCTCTCGACTCTGTAATTTTGATAATTATAATTATCAAATATATATCATAGCTATTTATATTACAGTAAGAGTTGGCTGTAAATGAATTATAAATATATCTTATATAATATTAATTGCTTTTTATAAATTATTATTTGTTCTAACCATCACTTATAAATGGATGTTTATTTTAATACATTTATGTTGTTGTTAGTAACAATAGATGTTTTGATTTCCTACGGCATGAATCATTATATAAATATTTTATCTTACCCTATATTTCACTATCGAATAAAACAATTAATAATTGTATTATCTTTGCCAGTGAAGAGCATGTACATGGATTCATTCTATTGTTATGTTATTTATCATTAGAGGTTTTTTTTCCATATGGCATAGCATCGGCGGGAGGCGAACCCGCAATAACCATCTGCAACCAACTGCTTGCTTGTAAGGCGGCTGTGCTGACCCCTCGGTTATTTACAATATATTGTAACCATTCTATTCGTGACCAATGACATAATACACATCTATTATCTACTGTACTAGCTCAAAGATGAATAATAAAGAATAAACAACAATATGGTATAAGATTCTCTATCTAAACTAAAACATATGAGACATAAAGGCATAGGATAGACTTCAGGGATGGTCACAATAGAAAGGTTTTAACACTGCGAAGCATATAAAATATAATTCACAATTGCAATGCTATTGTAGAAATTCTCCAGCTACTACCCTATTATAATCATTAAGAAAATCCCTAAAACAATGTGTAACATATTATTTCATTTGAAATAATTAGTCAACTATTTTTCTATAATTTAAGATATTATAAAAAATAATAATATTAAAACACAGACTAAATGAAGTGAAATAATTGATGCGACATACCCTATGGATATCTCAGGGATTATGATTATTCTTTGCTAAAATATAATATAACAATTATATTTGGTAGTCAAATAACTGAATAACAAGAGGGATTCTGTTGAGATCCAACTTTCTAAATAATCATCACATTTACAATTACCAACCTAGACTAAACTTTCTTTTTGAAAATGAATCTAACTATAATAATAAAACATTAAGATTAATGATCACAATTTACTTACTTATTTTCACTTAATTATTTTAATTAACTTGTCTAATATTTATTTTCATACTTATACAAATAATCATCATAAGTAGAATAATCATTTTATTATAATCAAAAGCTTTATTATACAATTATTACCTCTTATCATCTCACTCAATTAAACATATATTTATTAATTAACATTCACCCATTTGAATTGTATTTTTTAAAAACACAGACATTATAATATATTTTATTAATAACTTATACTTGAGAATTATATAATATTTTTAAATTTATTCTATAAAAGAATTTTTAACTCGATTCTAAAATAATAAAATGACTCTTTAGAATAATATCAATTTTTAATAACGTGAAAGGCTTAAACCTTCAAAACCTGCGCCTTAAACATGCTAACGGTTTGACTTGTGTTTCAGAATTAAGAGGTCCACGTACAGTCATTATTATATCTGATTGGCTGTACGTTAGCATGTTTAAGGCGCATGTTTTGAAGGTTTAAGCCTTTCACGTTATTACAATATTATTTGCTTGCGCTTAATAAATTTGATATAATATCAATTTTTGTTAAATACTCTATACATGTGAAAATATTTAATTACAATTTTCAAATAAGTCTTCAAGATTTTTCATCTTTAGTAAAATATGAATCAATTCAAGATTACCTTAATACAATTATAATTTCTAAGTTATAAGTAATTAATTTAATAATTATAAATTCTTTAATCTGACTCTTTAAATAAAATATTCAATAACGATGCCATAAATATATTTCATGTAATGACTTTATTTGAATTATGTGATTTATTAATATGACTTCTTATATAGAAATGACTCTAGAACGAAATAAAGTTACTACTCCAAATTTTCAATTAAAATATTCATTTATTTTACTAATATTGACAATTAATAACAATTAATTCTATATATCATATTACATAATTGATTAACAAAATTAGTATTTAAATAATTGTAATTATAAATTTATTAAACACACATTGATTAAGTACAGAGGCTGTAACCTCGAGAATCGTAAAATGCGATAGTAGGGACCTCTACAGGTGTTTAACCACAAGCATACGCGTAAGCTTGTTGTTAAACCCCTGTAGAGATCCCTACTATCGCATTTTACACGCATATTCTCGAGGTTGCAGCCTTGGTAAATATTACTTATTTAAATAATTATAAATTTACAATAAAATTATTTACATCACCAATAAATAAAATAAACAACATTCCTATCATTCAAGCATTAACTTTATATATTATTACTTAGTCCATAAATAAGTTCATTTGTTATTACCATCTTGTATGCTTTCCTTAATGTTAATAACTAATTTTATTATCCATGAGTTCATCTTATGGGGTAACTTCTTGGTCATCCTTCCATAGTTATATAGTAGTTTTTAACTGAAAATATTTAAATCAAGTTATAATACTTTATTATCATTGTCACTTAGAATTTGTATGAAAATATGTTAATATAATTCACACTAACAAAATTATTTATGTTGTGATAATCTTAAAACAATACCACTAATGTACTTGAATAGATAACGGAATCAAGGACTGTTTCTCACAAAACTATCATTCATTTTTATGCATTTTTCATCTCTCTCATTCACATTTTCATTCTTATTTTAATCTCAGGTACCACCTTTTAAACAATAAGTTATTCAGATTTTGATTGAATATAAGAATATTTGGTTTGTGTATTTCTGATGCCAATCTGACAAAACTTAGGAAGAAAATATAATATTCATAAAGACTAACAATCCAACTTGCGATGCTTATTATATATTTTTATGACATATATCAAATCTTATACATAAGAAACCGATTTTACAAAATTATTATGTCGAAATTCGGGAATGGAGGTCTACTTTCTTTATGATGTGTTATAATTTGGAAGGTAGTCACTTTTTTCTTAATGATTCTGCCCCAATATATCCTGGCTTATCCATCAAGCTCCTATGGAGCATATAACACTCATGTTTCCTTGGAAAATCCTCTCATATCCTTATAATAAAACATATGGATATCATACATACCAATCCCAGTAAAATAATTTATCCGTTGTTCAGGATGATATTTATCCTATCATGGAATTTCAACAACTCCTTCTACACCATATATTTTTAGCACCTACCACAATAAACTACCTCTTGTCTAATAATATCTCATCTTCCTATCTTGTATTCATCTATAGATATTATATATCACGTTACAAAACAAATAGTTTACTATGACAAACTTCAGTATTATACTTTATCCTCTACAACAATCGAGACCATAATTACTTTTCCACTATAATATTCATTTTGTTTTATATTCTCCTAGATCACATTATATTCTTATAATATCTTTATTTTTATTTTCATAGAATCCCATTATTTTTCATTCATCATCATTATTTCAATACACTCATTGAATATACTTTATCATAATAAATTGCTAAATTCATTTAAAACAATCTTCCCACAATTAGATTTTAAATCCTCATACCTATACTACACAGACAAACTCTTATTCCATAACTCATGCATACTATATTAATTTTACAAAAAATATGTTTCATTCATTAAAATCGAACAAATAATTAGAGATTAATACATCATAATCTTATAGGTTTGTTACATATAAAATTATTTCACTTATATCTAATTTTAACATATAATATTATATTTTATATCAAAAATATTAACAATAAGAGCAAGTATAAAAAATATTTTCCTTTTTTTTTATAAAGAGAATTTATTCCCCCCTCTTGTTTGAGCATCACCATAGCAATTAAATCGACGATTCAAAGTTCCTCATGAGTTCTTGACAACTCCTCACTTTTTTTATCAACACATTTCAATCCATGTAAAATAATTTATAAACAAACTCAAACACAAACTATATAAAAGTTTTTTGAGGTCGATTTATCCTTAGTTACTTTCTAGATCTTGACATGTTTAAAATTAAATTAACATAAATATGTTGTGGAACAATATATTAGCAGAAATAGTTTAATGAATATTCAAAATAATTTCTAATATTATTTGTTTTCCGTGCTAATAACTGTAGAATACTTGAAGTTAATTTATAAGTAAGATTCACTTCAACCCATTCTTTCATTTTATTTTTACTTAGTAGTTTCATATATGAAATACATATAAATAAATTCAGGTAACTCTAGAGTCTAGAGTACTGTAATATATCATTTTTATTATTATTAGTCCTTACTAAAAGAATAAACAGACGTTTCTGTTATCTTTAATACTTTTAATATTCTTCTTAAGACAAGATAATTTTATTCGCTAGAATAAAGCACATTCTTTATCTTTATAATCTTTTACCTTATATAAAATACAAAAAATATCAGTAATTATATTCAACTATTTTATGTCACTAATTAATCATTAATTATATGATAAATATTTTTGTTCTTTTAATTTTATAAAGTTAAGAATAACATATCAGTTATTTAATTCAAAAGAGAATTAATTTTAACTAGATATAAATTTTTCACGAATAACAATATTTATACTTTAAACTGTTAGTCATTTTAAACGAAGGGTTATAATATATATATATATATGTATGTATTGAAGCGGTAAAATCTGTGATACACATTTTGCTTCATTGTCTCATGACACCAGTAATCTTAAACTGAGATTCAAACCCATCTTTGTATTCCTTTGTTCATCAGGGAGTGTAAGTACGCATATACACCCAATTATTCCACCGTTTTAAGCTTTAAACAATTAAATTTAAACATTATATTATTATTAATTTAATTATATTTTAATTCGAAAATCTTGAAATTTCCATCACCATAAATAGTCGTGTATGTGTGTGTATGTATTACAGATACATAAAAATATTATAAATAATATTTTTATTTGTTTTATTAAATTATATAGTAATTCTGTATATTATTTATTTTATTTATATAACTCATGTATTATTTATAAAGCTGATGCAATACGAGAGAAAGTTTTGGGAAGTAAGTATTATAACTCAAAATTTAAAGAACAAAAGAACGTACCTTATTTAATTTAAAATGTCGTTATTAAAGTAGTTAGTTTCAGCAACCCCCAAATTTAATGGAAATTATATCTTTTGAAACTATTTCCAATACAGAAATGGAGTAGAACAATACTTTCCAGAACTTATCTTCTTTCCATCTTTCAAATGTAAAAATGAACAAAGGTAATTGAAGTCATGGAGGGTAATTCATATCAGATAGCCTCAAGTGATGATTTAAAAAAACTTTCTAGAAAGAGCAATATCATACAAATACAGCTACAAAAAGAAGAGAAAAATTTAACAGAAGTGTTGTTAATCAAATCCATGTCACTCAAAGTTTTGCTAATATGACTTCTGAGTAGAGGAAAGAAATTCATGTTCCCACACTTTCCAAGATCATCTTTGTACCTATGCTTCCCTGCCATCATCACTTAAGATCTGCCTTGATTAAACGAACTAATTCTTGAAAGATGCTAACCATTATTTTACCTGAACTCTGTGCTGCTGATCATGTTTTTCCATATTTTATTTCTCCTGAGTATCAATCTGTATGGCCATCAGGTCACGAAGGTAATCTCATCTATGCCACTAAAATGACCTCTTGATCTTATTTCATTTAACCATAATTTTTTTACATCTGTATGTAATTCTCTGCCTATCTAATAATTGGTGATATAGTGTCAGTTATAATAGTTGTATTTAATTCTATAGTGATTCTCTCTTTCTGTAAACACAAATGCACAAATTCATGAATCTCTAATTCGTAACTCTATTTCTTAGATTTCATGCTCTATTTAAGTCTTTATTATGTTAGTGTGGCAAACTTAACTTTATTTTATTTTAATTATGTGTTGTGATTAAATTTGATCTTAACATGCTAATGACTTAATTTAGCAGACCTATATTATACTTATTCTTCATCCCAATATTGTGGAACACTTAAATATTTAAATGTAAGTTTTCTTACCAAGCAAAGGTTCACTTGATTGAATACTATTATTTAATGTGCTTAATGGCAGACTATAAGTTGTCATATTTTATGATATCAATTTTTATCATGCTTAACACTATTGATTTGACTATATTTTATATTCTTTAAACACTTTCCCAGAAATTTTCATTACAGAACAAGCCAAAATGCTCCCAGTTTCAAGTCGCTCAAAATCGGTCAATTTTTGAGCTATGGTAAAGATTTTACGGTCTTTTTGAAGTTTAGAAAAAGTTCCATTATTTTGCAAGTAAAAAATCAATACTATTTAAGTTTTACTTTAACAATGGAAAAGGGCAGCCTGTTCTTGTCACTGATTGGCTATTAATTGTAGACGACAAAGAAAAACGCTTAGCAATAATTTTTACTGCTATGATTTCTTTTATTTCATTTTGAAAGTGATAAACAAATATTTTAGACCATTTTAAAAGTATTTTTTGACATGTTATAAATTATTTTGATAAAATAGGCTAAAAATAAAATTATTTTAGAAAAATATTTAAGATTTTAGTAAAAATTATTTACTTTTCCACAATGTAAAATTGAGAAAGAAATCACTGATGTCATCAACAGTTTTTAGTTGGTCACTAACGTTCATTTTAGATTCGTTTCAGATTTGCCACTATCAAATATTTTTATAATTATAAATAAAAATTTATTTTTGAAAAAACTTTTGTTCACTTTCATAAACTGACAAATTATTAATATACTTTTTACAAACAAAACTAAAGTGAATATAATATTAAAAGATGAATATATTTTTACGGCTGAGTTTGTGAATTGACCAATTAAAAGTTTAGAGTTTTATCTCACTTGACCAGTAAAATTATTTTTCAGTGAAAGAGTTAAAGTAAATTTAATGACACTACCTTTTCTCTTTAATAATAAAACATTTACTTGTTGCACTTTAAGCATTATAATTTGGCTATGTAATTATTTTACCCATTAAACATAGATAGTTTTGTTTAGGAAGGAATAATATTTTCCGTATGTATATTTTGATATTCTAATTACTATTCAAGATCATATGCATAACTTTAAGAATAGGTCAATTTTTTTCATGCCATTACACTAGATATTATACGATAAATTGGGCTTTCATTAACATGTCAGTGTCATTAAAAACCTGAACCTTATTTTAGCATTGCTTACTCCTAATAGCATTATTAACAGTTGCACCATTGCCTTGTCATAAATAATCTAGAGGTCCCAGTTCATTCTTCTTTTAATTTGGTCCATAATGGGATTTGGAAGCACTGATCCCATGACACTGTTAGGTTGTAGTGAGGCTCTGCTTGGGATAATATCAGAAAACCTGGACCATAACATTGACTACAACCACTTCTCCCAATACCTCTCTATAAGAGGTGCAGTTGGATTCTCATACTCTTTAATAAATGATGAAGCCTCTTGATCCAAAGGTGGACCAAACATTTTTAATGCTACCATTTCAGTCAGCATCATAATCTTCTTATTACTATTTTACATTTTCCACACTATATTTATAAGTCATAATACCTGTGATCTCTATAAACCATTCTCTTATTATTATTATTATTATTATTATTAACAACAACAACAACAACAACAACAACAACAATAATAATAATAATAATAATAATAATAATAATAATAATAATAATAATAATAATAATAATAATAATAATAATAATAATAATAATAATAATAATAATAATAATAATAATAATAATAATAATAATAATAATAATAATAATAATAATAATAATAATAATAATAATAATAATAATAATAATAATAATAATAATAATAATAATAATAATTCTTTGTTTGGGGTTGTTTTCATATTTTCTCATCATAGATGGATGCTTTATATTATAATCTATGCTCTCCTTTATATCATGCTAGCCATTCCCACTTCATTAATCTAATCTTTATTAAAATATTATTACAATTATAAGGACTCCTCATAAATTAGGGGTTATTAAGTAATTAATTTAAAAATTTCCCTCAAGGTCTCATGTTTCTCTGCTGTGTATCTAGGATTGGAACAAATGAAATTCATCTGTTATTACCAGAGATGTTGCTCATAATGTTATAGATTTTGAGAATGCATAAATAGGGCAAAATTCACGATTTCCCCTGATCTTTGTATCTCAAGCATGATTGAGTTTAATGTACTTTCACTCAGATTCTAAATGTTGTTAAATGAATGTATAAATATGACTGATTCAATATATATATATAATATAAAAATGTCCGTTAATTAAAACAAAATTGTAATTATAATAATAATAATAATAATAATAATAATAATAATAATAATAATAATAATAATAATAATAATAATAATAATAATAATAATAATAATAATAATAATAATAATAATAATAATAATAATAATAATAATAATAATAATAATAGTAGTAATAATAATAATAATAATAATAATAATAATAATGGTGACAAATTATTATAAACAATCCTTAAAATCACAGAAGTACTTTCAGTTAATTTCTTGAACCTGCCTCAACTGCCATCAAAATGCAAAAAGAAAAACAAAGTGGAAGCAAACATCATCAATTCAAATTCCAGGAATCTCATATTTTAATGTTAGCAGATTGCCTATTTATTAAATGCATTTTATTCATATTTATAAAAATTGCCTTCTTATTTTTTTTATTATGGTTTCTCTCTTCATGAAGAATTTTCACATTTTCAAAATCAAATTTAAATTTATATTTACATATTTTTTCATGATCAAAGAAAACTGAAGGAGAAATTAAATCACCATTATTTGTACTTTTTGCACATTTATATAACAATTCATGCTCCCTCAATCTCTTCTCAATAGTTCACCTAGATTCACCTATATATGATAGCATACAATCACAAAAAATTGATATATAACATTACTTTTCTGCTTGATAGGTATGATGTCCTTAGAATTATTGACTAATTTATTAATATTGTTTGGAATGTAGAATGAAACATTACACACATTCTTATATATATCCCTAAAAAATTTCACTTTTGGATTTGAAATAAATGGAATAGATATCCATTGTTTATTATTAATCATCTTTTCTTTTAAATTATTATATTTTTTTTAAAGTTGACATAAAGTATTGTTTATTTGTTCCATTTTATAACCAACATCAAGCAATTCCTTGGCAAATATCTCAATATTTTTCAGATCATCACTTTGGTAATGACAAAATTTTTCATTCCAAAACAAAAAAGATCTATAACTTGCCATCTTATGCATCATTGATACTTTTGATTTACAATTTATATATCCCCTTTTTTGCAGTGGCTTAATTATTAATTTATAATTTAATATAGTCTTATCTCTTGTAATAATTAAATCTAAATATTTAATATTTTTGTCCTGTTCCTTTTCAATAGTCCATTTCAAGCCATTTAACTTATTTAATTCATCTACAAGCAAATTTATAGTATTATTTGCACAAACAAAAACATCATCCACATATCTTTTGTAAATTTTAATATCTCCAAAAGTACACATATTTAAAATACTACTCTCATGTGTAGATAAAACAAAATTGCAAACTTGTGCAACTACAGACAGACCCATAGGCCAACCTTTAGACATTTTATAATATTGACCTTCAAAAGATGCAACAATGTTATTAAAAAATTTTAAAGAATCAACAATAAACTTTATCATATATTTCCAAATACTTTTACTTTTTAATGCATCATCAATTATTTTTGTGGAATTCATTCTATCAATAGATCCATGCATTTCTGTAACATCCAATGAAACAATAACATCATTTTCATCAATCATTAAATTTTTAATACTATTTACAAAGTCAAACGATGAAGCAATAGTATTTTCCCCAAATCCTAAAAAGTCTTGTAAAAGCTTACCAATATATTTAGAAGTCTGATACATGAATGAACCACCCAAATCTATCATAACTCGCAAAAGATTATCTTCTTTATGTAATTTTATATTTGCAAAAATACGAGGACATATAGCACAAGAAAAATATATCTTATAATTTAATATATCCAGCACACAGTTCTTCTTTTCAAAATAGTTCATATATATCTAATATAGAAATAAAACAAACTTACTCCTTTTTAAAACTTGATTTTTTATGACTATAATCATGAAAAAGAAATCCGATATTTCGACTATTTTTTATAGTTTTTTCAAGGCAAACTAAAATAAAATATATATACAATAAATATCAAATATTCCAAAAAAAAAAAAAAATTAAAAATTACAAAATATATCCATAACCAAAATTTTCCTTTTTTTTTTTTACCATATCTCACTCCCCTTTCCTATTATAATCACAACTTAAACACAACTAATTCCTTTTTAAAAATCTATATATATATCAAACACAACTAATTCCTTTTTAAAAATCTATATATATATCAAATAAAAACTTTTAATTAAAAACCTATTATTTTCTTTTATCTTTTTCTATTAACATATAGTATTATTTAAAACTTTATTTTTAGAACTTTTTAAAATATTGTTAATAAATTTTATTTTTTGACCATCCATATTATAATCTTCATTCAAAAAGAAACCAAGTTTATCCATTTGCATTTTAACTTTATCAATATATTGACATTTCTTCAGCAAGCACATACACAAGCCCTTGTCCTCTTTCAAACAAATAATATTACTCTGTTTAAATTCTGAAATAGCCAATTCCCATGATTTATCTTAAGGCATTGTATTAAATTTATTACAATTAATTTTCTTAATGATATTTTCAGCAAAATTATCATTACCAGGAATCATATGAAATGAATTTTAAACAGCTGCAATTAGTTCCAAATTATAATCATTCCAATTTCCACCGACAAATGTATCTCTGAGTTAAATGTATCTTATTATTTGATAAATTAACAAAGTTTAACTTATTATCAGCTTGTGGATAATGCTTATTAAATAAAAAATCAACTTTTTTCTCAAATTTATTATATAATTTAAGTTCAATTAATTTAAATCCATTTTCACAAACAATATATATATATTGTACCGGTTCGTCACCCCTGTAGTGGTCTTGCATGGTTAGACTCTCATACGCACCGAGCATGAAATGACGTATGCTACAGAATGGGACATCGATAATAATTCTCTAAAATATTTTTGATTAAATATGAGTAAATACCTCAAAGAAATTATTAGAGGAAGTAGATTGAACCTAAAATTAGGCCCATCCAGACCTTCCTTGTTAAATTGTTTCATTAGCCGATTAATTATACGTTGACTAATTAAAGTGTCCTTACACACCTTTAAGAGTACTGAATACTTCCTTCAGTCTCTAGCGCCACTCCCGTTCAAGATTATACTTATTCCTTTTCTTTCCCGAGAGAGTGTGTAAAATGTGACTAGTCATTAACGAATATGAATATTTCGAGACGTTCGGACTAAAATAAAAGAAACAATCCAACTCCCCGGTAAGTTATCCCTATCTAGCTCACTTTATATTCTATAAATCTCAGGTTAACTACGTGGATTGGCATTTTGATAATAAAAAAAAAACTATATATCTGTACTAATAACTTAATAATTATTTTAAAGCTAAGTCAAAAACTTATAAACGATTTTAATTACAAAAGTGAATATTTATTATCCCCAGATTATTATATTTATCCTCCACTAATGCATACATATAAGTCCAATATATATAAAAAAAATATTTAAATTATATTTACCCTCCACCAATGCATATACATATGACCCCAAGATATATATATAAAAAGAAAAAACACAATATCTAAAAGATTACACAATGGGTGTGCCCTATATTCCTTCCCACTTTAGAGTAATAAATCCATATAACAAGGTATGCAGTAATAATATATATATATATCATAATAAAAAAAAAATTTACAAAGAACATAAATGAGAGAGAAAAAAAATATATATAATAGAATATAAAATAAAAAATATATATATAACCAACTATACACGCTCCTCGGACTTGTTCTTGTATTCTATTCGAACTTCCTGGGCCACACGGCTACTTCATAGGGCAGATAAGGCTTCCATTCACTGACATACTTTGAGTCTTTCTTGTCATCAGGGTCTGCTATTTCTTCTAAGGCATCTTCGGACTTGATAGCCAAACAGGTGGTGTACTACGGCTGAAAGTCTACTCCATGGTAGGATAATAACCCGGAACGTATAATTGAGCCATCTTTCAAATTATCGGATCTGTAAGTATACTTCTCCCGTATATATGTATATCGCACATGGCTGATTAGGGCAAGTAGATCCTAAATAAATTGCAGTTCTCCAACTATTATAATTTTAACAGACACAGTTCATTTTCTCCTTTCTCTCCGTCGGATTGTTTTTCACACATCTCTATACTGTTCCATTTTTTTAGACTAGCGGGAGACAAGATTTAACTTTCTAAATCTTTGCCATTGGAATGCTTTTGCAAGCTTAGCATTAACTTGTCCACACTCTTTAGCAGGCTAATCTCCCTTGGTCCGCATGCTTTAGCAAGCTAGTACTCAACTGACTCAAAGCCCCCAGTAAGCAGCACATATAGCCCAAACAGTCCAATTGTCATACCCCCTCTACGAGCTATTGCATCAGCTAATAATAAATTTAATTATCCCTTTCTACATTCTTTTACCTTTTTATTTATTAAAGTACACTTTTGCAAGCTTCCATATTGAATACTTGACACCCATTGTGCTTACATTCCTTTCTCAGATAAAATCTATTTTATCTTTATTCACGATCAACCGAAAATTCTTTTATACAAAACATTTTCTTCGGTTGAAAGTAGATTGTAATTAGCAAAAAGGTTTTTTTCCCTTTACAAATTTAATTAATTAATTTCAAACCCTCTCATTCTAACAATTAGAAAAGATAAATTCCAATAAATGCAAAAACTTTTTAGCTATTTAGAATTTTCTTTTCTTTTTTTAGGAAAATAATGAAAAATAAAAATACATTTCTATATATGTGTGTTCGAACATTTATAAGTAGTAAAATACAACAAAAAAAAACTGTTCTATACATAAACAAATATTACAACTTATTTTCCCTCTTTTTTTTTTTTTAGACAGGTTTGCTAGTCGAATAAATTATTAAAACATATATACACTGCATACACTTGTACTGTGGGTATAATAAGAATATAATATAGCCCAAACCCATTTATTTATGTACTATATCCGTACCTCCCACTTCCCCTCTGAATTATAATTTACTAAATTGTATTAAAATTATAATTTTCATGTGATACATGTAAGCTGTGCTGAATCTTCAGCAAACAGCCATTTTGTGCATGGCCATTATACACGGACTGGCACAATACCCCTGTCCCCGATGAGACTGTTAAAAAGGAAACCATTCTTTTTTAATGGTCTTACTTAACTATTTCTACATCTTCTTTAATTATTTACATTTTAAATTCAGCGTTTATATTATACGTTTTAACATGCAAGTTATGTCAATTTTGAATTAATCACTACCTTCCCATAGGGTTTCAAAGACCGAGCATTATATGTGCCCTTAATCCCTTGTTCCGTTCTCACCCAGAAAGCATTATCCCTGCAACACTCTACAATTTCAAAAGGGCCTTCATAGAGATTACAAAATTTTTTAAATTTGAATTTCCCTGGATCACTAACATGGGGTGTCCTAACCATGACCTTGTCCCCTACTTGGAATGTATACTTAGGGGTTCCCTTCTGTTTTTTACACCTAGTGCTCATTCGTTGCATTTGGGCCTTAGCTTGTGTTTTATCGTGATCCCGGTCGATGACTCCCTCTTGGCTCCCTGAAAGACTAGTTTTAAACAGTTTTGGAGGGTGTTTTCCAAAGTGTAATCGCATGGGAGTAAACCCAGTGGATTCATTTACCGACCAGTTAATATAATTCAGTGTCTGAGGTAGTTGTTTAACCCATCCCCTATGGTTTGTTGGCAAATAGGTACGGAAAAGTCTACCCAACTCCCGCATGACTTGTTCACAGGGGTTACTCTGGGGATTTCGGATTGATGTCAACAGGTTCTTGATACCTCGTTTGGAGACCCATCGGTTCCATTCCTCCGACACAAAAGGGGTTCCATGATCTGAAAGTATTGCCTTTGGCTTCCCCACTTTTGGAAAATGTACAGTGTCTAATACCTGTGTAACTTCTCGGGTGGTGGTGCGTGCCAAAGGGTAAGTGGCCACCCATTTCGAAAACAAATCATATGTAACCAGTAGGTATCTCTTTTTGTTGAACATCGGCAAGGGGCCATAAAAATCTATAGCCATCACCTCATTCAGGTCATCAGGTATGATTGATTTTATTGGGCTGACGTACGTTTGATTCTGTGGTTTCGTACGTTGACATATTTCACATTGATTCAGTACAGTGATAATATCCTGGTGCATCCGTGGCCAGTAAAACCACTGTCTTAAACAATACTCGGTTTTTGGCGTTCCATAATGACCATACAACCGATGCATATAACTGATAAGAGCCCGTCTCATTTTTGGAGGTATCATCGCCTTCCATTCATCCTTGCCTTTTTTGAGTTGACAATATAACACTCCTCCTTCAACTTTGTATCTATCCCTTATCTCTCTGGAATTAGTTGTTCCAGACTTCTGGCATTCTGTCCAAATGCTATTTAGATAGCTGTCTTCTTGTTGCCTCTTAGGTAGTTGGCTTAATTCTTTTTCTATGTCTTCATCTTTTCCCATTATCGTGGTACTTGCTATGTATGCTTGCTCCAGACTGAGGTGTTTCGGGGTTTGTGCAGGGACAGGATGACGACTGAGGATGTCCGCAACCACGTTTTCTGCCCCTTTGCAATACCTCACAGTGTAGTTAAATTCCTGCAGGAATAAACTCCACCGGACTAACCTGCTATTAGTAAGATAGCTGTGATTTAGAAACTCAAGACTTTTATGGTCGGTTATCACCACTACTTGAGAGCCTAACAACATAGGGCAAAACTTTTGGAAAGCCCATACAATGGCCAGAGCCTCTTTTTCAGTGACCATATAATTAAGTTCTGGTCCCTTCAATAAGCGGCTTATAAAATATAACACCCCAATTCGTCCATCAGGTTGAATTTGTGACAGAGTGACACCCAGGCCATATCCGCTACTATCGGTCTGGAGAATGAACGGCTTATCATAATCAGGATAATCCAACACAATCTGTTTTAAAAAACTTTGCTTTACTTGGTTAAAAGCTTCTTCCTGTTCAATAGTCCATTTCCATCTGACCTCTTTTCTAATCAATCTGAGCAATGGTTCCATTTGGCCAGCAAAATTCTCACAAAATCTGTTATAAAAGTTACATAGTCCCAAAAATGACCGTATATGTTTCTTTGTCTGTGGTCTAGGGAAATCTGCAATCGCTGTTATTTTATCTGGATGAGGTTTGACTCCTTCCTGGCCTACCAAATGACCCAGAAATTCGATTTCCTCAGAGGCCACTTTACTCTTCTTTAAATTTATCTTGATATCTTTTTCTTTACATTCCCTAAAAAACTGTTCCAACTGCTGGAGATGCTCTTCCATAGATGCAGATGCTATGACAACATCATCCACATACATGGTCAGAATTTTCTTGATATCAGATGATAGGACCCGATCTAAACACTGCAGCAGCCCAGCACCACTGTTGATCAGTCCAAATGGCATACGATTAAACTTGTATGAATATCCCCCATACCTGAAGGCAGTATACTGGCGATCATTTGGGTGGAGTTCTATCTGCCAGTAACTGGAAGTTAGATCGAATGTAGAAAATATTCTTTTCCCTTTAAATTTTCCCAGTAACTCTTGTATCGGAGGTGGGATTGTACAGTCCGGTATAGTCACCTTATTGAGCTGACAGGCATCCAAGCACAACCTTACTGACCCATCTTTTTTTCTAACCACCACCAAAGGGTTGCAGTAAGGAGACGAACATTTACTAATTATGCCCCCCTTCAACATCTGCTCTAACTGTTTCTCCACTTCTTTTTTAAATTGATTTGGGACTGGGTATGACCGTGCTTGAAAAGGTTCCCCTGGTTTCAGTTTGATCCTCTGTTGATATCCTCTAATCTTCCCTGGACTGTCCGAAAAAATCTCATGATACTCTTGGAATATCTCTTGGAGTTTTTTGCTGTCCCCATTAGATGCTGTCTTTACTTCACTCATTTTTTCTTGCATCAAATCTACAATAGATTGACTTATGCAACAAGTTTCCCCAAAGTTTGGCAACTGAGGTGGCAAGAATTTAATATCACCTCCCTGGTAGCTCATCCTTCCCTTTTCGTAATTTACAATACACTGGTTCTTATACAAGAAATCCGACCCTAATATGACGTCATGAATTAAACTACTCATAATTAAAAATACATGATAGACTGTCCTCCCATTTATAAGTAATTCTAACCATATTTGCTTGGGTATAAGGTTTGCTTTTCAGTTATTTGCAAGGGTGATTTGTGTTGCCTTTAAAGGTAAGGTCTCTATCCGTGAGTTTACTGATAAAATTTTCTGGTATAATTCTTCAGATATCACTGATATCTGGCTACCAGAGTCTAACATTGCAATGACCCCAATTCCTTCAATTTCTAAAGGTATTTTCGGACAACTCTGTGGTGCATATTCTGGTACTTTATCTTCCCAAGAACAGACCAGATTTGACATTTCCTTTTCAATGAAGTGTTTACGCAGCCCACTCTTTACATTCCAATGCTGGGCTGTACCTTTAGTATTCTCTTGCATGTCTTGTACCACACAATCCTGCTCTCTCCCATCTATGGTGTCTAGCCAGTGAGCTATTTGTTCAACTGATTTTACTCCCGTCAGTATTAGCATCTGTGCAAGATGGGAAGGCAAATTACCTCGGATAATTCTAATGATTCGATCCTCCAACATATTACATGCGCTTAAAGTCCGTAGTCTTGCTACTTGTCTGCGGAAAAACTGTGCCAAATTTTCACCTATACTATTTTTGTATTTCTCCTGCATGACCTGATACATAACTGTTTCTTGATGCTCTACGCTCCAGAAATTGTTAACAATCATATCCTTGTATTGATTGAAGGTTGGAGGATGATGAAACAAAGACTCCCACCAAGCTAATGTGTCTCCATTAAGATGAGCGCTGGCAACAAGCAATTTACTGATTTCATTTACTTTGTTTATTCGAAAGTAATTTTCCAGACTTCTTATATGCTCCACTGGAGCCTCCCCCACTTTTCCTTCAAATGTACGGATTTTTAAAAATTGGTTAATATTTAATTGTGGCAGCTGATCACTTCCATTGGTCTTTTCTATACGACCATCCAGATGATCTCCACTATTTGCCATATGGTTGTCTTGTTCATTTTTAACATTTTCAACCATCCTATTTTGTTTGTACTCCATTTCTGTGTCCTGCTTTGTCTCCTCTGGCCCTAACTTAACTGACTGACTATCTCTTATATTTGCTTCTATGTCATCCTCCTTAGTTTGCTTAGATTTATCACATTTCATTTCCCACTTTTGAAATCTTACATCTATTTCTTGTACTAATTCGCTTCGCATTTCCTCTATTTTCTGAACGATATTTTCCTCTTGTTTAGCCCTGTCTGTTCTCCATCTTTCTACTTCTTTTGACATTTTAGCCATTTCCTTTTTCACAAGGTTTGCGAAATCTTCCATCATTTCCTTTAAGCATTCTTTTTCCTTTCCTAGTTCATTTTTCTGACAGTCCACTTCCTGTTCTTCAGACAGGTTTACTAGCGTTTCACTGATTATTGCCTGTTCCATTCTGATTTTCCCTGCTCTCGTAAGCATTTACGGGTTTAAATTTACTGAACTTGAAAGTCAAGGTATTCTTACCTTTATACTAACGTTTATTAACTCAATTCCAGAAAAATATTTAATTTAATTTCGTATAGTAAATTCGCAGTACACCACGTCCTACGCTATGCCCTACTAATCGCCCTTTCCTCCAAGCACATTCCCTGATTTCTAATGACAATTTACTCAAACGTGTGATAATATAACAAAAAATTTCAAATGCCCCGTTCTACTTATATGCCCTAATAAATGACAGAATTATTTATCTAACTTCTGTTAATAATTTATTTCGTTCACGATAATAAATTTTTGCTCGAAAAAGAAAAAATCTTATAACTAAATAATCAAAACCGTATATTTCAACCTTCTCTTACGCAATTATTAAAATCCTATCATTTACAACGTTCTTCTCTTAACTTAGCTGTCTTAAATTTGTTTTGAAACCACAAAAATATAGTATAGATTTCTGCTAATACTATCTTTTTTACATCTTAACCTAGTTCGTCTTTACCACGATTGAGGTGCCATTTTTCTGTACCGGTTCGACTCCCCTGTAGTGGTCTTGCATGGTTAGACTCTCATACGCACTGAGCATGAAATGACGTATGCTACAGAATGGGACATCGAATATTTTTGATTAAATATGAGTAAATACCTCAAAGAAATTATTAGAGGAAGTAGATTGAACCTAAAATTAGGCCCATCCAGACCTTCCTTGTTAAATTGTTTCATTAGCCGATTAATTATACGTTGACTAATTAAAGTGTCCTTACACACCTTTAAGAGTACTGAATACTTCCTTCAGTCTCTAGCGCCACTCCCGTTCAAGATTATACTTATTCCTTTTCTTTCCCAAGAGAGTGTGTAAAATGTGACTAGTCATTAACGAATATGAATATTTCGAGACGTTCGGACTAAAATAAAAGAAACAATCCAACTCCCCGGTAAGTTATCCCTATCTAGCTCACTTTATATTCTATAAATCTCAGGTTAACTACGTGGATTGGCATTTTGATAAAAAAAAAAAAAACTATATATCTGTACTAATAACTTAATAATTATTTTAAAGCTAAGTCAAAAACTTATAAACGATTTTAATTACAAAAGTGAATATTTATTATCCCCAAATTATTATATTTATCCTCCACTAATTCATACATATAAGTCCAATACATATAAGAAAATATTTAAATTATATTTACCCTCCACCGATGCATATACATATGACCCCAAGATATATATATAAAAAGAAAAAACACAATATCTAAAAGATTACACAATGGGTGTGCCCTATATTCCGTCCCACTTTAGAGTAATAAATCCATATAACAAGGTATGCAGTAATAATATATATATCATAATAAAAAAAAAATTTACAAAGAACATAAATGAGAGAGAAAAAATATATATATAATAGAATATAAAATAAAAAATATATATATAACCAACTATACACGCTCCTCGGACTTGTTCTTGTATTCTATTTGAACTTCCTGGGCCACACGGCTACTTCATAGGGCAGATAAGGCTTCCATTCACTGACATACTTTGAGTCTTTCTTGTCATCAGGGTCTGCTATTTCTTCTAAGGCATCTTCGGACTTGATAGCCAAACAGGTGGTGTACTACGGCTGAAAGTCTACTCCATGGTAGGATAATAACCTGGAACGTATAATTGAGCCATCTTTCAAATTTATCGGATCTGTAAGTATACTTCTCCCGTATATATGTATATCGCACACGGCTGATTAGGGCAAGTAGATCCTAAATAAATTGCAGTTCTCCAACTATTATAATTTTAACAGACACAGTTCATTTTCTCCTTTCTCTCCGTCGGATTGTTTTTCACACATCTCTATACTGTTCCATTTTTTTAGACTAGCGGGAGACAAGATTTAACTTTCTAAATCTTTGCCATTGGAATGCTTTTGCAAGCTTAGCATTAACTTGTCCACACTCTTTAGCAGGCTAATCTCCCTTGGTCCGCACGCTTTAGCAAGCTAGTACTCGACTGACTCAAAGCCCCCAGTAAGCAGCACATATAGCCCAAACAGTCCAATTGTCATACCCCCTCTACGAGCTATTGCATCAGCTAATAATAAATTTAATTATCCCTTTCTACTATCTTTTACCTTTTTATTTATTAAAGTACACTTTTGCAAGCTTCTATATTGAATACTTGACACCCATTGTGCTTACATTCCTTTCTCAGATAAAATCTATTTTATCTTTATTCACGATCAACCGAAAATTCTTTTATACAAAACATTTTCTTCGGTTGAAAGTAGATTGTAATTAGCAAAAAGGTTTTTTTCCCTTTACAAATTTAATTAATTAATTTCAAACCCTCTCATTCTAACAATTAGAAAAGATAAATTCCAATAAATGCAAAAACTTTTTAGCTATTTAGAATTTTCTTTTCTTTTTTTAGGAAAATAATAAAAAATAAAAATACATTTCTATATATGCGTGTTTGAACATTTATAAGTAGTAAAATACAACAAAAAAAACTGTTCTACACATAAACAAATATTACAACTTATTTTCCCTCTTTTTTAGACAGGTTTGCTAGTCGAATAAATTATTAAAACATATATTCACTGCATACACTTGTACTGTGGGTATAATAAGAATATAATATAGCCCAAACCCATTTATTTATGTACTATATCCATACCTCGCACTTCCCCTCTGAATTATAATTTACTAAATCGTATTAAAATTATAATTTTCATGTGATACATGTAAGCTGAGCTGAATCTTCAACAAACAGCCATTTTGTGCATGGCCGTTATACACGGACTGGCACAATATATATATATATATTATAACGTTTTCTGTATTTCTAGGCCTCTACCCGCATTATAAATGCATGAGTTGATCAAGTTATGCAAAAGAAAAATAAATGTTCATTTATTGTATTAAAAAAAAAAAAAAACGTTTCATTATTATTCTAAAACATAACTATCTTTCCTGATCAGCTCAGCCTAGAATTATTGCTAACTCAGTTTTTAATTTCTACATGAGGGCGCCAGAGTCATTAAACCCACTGAGTTGGCATCAAACATATTGTAACTCGTAAACTAATAATTATACGATCTGGGTTAAAATTCCCGTTTAGTAGAAGATATTCCCTTTGACTTAATTAAGAAAAATAAATCTATTTAGCAAAGGTAATTTGTATACTAATTTGATTCTAAATAATCAAAACTTAAATATAATAACTCTAAATTTATACACGTATAATGAAAGTATGTTAATAACAAAGATTTAATATTTATGAAAAATGAAAAATTATAATGTTGGGACGTATTGTGCATAACGAATTTAATAATTTGATTCAAATATTGAAGCAATAGTTAGTTTGTGTCTTATTTTTCCGTGGTACTGTTTCATTTACTACTCAGTTTGTAAATCTTTAGATCACAAAATTATGGGGTAAACATTTCATTAAAATCTCAGTTCATAAAGGTTTATATAAAGTTATGGCCATTAACTTACCGGTAAGTTTATATTTAAATAGGTCATTGATCCTCCGATGTCGAATTCAGTCAGTGGGTAGTCCGCAGTAGTTGTTTTTTTAGTTGCACTTCTTCAAAATTTCCAATCAAATTTAGGTAGTCAGATGACGATCTAGGTGACTTTTCTCAAGAGAAAGTGTTGGCAAACGATAGAGTTCTACTCACTCATGATGAGCGATTTCAGTTCGTATCTAAGTGGACACATTTTATTAATATTTTTTTTTGTTTAAAAAAAAATACGAGGCACTTCAAATTGCTCAACACTCTCTGGAACGACAAGACAAAAGACACTTTTCAAACCTGTTGGCTCCTTTTATATCCCCAGATTCTTTTTAGAAGTTCTGCACATATTCCTTTTTACCTTTTGTTCTATTTTATAAACTTCTACATTATTCTCCTTTTTTTTATTACAAAGTCTGTTTTCTCGTTAAGAATTTCTGCCATTTTTAATTACTATCAGAAAGTCAGACTTTCTGATAGCAATCTTTTACCTTTGGAATTTTCTTTCACTACTTGAATCAATTATTCAGTATGCACTTTCCAACATTGAATTTATTTTAGTTAACTTATATTTAAAAAAAAAGAAAAATTAAACTTTCACTGTACGTTTTTCTTAAAACATTATATTACAAAAAAAAAAATTAAGGATCGGGTTCTCTCTTTTTTTATTTAAATGATACTGAATATTAAATAGTAATTTGTATCATATGCTTGAGTTTACAGACATTGTTTTTATGTGAATATTTTTCTTGATGATATATTACAGAATATTAAAAGTCACATGTAAATAAATTTTAAAATATTTTGAAAATGATAATCATCATTGTGAAAAGTAAAATGTATTATAATTTTATTTTTTTAAATATAAAGTCTATTATTTTAAACAAAAGAACATTGCTTTGGGAACCATCTGAAGCTTTTAAAATCATCTGCGCATCGAAAAAAAAGAGTGGGATTTTTTGTTACTTCGTCTTCATCATATCTTTTACTGGAGAAAAGTCACTAAATTGTAAAAATTATTTAAGTAAATAGTATGCATTTTATGGGGTAAAAATCTTCCAGAATTCTTTTTCTGATCTTTCTAGCATTGTATCTGAATATGGAGCTGTAAACAAAGAAATGCCTTAATCTTAACTTTGTGTCAGATTTTCATTAAAGCTAAAGCTAAAAATATGTATGACACTTCCAATATAAGGATATTGCCTCTAATCCACTATAGAATACATATATACTTCTATAATTAGTTTGCAATTCTACTTATTTTGATGATTTAAAGTTCTGGAAAAAACTAATAGAAAAATTGCCATGGAAAAAAAAATCAAAAGAAGTTAAAATGTTAATATTTCTAGCAGATGTTTCTTAATGGCCATATATCCACAGAGACAGAAATATAAATGAGCTCATGATGATATCAAGGTAATTAACTAAACTTTCCATTAGCTTTTGTTGATGAATTAATATAAAGTCACAAAGATTTGTTAATTAAAGTTGTTGCAACTGTTAATAATTTTGTTGCCTGCCGTTTCTCATCGGAAGCCTAAGATGATTATTTATTTCATCAATTTAATAATACTATTAGGTAGAGGAGTATAGCCATCATATAATATAACTGAATCTGCATACAGGTTTTTTTTTTTTTTTTTTAGTTGTGTTTAATTTGATCGTTATTTTTGACTATTATAGTTTTGTCATTTAAAAATAAAATTTATATAATCACTCCATCATGTACATATCAACATATCAACGATAATTACTGTATCTTGAAATTCTAGACTAAAATTAATTTGTGAATATTGTATTTTTCCTTTTATTGTTAACTTTCTTATTAGCAATTGTTAATAGAGCAAATTATAATAATAAACATTATTTAATTTTTTATTGGCTTACTGTAATGATAACATTATTAATTAAAGTTATGTAATAAATTGTTTTTCTCTTCACCAATAAAAATTGTAATTATACATATGCGATTTTTTTCGCGTGCATTAGTGATGTTGAGATTTAGTATTCTAATCTCATACTCATAGCTTTACGAATGAAGACTGTCGTAATTTATTGTACACATATGCAAATGAGCTTGAATTTTTAATTAGTTAGTCCATTGTTTGGAGAGAGCAAAGCATGCCTCTCTTCTATTAATGGCAATGAGATCATTTTCTATGTAAAAAGCTTCTTTGACCTTTCTTTTGGCATCATCCTTCTCTGTGCAAATTATTTGGGCAGAACTGGGTTCGAAGACATAGCCTGTAGCTGCTTGGTTATATTTTTTAAGAATAATTTTCATGATTGCAAACTGTTCTATATATTGTAAATTTTGAAATTTTACATCAAATTTTGATATTACGGCATAATAATATAGTATTCATATTAATGTAAACAGGACATTAAGTTAATATTTAAAAGGGCCAAATCTCTATAAAAATGTAATGTTTAGAATATTTGAATGAATGATTTAAAATGAAATAAATAAAGCAATGATTACACTGGTATATACTTAATATTAAAATGATATATAAAAGTCAATCTAATTTTTAATTAATGCTGGGTCATGTATTGATGTGCATGTATATATACTTTCCGTTACTTTATCAGTTTAAAATGTAAGGGAGTACTATTTTAAAAAGGTACAAAATAACGCAGTTATTTTAATTTTAAAATAAATAAATAAAGTAAAAATGATTTATTTTATATTTATAATCTAACTATTTATTGAAATATTTAATATTTTCTGTTACAAAATATTTTCTAAAATATTATCTGAGGTTTGAAGTAATTGTATTGCAAGAAATGCAACTATTTCTTATATAAACATGATTCTTATATGAGGAAATATATGTGTGCCCATATAGATTATGGACATACTGATAACGATAAAGGTGTTCAATAACTTTAAGTGAAGTTATGCAATATACTTTAAATTTTCAAAATGATGAGTATTCAATTTATGTCATAAATAGAAAGTATAAATAGAATGACATTTTGCTCTTACCTTTTGATTTGATTTGTTTAAGAAATGGCACATTGGTTTATTGTTTTCTCAACACTCACGACTATATAACATTTTTAAGGGATTTGCCTGTAGATAAACAGCTCTTCTAGAATTGTCCAAATGGACGAAAAACACCTATAAATCTTCATAGTAAATAAAAAGGCACAAATTGATGGAATTAAAATATTTTGTTGTTAAAACATCAAATTTATTAAATGACATCAAATAATGCTATGAACTTTATTGTAAAATTATTTATAAAAGCATAAAAACATCTTAATTTGCATATAGTCTATTATATATGATAACAATCAACCATACATTAAGCTATCGACTTTGCCTGAGTAATGAGGTTTGTTAATATTTACATTTATAAATTTATTAAAGGTTTGAGTAATTGGGTTTATGGTCTTAGTATATTGTATATAAACACCTGCCAAATGGTTAATTTTTAAAAATAAAATTATTGTGCTACCCTCTGAATTTACACAGAATTGGAGGCACTGAAAGTTGAAGGTAATACATTCACACCATTGACAAGCCTTCTAAGAGATTTAAGCTGTGAAGGTTCATCTTTGCAGAAGTTAAACACTTTTGATATATTTTGTATATTTATTATTATTTACCATATGACTATTAATAGAGTAAAATCCTAGTAACAACAATTAATTTGAAAATAGAAAATCAAGAATTGGACAATCACGTAGCTTGATATTCAAAATTTGAGTATATTCAATATTGTTATATTATTTCTGTGTTTGCATGTTTTTGTAGTTAGAATAAGGTTGCTTGTGAAAATGTTGTAGCTAAAATTAATATTTCGAATTATTTATATAATGTTACGTTTCACGGATCTTTATGAATATAATTCCAGACAATATTGTGTTGTGATATTTTCAATCATTTAGTGGTATAACTTTTAAGAATAATGTAAAACTTATTTTTAACCTATGTTACTCAGAAAATATTGATGTAATATCATGGGTGCAGTGATATTTTGTATTTTGTAGAGTGCATTCATACAGAAGTGGAAAATAGGTTTCTTATGGCATTACATTTATTATTATGCCACATGTGCAATGAAGTATAATAATGTTATATTTAATTATTATACAGTAGAGAAATCATCTTGGTGCTTATATTTGAGCTGTGTTAAACATATTTTGTAACGTTATGTATATTTGTAGAGACCACAATCTATAGGTTAAATATATTAATTGTACTACAATGAAATGTTGTAAAGTTTTGTATAAGAGAAATACATATAGTTTAACGACTAATAATATAACAGCAAATAAATATCTAATAAAATCTAATATTCTAGATATTCTATAATTATATTTTATTTTAAAGTGTGTTTGATTTTTATATAAACAACATCATTTAATACATGACTCATCTAACCTCACAAAGAATTACTGTCATATATAATATTGGATAAAGTTAAATATAAATATTAAAATGTGTATTCCATATTTAAGAAAATAAAGGGTTGTATTTCAATTGATAAGCTTGAATGAATATTATTATTATCATTTTGTAAATAAACTTATTTTATATTTATTATTTAATTGAATTTCATTTTTTGCATCAACGTCTAATTTCGTAATTTATGGTCACATGAGGTTTAGCACATTTTTTATAAATAAAATAACTTAAAGTTCATCTTATATAAAAAAAAAAATCATAGTTTCTCTGTTATCTGATTGGTGAACAAATGTTTGTTTGATGATGTCACAACCATTACGTTTATGTGAACGACGTCATTCTGCCATTAAATAAAAAACATTAGGAAAAAGTCAGGGCAAGTGCTCTTAACTATAGAGATATAGTATATATTTTGTGGTAAAGATTTCCATGCAGCTGCAGGAATAGCTGCAAATACTGATTCATAATTTGATGTTAAGGTAAGAATGCTTTTATGGTCTGCCAATCCCCTAATAGAGTTCAGGTGAATGAATACATAGCAATATGAAACATTTTTTTTTTTATAAATTAGCAATGTTTAATAAAAAATATTTACATTAAATATTTAAAAAAAAGATTGATAAAGCAACCAATTAAAAAATAATACAAATATTATATTTAATAAAAAATATTACAAAAATGACTGGCATTTTTGTATTCCATTCCAGCCAACTCCAGAAACCATCATAAATGTCAATTTGTAATTAGATGTTAAGGTTCTCCATGCTTTCATGGTCTGCCATTTCGGTAATATAGTTCAGATAAATGGTAACTGTTTATACAGAGGGCACTGCTATAAATATATATTTTAAGTGGTAAAGCTATCAAATATAATATATATTTTAAAATGTAATTTAAATTTAGATCTCATGTACTCATCAGTATAAAACTAAAATTTTGATAAAATCAGACAGTTTTCAAAAATTTTCAGTACTTGTTGAACTTCAACCAGTCCTAAATTATAAATAGTCATATTGTTTTTCATCAAACTCATGACAGGTTGAAATTTTTTAATCTATCTTCTTATCATTGTTCCAGAGAAAAGATGGACCACAACAAAATAACCATAAGACCATCGATTTAATTCATAAAAGTTTTGTTTCAAGAAATCTCTTTTGTTATAATCAAATGCTAATATAAAATTGACTGGTGGAATTGCTGTCTCATTATTAAAAATTGCTGGATTTTCTTCATTTGAATAACAATGATTAATAGGTGATAAATTTTGATAGAATTGTATTTCTTAATTTATACGATTAGAGTAAGTCACTGATTGATATGACATTTCTAGTTTTAACTTGTACTCATATCCGTTACACATTTATTTTGTTTGACAGGTATTATTTTGAATCCTTATCTTCTATTTTTTAAGGACATTCACAATAACTAGCACTCTTTATTATTTTATTTAGTTTGTCGAGATGTGAATTAGAGAATTGGAACAGAACATATAAACAAAGATTTTCATTTAAATTGCTTCAACATTTTATTAGCATTATATTAAATTTTGATTTGATTTTAAAGAACCTCTATCTCTTGTACATTATGCAGTGATTCATGAGGTTTATTAAAGTGTGTTATTGTATTTAATTTAATTGTCTTTACATGATAAGTTTGTACCTTAATTACGGTATAAAGTGTTATTATTCCCATTGCTCTTCTTTTACACCGAGACAATATATATATCAACTATAAGTTTCCAGTCAGCTTAAAGTATGAAATACTTTTACATTTTCAATAAACGTACCGATATTAAAAACTTAAATATAATAGAGACATTTTTTTTATTAAATGCTTTTATTGACTGTGCACTAAAAAAAAAATAAAAAATGTTTCTTCAACAACAATAAAGGTTTTTAGATGTAACTTGAAATAATAACACGAGGGGGAGCGCAGATAATAAATAAGTCAATCCCTTGTTATAAAAAATAGGAATTGATTTAATTATTATCTGAATGCTTTTATTTCAAGCTTAATCCAAAAAAAAAAAAATAATGATTTTATTTATTTTTAGTGCACAGTCAATAAAAGCATCTAATATATATATATATGTTATACTTAATGTTTTCACGGTTATATGATGTAGATAAATTATAACTTTTTGGGATATACCGTGTATTATTTTCCATTGAGCACCAATATTTAGACGGAATAGCAACCACCATTTTCAAGGTTAACTTTTGAAAGAAAAACCGTTAGATCTTAACAAATAACATGACTGTGTGCGAGATGAGAAATGAGATTCCAGTTCAGCATTCACAATATGAGGCTTATCAAAATGTTTATTTTCCTCAGTATTTTTACCTGTTAATTTTAAGTTAATATTGGATAAAAAGAGAGGTTTCCACATAGCTGGAATACGTTGTGCTTCGTCAGTTCTATTTAAACCAGTAGGTCTCTTTAATATTTCAATTGACTCTCTCATGGTTCTTAAATCATATCTTTCCAAATTAGCAAGTATTTTATATATATATAATATTAAGTGTTGTTTTTTCTTATGTTCTTTACTTAATTAAATAACACTTTACTATTAAACACTCATTGCAATGATAAAATCAAGATCATAGTAATGAAAAAAAAATCTTCTTTTCAGAAGAATTTCTGAGTTCAAATCCCCTATATATTAAACACCTACACATGATTTTGTAAAAAGTAGAAAAAGTTTTATCTAAATAATTTACTTCATCAGAACGTGATTTGACTCGTTTTATATTAATATGTTAGAAATTGTTATTATGACGACTATCGTAAAAATAAATTATTTAAAATTCAAACTATTCGAGAAATCATTAATTGTATTGTGATTCGTTTAAATTTTATAATGTCCTGTACAAAAAAGTGTATAAGCTTAAAGTCATTTGTATAGAAGTAATAATAAGAGAAATATCAGAAATACATAAAAAAAAAAAATGTAAAGCGTTATCGAGCAGATAAAATATCTTTTACCAACAAAACAGGTCAACATCTTCTACTCCCAAATAACGTGATAGATAATATTTATAATTTTTTGGAAAAGGCAAAGTTTATAAATAAGTTTACTTTTAAATTGTTCAGAAGAAAATATATGAAAAACGATGTGGAAGAATAATGCACCAAGAATTGGGGATCTTATAAATTCTATTCAACCAGATCTGGAAACTTGGGATATTTCTCCCAAATGTGTTTGTAATGATATGAATAAAATAATAGCTAATCTTCCAATCTTCTTAGTTTAAATTTATCAAGAATAATTATTTATAATATTTTTATGTGCACTAAGTTAGTTTTTAAATATCAGTTACACCAAGATTTGTAATATGCTATTTATAAAGTATACTTATAAAGACGATAAATTTCCTTTAGCTTGCCAAAATCGATTACATCTTGATATTCGTGCATTACCATTAAATGTTCATGCTAATGTAATGATTTTAGAACTATTTCTTTTTTGGAATATGATTTTATCCACTTTAAATCTTTATACTTCGGAAAGTAATATTTTCTATTTAAATTTAAGAGAAATATATGAAGTAGAATTTGATGAGGATCATAAGATTCTCATAAGCGATGAACCTCGCAAAAACATTTATAGTTCTTGTCTTTATTTACAAAAAAAATATGTTTATCTTCTGAAAAGTGGAATTATGAGAGGATACAAATAATAGCATAAAGTCTTAATTTAAAGGAGCTGAATCTAGCGAGTTGCGTTAGCATAGATATCCCAAATGAACTTTTAAAAGTATGTGATAGTATAATTATAGAATTAGAACTATTTGAATGTAATATAGATGCACATTAGATTGCTGAATTATGTCCAAATATAGAAAGACTTGAACTCCACTATTTAGATCTGATATGTTATGTTTCTGAAACACTTGTACTAAAATCATAAATTTACATTTTCTCTCTACTTATAGAAATGTGGAAACTAAATCTGTAATAGAAATTTTATTACAGCTTTGTTGCAAAACTATCAACAATCTTTTTCTTGGGTATAATTTAAAGAATGATGATATAAAGTTAATTTTGCAAAATGACAAGAGATCATTAAATATATTAACTTTTAAATTAACAGAAGACCTATATTTTTGCAGCAGCTTACTGTTATAAATTACAAAAAAATTACAAAGTCTAACAGAAAATGATCGAAGGAGTTGATTATAAATTTAAACTTTGATTTGCAAATTACAATTACCCTTATCTATAGTGTAACTGGAAGAATTGCACTTCCCAAATGAAAATCACTTGTGCATATTTGTATGTGCTTTCCATGCCCTGACGTCAAGAATTAATGTGGGTTTTTTTGAAGAAACAAGCGACTTTTAACTATTCTACTTAAATTATAGATTGCAAATAATGACAAAATGCTAACAAAATAATGAGTCATACAATTTATTTACATAATTGACTTATTAATTTTGACAAATTTTTTTTATGTGAAATAAACATTTATAAATCCCATTATTATTTTATTCGTCGTGCCGGCCGTATGATGGCGTTGATGCTAATCAAAAGCACATACATATTACGATTTCGGGCCGAGCCTGTGATTCTATCTATATAAATATCGGCTTTTTTAGTTTTTGTAATAGAAAATTAGAGGAACTAATAGTAAATAATATTACTATTTAAAACAAAATTTAGAAGTTCACATTAAATTTAAAAATGATACCAGAATAATTGACGTTTTTTGGACAGTAATTAATCATAATTTTGTTCGTGTGTATCTGTCAAAAGTTACAGGATTTTTTTAAATCGAAAATAAGACGCAATTATACTTTTTTTAAAAAAAAAATGTACATAAAACTGCTACATTCACTCTCAATTTATTTCCTTGGTTTGTTTTTGGACAGTAATCAATTAGAAAGTGGGTTCTTTTTTATTCTTAGGTAATAATTTAGATTACACACATACATTCCTTTTAAACAATCAATATTTGTCTTGCATTGGTGGTCGAGAGGTCAGCGCGACTGCCTTGCACTAGCAGGCAGTTGCCCGGGTTGCGGGTTCGCGTCCCGGCCGATGCTATGACACTTAAAAAAAAACAATCAATATTTGGTAATATTGGGAATAATATTAACATTTGTTGTTTTTGAATGGATCCTAATCCATTGCAAAACAATGTTAATCATTATCTCATTATCACCCTTCCACCATTAGGCGACCATGCAAAATGAGGATAATTCAAACTAAGATAAATAATTGCAGTGAATTAGTTAAATAACTGACTGCACTCAATTAGTCAACTAATTGACTGCGGCGATTAATATAATACCATGATATTAGTAAGTAATTACGAAAATAAAACAATTGTAACATACAGAAAATGATATCTGTACTACACTAGCTTATGAGCAAGAACAATTACATGTATAAAATATATACCAAACGGTAGGAATTAACTTCTTTCATGTACTACTGCTAAATATTCATAATTTCAACATCCCAGAAAGAAAATTGTTCTTGAAAAAAGAATAGTAACTAAAATTCAGCATTGTAATATTTTATCCAATAGAATCAATAAGAGAAAAGTAAAATAATCGCTCTTCTTCTATTTACTTTCTCAGAATTTTGACTATTCATTTATTTGCTTACTCTGGAATCTTGATACCTAGATTTATTTTAACAACCGATATGAAAATTTTATTAACAAAAAAGTTATGTCAAAAATCTATAATTGTTTGCCATAACTTCTCAATTTAAATAATATTTCTTAATTAAATTTTTTTTTTTATATTTGATTACCTGCGCTTGACATAAAATAAATGTCCTTGGCGTTCCTGTTTCCAATTTTAGAGAAAAAAAAATTACATTTTATATAACCTGGCAGGGCATTTTAAATTCAACAATTTATATTTTCTTCATTAAAATAGACAGATGTGCCAAAGGTTTATTCATAATCTCAATAAATAAATAATCAAAAAAAAAAAAAAACATTTAATATTTAATCTTAAACTTAATTTCATATAATTAAATTAATTAACTAGGTTTGTGTAGATGCCTATAATTACATTATAACAGGGCTAGGTTCAAACACTGTTTCAAGAAAGGGAAATTAGCATAAATCTAACTCGAATATCTGAGTAAAATAAAAATAGGCGTATTTTTTAATTTTATATTTATAATTCTAAGTAGGGATTTAAAAGATTAAAATAAACAGGAGGGGTGGGGGTATGTGTGTTCTTTTGTTTTTGGAAGCACATGTATATAGTGCTGTACGGAATGAAAATATTAATACTATTAAAAGAAAAATGCAGATAGAAATATTTTTAATTCCAAGATGGAAGTAACAAAGTTTTATTCCGAGAAATTAAATGGAAAAAAGATATCAAAAAGCACTTGATCTATATCTGAAGAATTTAAATTATGGAGATTTGTTTTAGATTCAAACGAATTTCGATCAAAACAAAAGGAAAGTAAAAATATTTTTTGAGTTGCTAAAATAAAGCTTTTTGCTTTTGTTTTAAAAGAATCCGGATTTGAGTGGCAGAACTTTATAGAAAAGGGGAGAGGGAGTATAAAAAGAAAATTAAAAAGATTATAATTATTCTTGTTCTTAACTTGCTGTGGTAAATCCAGTTGACCTGTTTAAAAATTAAAGAAAATATTTTATTTGCTTCCTCCATAGTGCTGAAAAGATCTTCATCAATTATGAGCAGGTTAGGGTAGAGTCGTAAGCATGCTAGGCTTTACAATCCGGTCCCCCGAAGATACTGATGTTGCTGCAGGATAAGTGAATATTATTAATGGGAACCAACCAGTCACTCTGACGGCCAAGAGGCCAAGATCGAGCTCCAACAATATTAGCAGATAGAAAATCAATAAAGCGGAATCACCACGAATGCAATACATATTAAAAAGAAATATTTCACCTTTAGCTTTCCCCGGGGAAGAAAAAAATCAAGTAATGTGCACATTAATGTTGCAAATGTTGGTACACCTTGAACTATTCATAAACATTTATGCATAAACATTTTTTTTGTTAAATCTTATGAACTTAAAATGATTCTTTTGGTATCCCGGATGAACCTGATATTTGTTTTATTTTTTACTGTATATTTCCTATTGCCTTATACATGTTTTATGTCATTGTATTTTTGCAAATACAAAGCTACATAAAGAAGATAATCCTTTGTAAATTATGATTGATTTTGATGTTTCATTTATGTATCAGTCTTTTAAAGATTTTGGTAAGATGTTAGAAGAGTTCTCATTGGATAAAATATTACTTCTTCATCTTTTGACTTTGTAGATAGAATTAAAAATATAGTGATTAATAAGAATGATGTTATTGTTTTATTAGATGCGACAGAAATATATGGTTATTAATTCCGTAAAAATAATTAAACATGCATTAAAAAGTAAAGGTGTCTGTAAATATGTGATAAAATTTATTATTGACTCTTTAAAAAATTTTGATGAAAACATTTTTGCTTCTTTTGAAGATGGATATTATAAAATGTCTAAAGGTTGGCCTATTGGTCAGGCTGTTGTTGCACAAGTTTGCAATTTTGGTTTATCTGCATAGGATAGTAGTATTTTAAATATATGGTCTTTTAAACATATTAAAATATGTGAATAATGTTTTTTTTTATTAAGGAAAAAATGCAGGTGACTGATCACCCGCTACATGATGTAAATACATTTGTTTAAAGAAATCTTGAGATCATCCTACAGACAATAACCCTAGTCTTCTCCATTGATTCATAAGAGTCTTTGAATTGCCAAGTCCTTTAATTCACAGATGCTTAGAACTTCATCCATGTAGCCATATCTTTGTATAAACCACATCTATGGAATTCATACTTTAACCCATTTCTGAATTTCTATCACTTTCCTGTTCTGAAGTTTCTTCAAAATTTTCCTCTTGTGAGCTTATTTCTTCATCATCTGTGATTTCTTCCATTTCATCAGTACACCCAGGGCTAGGAATAATTTGTTGCTGCATTACCTTTGGACAACCATCTACTTCCTTGCTTCTAGAACTGTCACTATGAGCTTCATCACTCCATTGCTCTTCTACATTATCAAGTTCTTCCACTGAATTATCAGAGTTTTCTGAGATAACCTGTGCTACTTCATCTTGCCTGCTTCCAGGTCTGTCACTACGAACCTCATCATTCCATTGCTCTTCTATGTTATTGATATTTCTCTGGATTATCTGCCTTTTCTGAAATTATCTGCCCTCCTTCACTCTTGCTACATACATGCCCCTTCCAAAAAAGTCATGCCCCTTTAGATTCAACAATACATTTGAAGATTATGGGAATGTTCCATTACCTCTGGGTCATTGACTATCTGACCTTCTGATTCAGTTTACATTTCATCCTCTGACTCCTGTTGAGCCAGCTTCTTCTTCTGTCTTCTTTTCATTTTTCTCTTTCTTCATGAGAGACTCTCAGTTTTCTTTTCTTGCTCACCACACAGCTCAATGTTTGATCCCACAACACTATGCTTGTTGGTTTGCAAGCCAGAGCCTTTCTGATTTTTTCTTTTGAAACTTGCACCTTGTGTCATTTTACCCATTTGAGTTGAACCATTGTCACTTAGTTCCATATCACTGAACATGTTAGCTTCTTTTAATTGACCAATTTCTTCTAATGTGCCTTCAGATTCTTCAGATTGTATTGATTCGAAGTTGGTCAGTTCTGCCTGTGCTGATTGTTTTTTTATCTCTTTGGCTGTATCTCTAGCTTGACCTGCCTTTGTCCCATCTTCAAATCTACTGTGCAAGGTTTCTTGATTTTCCTTATAATGTAGCTTATTTGTTTTCACTTTATCTTTTAAATGGGATTTCTTGTAATTCCAGTTCTAATTGTTGATTTATAAGTGAAGGATTGCTTGATGTTATTGTATATTTGTGGAATACACTATAGCTTTCCCCACATTGTGTGCATAATCTTTTTGGACAGGCCCTAATTAAATGACCAGTGTCTCCACATCCATAACACTGTGGTTGAATTCCTCAAATTACTATGTATATTGGACTTTTATTCTGCTTAAGAACAGATGGTATATCCAGTGGACTGACACCTTTAGTCAGCCTCATTGTAAATATTGCATTGTTTGATGGCAGCTGAATCCCTGCTCTTCTTTCCATTAGGAAAGTGAACCATTCAATAGAGCCAAACTGTACTAATAGTTCCTGCAATTCATCTTTTCCAAATGCCACATGACAATTCCACACCATACCTGTTATATACCTTGGGTCTTTCCAGGTTAATTTTCACTAAATATTTTTCATCTAGAAACATTTGAGATTTTAAAAGTGTTCTCAAATTCTACTGTGACATATTTTTGTTAGGGTGATAGTAGACCCTTCTTATTGAATCAATGATATTTAAGTCCTTGATTAAGACAAATAGCTCATTTATTGGAAATATGAATAGTTTACATTTTTTATTCATTGTGCTCAATGTTAAAATATACTGATTCTGGAAGCTAAGAAAGGAATTAAACAATTTTCTGAGGAATTCTATTATTAAATTCATCATTGACTGATTAAAAGTCTTCTGGAATTAAATTATTTCTATCCTGATCCAAGTTGTTCATAATTAACTCAACATTATGATATATTAAGCCATTCTCAAATTTATTCTCATGGGAGAAGCCAGCATAATTAGTTTCCCCATACTTTGCATTGTTCAGATTGATTTCATGATCTCTGACCACTAGCTCTAGGTTTGTCTCAAGGCCCATAATCCCCTGCTCCATTTTAAAGCCATTGGCATATGGGGTATTGAAACGTTGCCATTTGGAAGTCATAGTATCCTTCTTTAACTTTTCTGCAAACGTTACAAGTGTTAGTTCTGCATTATTGCTAACACTAGCAGGTTCAACTGGATACTGCTGGACTTCTTTAAATTTTCCCCTATTTTTTTCCAATCTTTGGCTTTTAATTGTCATGGTTTTGTCTAGATAATTACTTTGTGTACTTTTCCTGAGCTTTTTAGTTTGTCCTTCAGTATTTATTCTTGTATTGATCAATGTAGAGTCTCTTTGGTGATATTTGTCTTTGTTTTGTTCCAGTTCTGCTTCTATATGTGATGTGATGCACTGTGACTTCTCCTTAAATGGAGTCAGGAATTTCTCAGCAGCTATGCCCAGAGAAACCTGTTAGCCACTTTACCTTCCTTTTCTATTGACCACCCTAAGTTTTCCCATAATCTGCTCCATCCCATTTCCACAACATAATCTTTGTCAACTCCATTATCTTCATACGTAAATCCCTCCTTATCTTTTCCCAAACCTAGCATCTTTTTGTATAATCACTTTGTTCATATTTAATCTTCCATAACTTCATTATTTGTACCCTTTCTGCTTCCAAGCATTTACATTGAAGTAACAGATGCCTAATATTTTCTATGCCTTCCTTACACAACTTGCAGACTAAATCACCATATTTTTCCATTTACGTGTATATTCCCTTGTTGCTAAAGATCCCGTTCGAGCCTTAAACAATAAACTACTTTCCTTACTGTTATAATAAATTAACTCACACCCAATATTCCGTTTACTTCTATATATATTTAAGCTCATTTACTCTCCATACTAATTCTCCATCTCCCATCTTCCTATTCTTTATTAATGCATATATTCTTCTATCCCACTCCTTACCACTATAACACTCAACAATCCTCCTAACACATTATCCCACCTTTTGTACAAGTATACTGACACAACTTTTTATCCAAATCTTCTGCATACTATATTACCTTACTCACCCATCTTGTTGCCTTTCCTTTACTTGTAACCAAATTAAATACTATTTTGGCTATTCTTTTATTATCCATAAACTGCAATCTACTGAACATTTCCATTTTGCTTTTTGCATCTCTCATATAAAAACTTGACCATCCCATTTCTCCTTGAATTGCCTCCTTTGCTGTCCACACCTCAGCATCTAATGCATGTCTTTCTACTTCCCTTTGTACTTTTTCTAAGCAATCTAATACCCCTTTACTAACACATAACATATCATTGCTGTATGTTAACCCTGCTATTGCCACTTCCTTCAATACAATTCTAGTTACATCATATTTCTTATATGAAACACTGTTAATTTCTTTATCAATCCCTTTCTTTTGTTTGCTTCATTTATCAATTTTGTCTCCCATTCATCCACACAATTTTTCTTATTACTCAAGATGATTTCCAAATAACTATATCTATTCACCACACTTAACTTTATATCCCCCAATAAGAAATCTTTGTCTTCTTTTTCCCCAGTATTCACCATCATTATATTTGATTTTTTTTCACTAAATTTAATCCCCATATTTTTACCCACCCTTGTGCATGTCCTCAGCATAACTTCATATCTTCTCTTCTTTCTGCACACAAAAAGACATCATCCACAATAAAAAAGACCTGACAATGTATATACTCTCTTGCCACCTATTAATGGTATCTCTATCCCTCTTTCTAGACTTTCTATTGCTCTCTCCATTTCACTCTCTCCATTTCACTCAAATACATTCTTGCCTCAGTCCCATCTCATTTTTAACTTTAACTGATTCTATATCCCCTAATTGATATGTATAGTAATTATTTTCATATAATTTCTTAATAACACCCACTAAAGCTTCATCCATTTCCAGATTTGCTAAACTTATCCATAATCTATTTCTATTCACTCTAACATATGCCTTCTTTATATCTATAAAACTCATATATAACTGTCTACCTGAATTCCTACTAATATCTATAAGTTGTGTAACTACAAATAAACTATCTCCTATACACCTATCTGACCTAAAACCTCCTTGCAATTCCTCCACTACATTATATTCTTCCATCCATTTTGCAACTCTTCCAGCCACCATATAGGAAAAAACTTTATATAAAACTGATGTTACCACTATTGGTCTATAATTATTTAACTTTCTATGATCCTTACTTTTTCCTTTAAATAATAATTTTACTCTTGTATTACTCCAACTACCTTGAAAAAACTCTCTTCTGTGCCATCCTATTAAAACATGATAGTAACTTTACTTATGCCCTACACCCTAAATTCATTACAATTTCTGCTGCCCATCCAACTAACCCTCTTGCCTTACCACCTCAATTTCTTCCCTGCCTCATTCAGTTCATTTTCTGTAAACCTAATATTCCCATTACTATATGCTTTCATATTTTCTATCCCTCTATTCTTCACATCTAACATCTTTCCTATATCCATTACATAACTATTCAATATTCTCTCTAATTCTTCTCTAGAGCTACACTCTATTCCCTCCTCATCCAATAATACTATCTCTCTCTCTCTCCTAAATTTCTTCGTTTAATGTACTTCCAAAATTGTTTACTCCCATCTCTTCATTTTTATTAATATCATCCAATAATTTACTATTTAGTTTCATTCTCTCTATAATTATATATTTTAGCTAACTTCTTCTTTTCTAAGTACTTTTCCCATTTAGCATTAATATCTTTTTCACTCTCTTTGTTCTTAATAGCACAATTATATCCTCTGCATTCTTTTTTCCTCTCTTTTACACTTTTATTACCTCTCATTTTTCTATTACTTTTATTCTTCTGAATATTCTCACTTAAAACCTTTTATTTTCCACTTTTTCTATTTCATCACACCAGTCCTCATACTCATTTCCAACCAACTCTTCCATGGTTTCTTCAACTTGTATTTTATACTCTTCTAACTTATTCTTATCATTCACTCTCCATCCACATCTTTCACTATTGTTTCTACTTTTATTTTTATTTTCCATCACATTACTAACCATTTCAATTACAAAAAAATTATGATCACTATTACATACTCTCTCTCTTTATTATCAAACACCTTAATTTTCAGTACTTTATTCATTCCCTCTTTCTCTACCAATACATAATCTATTGTGTGGGTTATATTATTCCTAGACCATGTGTATTGTCTCTCATAAATATTTGATAAGTTTCCAATGCTCAAATTTACTCTCTGACAAAATTTCTTCAAAAGCTGTCCATTCTTATTGTCAACAGCATCAATTTCTTCAATATACCCATTCATATTTCCAATAACCATTATTCTCTTCCCCTTTTCTTTAAAATGCTGTATATCCTTAACTAGGCACTCATATATGTTATTGTTCCACTCCATTATAATTTGACTATCTCCAGTAGCTATATAAACTATAGCCATCATCCATTTTTGTTTTTCCAACCTTATTTCAAACCACAAATGTTCTTGGCATTTTACAATATTTAAATATTTTTTTGAGATAACACCTATACCACCACCCTTTTTTTCTTTCTCTTTTCTATTTATACTCTGCCATATCAAATTTTCCAAAACAGGTTCTTCTTCTTCTTCTCTTAGATGTGTTTCTACTACTGCTAATACCTCAAGCTCTTCATTTTCAATTGCTTTGTTTAATTCCTGCCTCTTTTCTGGTCTTCTACCACCTTGCATATTAAATACCCAATTTTAACAATTTTTTTTTTCCTAACTACTCTTTATATAATTTTTTTTAATTCTTTCTTCTGCATTATGTTCTCTACATCTCCATTTATATCTAAATCAACTGCCCTTTGTTTATTCCTTACATCCCATCCATTCTTCTTTTTAATAACACTACAATTTAAAATCTCACCCACCATTACAAGTTTCCCAAAGTACATTCTTTATAAATCAGATTCTCTAAAACTTCACTTCCTTGTTTCCCTAAGTGCAACCCATCTTTACTAAATAACTCCCTCTTCCCAATAAAAAAATCCCATACATCCACAAACGTAAAAACATATCTCTCACACACTTTCAATCTCTCATTGATAGAACATACCATATCTAACATATACCTTTTATCAAGTCTTGGTAATAATCCAACTATTCCTACTCTTCCTTTAACCATACTCAAATTCCTAATCAATTCTGTGTACTCACCCATTACTCGCTCTGATGACTCTGATAAATTATTAGTCCCTACCGTAACATATACATCACTATTCCCTTGCTCCTTTACTTTATCTGCAACATTCCTAATTTTAGCTCCTGGCAAACATACTCTTACATACCTGTTTCTATTTTCCCTTGCAATTATATCTCCACATTCTCTTATTAATGAATCCCCTATCAATACTGTTTCATAGTCTACAAACATTTAAACCCCTGGGCCCCCCTTTTTTTTTTCTTCCTATTCCTCCTCCACAAAAATTCCTTTTCTCCCCTTACTTTATCTCTTTAGATTTTTATTCTTCTCCTCCTCTCTCCTCTCTTCCCCTATTTCTTTTTTTTCTTTCACCTTCTCTTCCTTCCTCCCCCCCCCCTTTTATAAACTTCTTATATAATATAAAAAAAAAACAAAAATAAAAAAAATTTTATTTGTGGCACAGTGCCCTCTTGTGACAAAATTCCCGTGATTTTTAATTTTTATCGTTTTAGACTTTAGTAGTTTTGTGACGGACCCACCACAACTTTATTTTCAGATAGATTTTCATGAAACTTGGCAGTATTATTAATATTTAGCTTATGTTTCATTGTATCAACTTTAATTTGCTGTATATCAATGTTTTCATCGATCTTTAGCCCAATATCTACCGTATTTTCAGTATCGTTTGAATTTTCCTTTAGAACAGTTTTTTTATTTCCCTCAAATTTCATTTTTTTCTGAACTTCCTTTAGTTCTTTCACCTCTAAACAATTTTTTGAACTATTTTTAGCTGATTTAGGTTGTTTAAATACTTCCAACTACTCAATGCTTGCTTATTCTGACTTTGACAGTCATGAATAATGTTTTGTTTGCAAGAATACTAACACTATAAATTTGCACGCAGAGAAGTTATATATTTTGGATGGCTTGACATGGACTATTTAAAAGGATCAGGCCAAAGTATTAATTATTTGGATTTAATTATTACAAGAGATAATAGTATGTTAAATTATAAATTAATAATCAAAGAGGGGGTATATAAATTGTAAATCAAAAGTACCAGTTATGCATAAGATGACAAGTTTTAAATCTTTTTGTTCATAATAAAAAAATATGTTGTTACCAGTGTGATAAATTAAAAAAAAAGAGATATTTGTTAAGGAATTGATTGAAGTTCCTTATAAGGTGCAACATGTTAACAATACTTTATATCAATTTAAAAATAGTTGTAATGGTTTAAAGGAGTTGAAGATTGATACTAAAAAATGTATATTCATTCCATTTATTTCAAATGCTCAAGTGAAAATTTTAAGGATATATATAAACGTGATCAAAGTTTCATTTTGTGTCACAAATAATGTCAATAATTTAATGAATAATTCTAAAAATGTCATACCTGTCAAGCAGAAACGTAATGTTGTGTATCAAATTTTTTGCAGATGTATGTTTTCATATATAAATAAATCAGGATACAGTATTGAAAAATGATTAAAGGTTCATTAATTGTTTGTTACACAAGCTTATAAAAAGTAAAAAATAATAATGCTTCAATGACTGCTACAGTTATTTGGATCATGAAAGGACATGTAAATATAAATTTAAGTTTGAAATTAAAAATGTTAAAATTCTTCATGAAGAGAGAAACACATAATAAAAGAAAAGTTAAGGATTAAATTTTAATAAATAGAAATACAATGAATATTTTAATAGACAATATGCTAACATTAAAATTCGGGATTCATGGAATTTAAGTTGAGGATGTTTACTTCCGTTTTGTTTTGTGAACTTAATGGCTGTTGAGGCACGTTAAGATATTAACAGAAAGTACTTCTGCTGATAAAAAGGCTTTATATAATAGTTAATTACTATTATATTTGCTATATTCTACCCCCATTATCCCTGAGTAAGAATATCAAGATTATGTCGGAGTTAATTATCTCTTGGTCAGATAAAATAAAACCCAGAGCGGCTCAGTAGTTTTATGCAATTTATTAACATATGCTTATAAAGATGAACAAATATATATTAGCTAAAATGTTACAAGATATAAATACAAACAAGTTAACACATCTATTGCATACAAGTCCTTTCACTGTTTTGAGGAATATAAATCCTTCCACTTAATATATAAATTGGCTAATTAAGCAAAACAAAACCTCGCATTTACCTTAGCATTGGTTTTCAGTCTACCATAATCCTGGAAGCCATTAAGTGTTTCAAACCATAATAAGATAAACTCTAATCGGCTTGATAACCTTCAGGAGCCGAGATCCTGGGAAATTAAAAGCCCCCCCCGCCCCGCTGGATTCTTCCAGTGCCTCTAGTTAGCAAGGAAAAATACTAGTTGATGCACAACCACGAAGATGGGAAATAAGCATGCCCATTATTTCTCTTTCAGTCTTTTTATGCCTTGATTTATTTTGTTTTCTGCACTACTAATCTGGGTGGAGTTTCATCATTTTCAGTCTTTTAAGAATTCAATTAGAGGTCAGGCTCTCTGACAATTGAATTTTTCTTTATCTCATTTTACTAATTATTTTTTTAAAAAAATATACGTACATATCAATATTTATTATTTTTATTGTTACTACAATAATATTTTAATTCACGGACATTTTTTACTTGTATTATATATATATCTTTCTGATTCATTATTTTAATTACTTTAGAAATGTTTAAAGCAGCGGTTCTCAACCTACGAATCGCGACCCTTTTGAGGGTCAAACAACTCTTTCGCAGGGTTCCCTAACCATTGGAGAAAATATTTTCCATTCATAACAGTAGCACAATTACAGCTTGAGGGTCACCACATTATAAGGAACTGTATTTAGGGGTCGCGACATTAGAAACGTTGACAGCTACCGGTTTAAATAATCAAAAAATACTGTAATAACATAAAGTTGTAATAGTTATATTTATAAAGCGCATACTCTTTACTTAAAGTAATATTTATTAAGGCTATAACCTTAAGACTATGCGCCTGAAAAACGACAGTAGGGACCTCTGCAAATCTTAAACCCAAGATTTATTTAAAAAACAAGAGCGGCCATTCTTATCTAAACCTACTTTCTAAATAAATAGGAGAATTTATTTATTTAGAAAGTAGGTTTAGATAATAGTGGCCGCTCTTGTCTTTTAAATAAATTTTGTTATAACATGTAAATTCAAGTCATGACGGCTAATCGTAAATCATATATGTTTTCTGTACCTTTTCTCAGTCCTTGTTTTTATCAACTATCAAAAAAAAAAAGTAATTACAATCATTAGTTCCTTTTGGTTTGACAGAAATCAAAATTTGCCATAAATGATTTATAATAAACTCCATCAATCTCTTTTTTGAAGATTTTGTTAGAACTGAACAATGACTGACAACTTTATTATCTATATATTACTATAACACTGAATATTTAATAATTTTTAATATCAACATTATTTACACAATTTTCATAAATAATTTTGTCTAACAATGTAGGTCTCTTTTCATCCACTATTTTCAAAATATAAATAAAATCTTAATATATGAAGAAAAAGAAAGTTACTCTTTTTAATAAGAAGAAAATGTGGAATTAAAAAAAAGAAAAAAAAAAGGACACTAAGAAATATGCATATTATATCTAAATAAAAATATATAGTACTAAAGACGGACAACAACGTACTACATATTTTTATGTCTTCTGGATTTCTCAATATTATAGACAAGGAGATGAGACTTGCTCTTTAATCTATAAAGAAAAGAAAACTCTAAAAATGATGAAATTGACATCGATATTTTAATACAAACAGAGGTAAAATATTAAATTCTAATGTGTGTGTATATTTACATTAAATGCAAACTCTATTGGTAGCAGAAATACAATAGAAAATTTTAAGACCCAATTGCAAACTTTTAACGAGTATGGAAAATATATAACACATATATGTATATTATACCAAAAGACAACTTAGCCAAAATTTAAAAACGATTTGTTTGATGAACAATTGATTTTATTATCAAATTTCTGCTCCTTCAGAGAAGCTAATTCATTATACAAAATTAGTTTTTAATTTTTGACTAGTTAATTTTAAATTTGTTACAATTTATTTAATTTCATCGATTAATTTTGCTAAATTTTAGCTTAGACATTTTATATTATAGATCTTATTAATTCCATATGGTAACATTTAACATAGTTCATAAAAAGCTATAATAAAAAGCATAAGTACTTATAGTTAATTTCTTAACCTCCTTCAATGGAGAAAGAATGTTAAAATGTTAACTGAATTTATTAACGCCATTTATTATAGTCATTTATAAAATATTATTACCGGTAACAGTATATTTGGTAATATAATTACAATAATAATTTTTTAGCAGACATTTTATATTATTTATGTAGATTTGTTCACGGGCAAAGATGCTGTCACATTATGTTTTAATGGGTTTTTCTGTTGTGGTTTTTTTTTTTTTTCTATTTTGCAATGTTCGTATTTTTTTAACGCATTTTTTTTTACTTCTGAAGTATTTCATTGCATATAATTGTCATTAAACATTGAATTCTTCCTTTAGGTGTAGATATATAAAGAATGTAGTCAAAGCAATTTTTAAGAAAGTTCTTAAATTATACTTTAAAAGAAAAATGGGGAATATCTTTTCTTCAAAAAGAAAGAATACATACTAAAGTAGTGGTAAAAATTTTCGATAGAATGTGTTATCTGTTATTTATTTAATATCTGCAGATTTGAAAGAGTAGGTTTTATATTACATTCAATAAACGCAATTAACATAATTATTTATTTCTTATGATTTATTCATTTTTTTAAATATATATATATATATAGCGAATCATTATCTTTTATTTTTATTTCTCTTATTTTGGTCATAATTAATCCGATTCTCACTTCAATAGTATTGACTTGTTAAAAAATAATTTATTCAACTTCAATGTTAATACCATAAGAATGAAATACACTTCATTTTAACGTATTAAATATAAAGAATGTACCTATTTAAATAAGATATTTGTAAATACGATCACATTACCAATGCGAGAATTATTATAGCGGAAACTTATTGAATTATCTCTCACTGTAACATATAAATATTAAACTATTTTACCATTTATAGCAATTACAGAGACTTTTTATTATTGAATAAATATACTCACTACATTATGAGTATTGTTTTATAATTAAAAATATACCTCAATTATCAAATCAGCCCCAAATAAAATAAAATTCTAGATTTTTAACGTTGTTTATTAATATTAATAGTGCCAATTAGCATCAGCAAATCCATTTCACGTTCTTTATTCTTAGCTATGAACCATACTATATCCGTTTCTAAAATGAAAACCATTTATATCGAAAATAGATTTTATATAAAATTTTTGAAATTTTCCGTCTATTGAAATAATATGATATTTCTCAATTGTATAATGTAAAAATTGTAGAGTAGTCAATTATCAAATTTTAAATTGGATCAATTATCAAATTTTAAATTGGATCAAGAACTAAAAATATATTTGTCTTGCTAAAAATGCGTACGTGATATTATATAAATAATTTCTTTCTGATCAGTATTTATGCAATAAGTAATAGTATAAATTATCAACTATGAGCTTATCAACTTATATATTTCAATTTAGAAAAAATTGTAGGGATAAAAATAATTCTATTGCATATTATCATCTTGAAAACTTGTTTTCTTAACATGTATTTGCTTAAATTGTGTTAACTAATTACTAAAATATGTAGTGAAATTTTACGAATCTTTAAACGTTATACAATATTTCTATTATTGCTCTAATAGTTTCTGACAAAAACAGTTCGACCATTTTGAAATCACCACCAAAACATAAATAAATAAAAACAAACTGTGTCACAAATAAATTTGAGCACATAATGAACGGCACAAATGTATATTTAATTAATGATTGTATGTTTTTTTCCCATCCGATATTTTGTTCTTACATTCTTTCATCATTCCTGCTCTGACGCATGGTTGAATTCTTCATATTGCTAAATAGAAAAAAAAATCATATTTGGTGTATAGGTTAAATAGTACCTTTAACAGTAAAGGAGTCTTAAGTTTTGAAATTAGCAATTAAAAGATACACAATATATATATATATATTCTCACGAAATGAATTCATTCACACATCCATACATTAGACAGACCAATCGTAGAATAAACTTAAGAAAGGAGGAATACATTTTGGCCGTTAGAGAAAACTCAAATTCATCAGCCATTTATTAACACACTAAATTAACAAACCATGACATCAGTTTTAATAAACACATTCTGGAAAAATTGAACAATATGACCAGAGACGGCTAAAGGAAGCTATAGAGAATTTAAAAAGGCATACGAGCAGAAATGAAAACTGAAATAAAGAAAATTAACAATATTTGGAAAATGCTATTTGAGGATAAAATATCTTTTAAAACTTCTCCACTAATAGAATTTAAGAAAGAGAAGAAAATAGCAAAGAATAAATAAATATATGTGGACAATGCACTATATAAACTGCAGAAGAGATTTAGAAATATTTTCATTAGGCTTCAATTAAAATATGCAATATTAATAAAATGTGATTTAATAAAATTGACTTTATTTATTCATTAATATATGGGATAAATAATCAAACTAACAGGAAATTTCTTGTATTTAAACTTTTCTATACAGATATTTCTAAGTTAAATTTTTAATTTAAAGAAAATGAATATTTGAAAATATTAAGTCATTAATTAATTTACATTATCAGATAAGAGTTCAAATTTAAAATAAATAAATGTATCTCTCCAATCTTTTATTGTGAAGATAGTTTTTCAATCAAATCCAAAATATACATATTTTAAAATAAACAAAACATACATTTTTAAAACAAAAATTATATATACCCCGTAAGTCAAAACTTTTATTTTTATCTTTTATCCCATTATGTTTTATTACAACACGTAGTTTCATTGTTTATGATCTAAATGCAAACAAACAATTCTTCTTGAGGTAGAGAATAGACAAAAATGAATAAAAGTCGAGAATTTGAATTCAATTACTTTTTTTACAAATTCCAATATTTTTTCAAATATATATATACAATAGTCAAAATAAGAGTCATAGATCACATGACCCTATACTCTTAAGCTTGTAAATGATAAACAATGAGGATTGCCAATTCCTCAACAAGCTTTGCGATAAATGCTTAACTAGAGAAAGCACTTAAAATATCTCTTTCAGGACCCCCCTCCCCAACCTCTGACCATGGTTTCATGCTCTGGCGCTCCTCAGAGAGGTTCTAGGGTAGGTCATTTCTCTGAGGAGTGCCAGAGCACAAAACCTTTGTCAGAGGTTGGGGGGGGGTCCTGACAGAGATATTTTAAATGATTTTTCTAGCTAAGCATTTATCACAAAGGTTGTTGAGGAATTGGCAATCCTCATTGTTTATATATATCCAACATTTTGAAGAATAAGTTACATGGTTGAGGCAAAGTTTATACACCACAGGTATTATTCTTTATATGTAATGATATATGAAGAGACGTTCTTTCATGACAAAATTATTTACCATCAAAATGAATCATAAATGCTAGCGTTTTTTCCAAGTCAATAAGGTGAAATCTCAATTACTTATAACATAGAAATTAGATCAATTGAACTTGCAAAATTTTTTAATCAAATATATAGCATTCATATATATATAATTAGGGATTTGTATTTATCATCAATATGTAGATGAAATCCCAAATTTAAATAAAATAATTTTACAGCTTGTAAAGAAATGAATTTTGATGTTTTATTTTTTTTCTCTTTTATAATACATCCTGCCATTTCCTTTGGAATTTTATCAACAATCCCCCCCCCCCTCCAATGAATGGGAAGATGTTTTATGGTTTTATTTTTCCATTATATTTTAGCAAGTAATCAATTTTAAAGTAAAATCAACAATTTCTAGTGTCCTTCTGGGTAATGGCAGAAGTTTGGAATTAAAGTGTTTCTGTTCTATTTAAAACCACTCTTTGCTGACATTAATGTTACTAAGATAATTAATTATTCAGTTTAACTCAATGATAATGAATTAAATATTTTAATTTTGTAATAAGTAAGTTTTTATTGTGAATGTAGTAACAAAAGTTAAAACATATAATTAACAATAATGGTTTTCTTAACTTATTTATTTTCAGTTATTTACTTTATTTAAAGTTGAGTACAACCGATTTATAATTTGATAATAATATTAATAATAACCAATAACATTTCAATATTATAGTTGTCATAGTAATTTGGTTAACTTTTATATTTTAACACCTTCATTATCCATGAATCAAATCAAAAAAATATGGTCAATACATTTCCTTTATATATTGTAACAATGACTCAATCCCCTCTTGATCATGGAGGGTGCCACCAGATCAGTGCATATCTGGAAAATGTGTTTACAATGATCAAAAGTGGATGGTGATGATGGTTTGTGCCAAATAGAGTCAGGGAGATAGCAAGAGATCTTAACTATTGTTAAGACGATTGGGAAAATAGAAGCACTAAGACAAACATACGCAAAATAATTTAAACTAATTTGAAGTTTTATTAAGAGTAATATAAAAATTTAAAGTAGAGTTTAACACACAATAAATATGGTTATATCAGGCATGTACTAGCAAGAATAAGATGTCAATGATCTGGAAGACAGACTAATTTTCTACCTTCAGCTGACAATTCATCTGAGCAACTCTGGTTTCCTTCGAATTAAGTTCCAAAATGAAAAGCAAAGGTATGTTTCTTGCATAAATCGATGAAACCAGCGCAGGCTAGTGATCACTAGCTTAGACTAATGATGTCATAATGTCCACAGAACTTGCTGCATGACCAGTCACTTTTAAAATCTCCAAGGTTGATTACAATGCAAGAATACATAAATGGTAAATGAATATGACAGAGTACGAATTATAAAATGAGAGAAAACTTAAATCTCAAATTTAACGAGATAGTAAAATTAGAAAATACTGCAGATTAAATGATTTAAAATTAATAAAACATTGAAGCTCTGATTTAAGGACAACAGACATATGATATGGGCAAATCACCAACCAAACGACTGTCCAAAACTAAGCTGAGTATAGTAATTAAAAGTCTCAACCCAGGTAAGTAACTTAGAAATGTATTTATGTCTGCCCAAGCATTTATCAAAAAAGTAAAATAATTAGAATTAAAAATAACTTGTCAAATTAAATTTCTAGTACATGCTCTGACAAATAAATTTAAAGCAAAAAAAATTAAAAGATCAAATAAATCTAGCAAACAAAATATTAAAGTTTGACCTAGATTTTTATAAGAGTATTTATCAGAGAGGGCATATGAGTTGAAAATATTAAAACATTTTACCTTTAAGTTGTTTATTTCAAGGAGACCCCTGTAGATAATTTAATGGCCACAAAAACACAAAATATTGCTTTTGGACGTAACATGCACCATCTCTTGGTCGATTTTCGTCACAATTTTTTCATTTTAGGCTTATTTTATAGGAAATTCAAAATGTAAAATTGTAGTTCTAAAAACATCAGCATATAGCATTATCTTTTTTTAAAAAAAAATCAATTTTCTTTGCTGCCTATTGGTGCATAGGCCTGTCCTTTTCTCTGATTGGATGCCTACCAAATCTGGAAATTGTCTTTTAGGTGTGTTTTTAAATGACAAATTCAGAAACTATGCAAAGATATTCTACATGTTTGTAATTGATTTTGATGTAAATAATTATATTTATTGTAATTTTTTATGTTCATAAATAAGATTTTACATTACTCTATCGAAATACAAAGTTTGATTTCAAAAATTTTTAATATTACAAGAAAAATAAGCTTGTGAATATAATCATTTTTGAAAACCGTTGTTTATAATGTAGCAACTCTAATTTGAATAGTAGGTGGTTCTAAATAAATCAAAATAAAATCTTTTAGCATTCGTATTTTGAAGTAAATAATTATATTTATCATAATTTTTTACGTTCATAAATAACATTTTACATTACTCTATCAGAAATATAAAGTTTGATTTGGAAAATTTTTGATATTACAAGAAAAATAAGCTGAATATAATCATTTTTACGAGAAAAATAAGTTGGGAATGATAACTCTTTAGAAAAGTAAATTATTTTGACAGGTAGAAATGGAATAATGACACCAGTGATTGGTTTAAATATAATTCATTTGTTTTATCACTGGCTATTTTTTAAAAGTTTTTTCTTATATTTTTCTTCAGTTATTAAAATTATTTTTAATTTTTTGTTACATTTAACCAATTTGAATCGAAAATTATTCAATTTTTAGAAGCTGAATTTAAAAAATTCTGTGTATTTTAGATTAATATTTTAACAATAGAAACCGACTGGAAATAAAACTGGCGAATAATATTGTTCTCAGATTTAAGTAGTGGACTAATACAAAAATTAGACAAAGATTAACTCTTTTAAATAAGTTAAAAGAATCAGTTAAAGGGTTAAATGCTTTAGTAGAAAGAAATGTTCCATCACCTACAATGTAATAGGGAATTAATAGTATTTTCCTCTGATGATGTATAAAAAAACAATTCTGGTTTTCACAATTCAGAGAAAAAAATACAATCTTGTAGAAAATCAATGAAACAGCACTGGTGAGCATTTCTTGGCCCAGAATACGGCATTGAGACAAGAACATCATTTTGTCGGCAGGACAGCTCACAAACTACCACTTTTAAGGTTGATTTCACATACAAGACATTAAAACTTGAAGAATGATTATGGTCTTACATAATCTAGAAAAGAAGAAAGAAAATCTCCAACTTCAGAAAAACTATAATAACAAACGTGACAAACCGCCAGCCAAAAGATTTGTGGTTTACAAAAAGTGCAAACACAGTAATTTAAATTAATCATTGGACAAGAAAAATAGATACAGGTAAGAAATTAAATTTATGAAAGACTGCTAAAGCATTTAGCACTAGTTAATAAAATAAAGAAAGACACATTAAGCATATAGAATATAATCTCATCATGCACTTTCACATAATTAAAATGGAGAATAAACTTGGAATATTAAAACTAATATTCCAAGACACACTATAAATACAAAAAACCAAACACATGTAATTATAAGATTAAATAACTAGTAAAACTTCATACAACAGATTTAATTTAGATTGAGTGGAGATTTAAATGGAGATTTATTTTCCCTGGAAAGAACAAGAAATAATTTTATCTTATGATAAAGCAGAGTCCACATAGTTTATTAAATACTGCACACATTTATTTTTGAGTTCAAATTTTTAGGTGTTTCATTTCTTCATGGCAACAAGTGTAGAGGCATATTTCAGTATCTTTTTTACTTCAGACTTTCATGGCATGACAAAAGAATAGCTTGGAATCAGAGGCCCATTCTTAGTTAAGTTAGCAAGGCATGTTGTATGGCTATGAACTATAATTGGTTTGCTAATGCCACACTATTGATCTTTTTTAAACAATAAAAATAATTTGAATCATTATAAATTAATAAGAGATAATATCAGAGTTGTTTCTCTAATGATTTTACGTATTAATTGTCATGTTGAATACTTGAATGACATCCTAATTGATAAAGTAGACATGCATTTCTCTTACAAGTTAATTTATCCTAACATATTATAATAACAATAACAATTAATCAAAGAAATATTCAATTTAACTAACAATTGTATAAAGAATAAAAATTTGGAAAAAAATCAGTCTTTCACCCAGAATGACATTCAAGTATTTAGAAAGAAAGGATACCTTTTATACCATTTGAATACTCATCAACAACATAATTTAAAATCAATTTTTGAAATAATGTAATCTTTATTTACAAAATAATAATATGCAGTCTTAAATGAAAAATGAATATCAAATAAAATCAAATATTTTGATTTCAAATACATCTCCAACCTTTGAAATTGTAATTTTTATGCAACATTGCATTTTTAAGTTGGGATCTGTATATAATTTGAATTGCTTGTCTGATTTAAGACAAGATTTCTGTAAAATACATAATAATTCAGGACTCAGTAAATCATATATAGAGACAAAGACTAAATTATATTAATAATAAACACATTTATTGATAGTTGATGTTAAGTATACGTTACACAAAATTTAATAACAAATTCTGCACAAAGGAAGATCATCTGCAAAGATAGGCACTGTTTTATTGCACAATATGCATAAATAATAAACAAAATAATCACCTACACACTTGAAATCTTATCAGTTATTTATATTTTGGTGTTTTTTGTTAACTTAAACTTGTTAACTTTTGGTTAAGCATCTAATTTGGCTAAAAAACTATTTATTTCCTGATATACTTATTTCAAAGCAAGACTAAGTTTACTATTATGTTAACTTACTTTAAACGTGTATTTCATAATATGCCATATCTATAAAATAATCACTCACTAAAGGCTTTTAAAAGAAAATACTTTACAGCAATATCTTAGATATACTTTATGTCCAGTTGTCTCATATTGATTAGTACTTTAATTAAAAATACACTATTTATAGCAGTAAAAAATTAGAAAACTTAATTTTTAACTGATAGATGGCTGAATTTTTGTCAGCAAATTGTTATGATAATATAAATTATCATATAAGACATAAGTAAGAAAACTAATGCTCTGGCACTTCATTAACTTAATAAAATGAGAAAAGTTTTCAGAAGCCATCCACATAACATAGTAGATTTTGCCCATGTCCACATAATAAATTATTTAAACCTTTAATTGTCTTATCAATCCATTGGTGAACTACTTCTAGATGGGGCTAGGCACACATAAACATTAAATAACTAACACATTTTCAATTTACTTGTAAATTGCTGGCAAGACACAACAGTAGAATACATATTCATTTTACTAAACACTATGTATAGAAAAGTGTCCCTGAAGTGACAATACACTTCAAAACTTTGCCTTATCAACTGCCATACTAATGGTAACACATTTATTAATTTCACATTACATGGTGAAATATATAAATTTAATAGCTTCTTAAAGAAGAAAGACTTCACAGAGCCACTACTACACAGTTAGAAAGAAGCAATGACATATTCTAACACATTTTCTCAGATAAGTATATGTGTGAAGAAGGTTCTAATACATGGAAAATGGAATAAAACAACAGGGAAAATCTTATCCAAGGATTTATCTCATGAAAAAACAATCATAAAATATTAAAATATAATCCTCTCATGAAAAATAAATACTAAACATTGGGGAAAGCATGCTCAAATACTCCAAAGTACAATATAATTAATAGTCAACATTAATAAAGCCACATGTATCCCACAATTATAAAAAGGGACTAGCATATCATCAGCATAACTATGACAAGATAAAAATAATCATTGAAAAACTAGAGAAATAATTTTTCAATCTCTAAAATACATTAGATAATGTATAAAACCAAAAAATAACTATAAGTCAAACAACTATAATATACTTTAAATAGCACAATAAAAATTCACAAATAATAAGAAATACACATATCTAAATAATAGTAGGAGAAAATTTTAAAACTAAAGTGGAAATAAATAGCAAATACAAAAATTAATAAATATAATAACAACAAATATCTTTCCATATTAATAACTTTGTAATAAATCATTATATTATAAAAATTAAAATTTTTTATGAGCTTCTGATAAATCAAATATTGGCTGTTTACCCATAAAAAGATCAATTGTATATTAATAATATACTACTCACAAATGTAAAGAAATAAGTATCCTTATCTAGACATATAGATCATCTAATTCACTTTACACCAAAAATGTATAAATTGTACCTTCTCTAGCATAAGAATAAATGTATACATTTGTACCATATAATTGAAGAAAACCTTTTACACAATATTAAAATAAAATCAACAAATTAAAAATCCTTCTCCTTTTTCTTTTCAAAAACTTAATTTTTTTATCTCAATACTGAACATATATATATATATATATAATACAAAACTCCAATGTTTCAACTGTTTTTATCACATACAGTCATTTTCAATGATCTGCAACAACAATATTAAATACATATCAATAAATAAACTTCAATTACATAAAAACTTCCTCTTACATTAACATAAACAGTAACAAACATATTAAACATATATAAATATATTTTACTTACATCTCTCTCCCACTGCTATATTTTATTACTCTTTCTTTAATGTAAAAGAAAGAGTAATAAAATATAGCAGTGGGAGAGAGATGTAAGTAAAATATATTTATATATGTTTAATATGTTTGTTACTGTTTATGTTAATGTAAGAGGAAGTTTTTATGTAATTGAAGTTTATTTATTGATATGTATTTAATATTGTTGTTGCAGATCCTTGAAAATGACTGTATGAGATAAAAACAGTTGAAACATTGGAGTTTTGTATTATGTAAATTAATAAATAAATAAAATATATATATATATATATATATATATATATATATATATATATATATATATATATATATATATATATATATATATATATATGTTCAGTATTGAGATAAAAAAGTTTTTGAAAAGAAAAAGGAGAGGGATTTTTAATTTGTTGATATTATTGTAGAACATATATATTTTAAAAGAAAAAGTGGATGTACCTTTGCTGTGCTATTATATATATATTAAAATAGAATAACAAAAATGATACAACTACTTTTAAACATCCAATTTCTCCACAGTGGGCTACCTGACATGGAAAAATGATGTTCTTTTGATGGCAAATCATTTTTAGAAGTAATGCATCTGTAAACCTGTTACATATTAAAATAACAAAACCACTAATGATATATTGGAGTCAAATAATACACAATATGACACTACTAAAAATACTGAAATAGATCCATATCCATTTTCCTCCACCTATAAATTTATTTAAGTGTTCACTATAGCTTGTTAATATTTAATTCCTGTAACAAATGTATTATTAACAATATTTTCTTTAAATGGATCCATAAACATTGGAAATTAACAGGAGATATATTTTATAAACGCATTCCATATAATTAGATAAACTAGTATTTTATTTATCCAAAGTTAACTAATGATAGTTATTAATAAATTACTATCCATTTTAAAGGAAGAAATTCAAACAGTTTTTTACAGTTCATAGTAATGTTATTCTTTTGACATATTATCTTTTACATAAAGCTTTGTTTTAACTCCTCCACTCATTCCACATTGAAAATGTTCTCTTGAAAACATTAATATAGTTATTTTTCCAGAGATTAAATAAAATAAAGTTCATTTCATTTTATTGTAAAATATACAAGTCAGCATTTAAAACTATTTTAAGAGAATATTTAAAAATGAAATTATTACTTTAATTATCGGGAATTAAGTATTTTTGAGTCAAATATCAATTTCCATTGAAGAATTTATTTCTTTTAACTTAAATCTCAAAAAGTCTCTCAATGGTTATTAGGAATGCCACATTACTAAAGATAAGAAATACACAATAGAAATTGTCCAGCATAATGTTCATAATAGAATTTTGAAAAGATAATGGAAAATACACTATCTTTTGCTTCCATAAGTATCAGGTCACACACAGTTGGTTATAATAAATTAGTAGACAACACCATCTTGTCATAGGCATTTTGCTAATTTCTTTGAAGGTTTCCTGACAAGGCAACAGTAGGGAAAACTAAATACTTTTGTTTTGCTTAGCAAATCATAATGATTTTAAAATAACAAAATTTTATAAAAATTATCACTTTGAATTTAGAATAGAAAAATTTGAAACTAAATTTTTAATACCTACTTGATGATAGACACAAAGTGAAAGAGTTGAACTGATCTGCGCTGGGAAGATAAGCAACACACCCACACACACCCACTAAAAATCATCTATTTATACCTTCCCCTATTTTGATGGACATTTTAATTAGCTACACTTTTATGTCCAATCTCTAACAAAAATATGTAAACTACTACCAGAAATTAAATTAAAAATTTACATAATACTGTCTATTTCTAATCCTCACATGACAATTTAAAATTTTCCATTATTTGATCTTTACTTTTAAACTTATTTAATAATAAAATAAAATGAATAATATAATTATTATATTTAAATTAACACTTTTATACATTATTACTTTTAATTTATAAGAAGTGCTTAAACTCATTTATTTTAAGCAGTTTTAATGCTGAATTAATCATAAATATTATTAACTAAATAAATAAACTCACATTAAATTCACATATAATAACATTTCAATAAACCAATATGTATGAATCCTAAATCATAAAAACCCATACTGGAAATCACTTATATCCTTTAAAATTTAATCAGTTTTAATAATTAACCTGTGCATTTGTAACTAACTTCAATATTTATTTTTAAAATAATCTAACTTTATTCAAATATATTGATTTCTAAAAAAAGAAAACTCAAACACACTATCAATCAATTTTAATAATTAATTTAACAATGTCATTATAACATAAATAAATCCAGTAACTAATTTATAATTTTCCTTAAGCATGAAAATTAGCTTTATTCAGTATTACACTATATCTAACTTTATTTATCTATAATTTTTATAACTGAGCATGAACTAAGCCTTAATTTTCAACTTAAAAGCATATTTACTAAAGTTTTATATTAAGTTCTTGTAGTTACTTAAATAGATTTATTACATCAATTAAACAAAACTTGGATAGTATAACTTACACACATCTTTCTATCACAAAAATTATTATATTTCTCTTATTTTTATTTTTTTACAATAGTATGAAAACTTAAGTAATACCATGAGCAATAGCACAGGGTCACAACAAGCTTAATTTTTACATGCAGAAAGAAAAAAAAAATCAAATCTCTATCCAGACCTGTCACCATTCCCAGACTGATTAGTTTCAAGCTTATGGATAACTTCAGTGAGGATCTAGGGTTTCAGACACAGTTTTGTAAGGTTTTCCTTAAACCTGTTATATATTATCTCACATCATGACCTGTGAGTATAGTGCATCAACTTCTCTGTTCATCTCAGCATGAATATGGAGTTTTCCTGGTACTTATAGAATGCTGTGCCAATAAAGTCCCTACCCACACTTAACAATCACATTTCTGATATATCTTTCCATTACCATCAAAAAGGAAGCCTACCACTATATAATGCCACCTAATATTTGAAGCATCCAAGTGACAAACCTCTCAATATCCAAGATTAATGAATAGTGCCTTAAAATTCAGCATTGTGCTTATGTTTGTCAAAATTCTTCAAAGGTCTGTTACAATAGTGATTTATTTTAATTTTATGAATTTCAATTTACCAGTAAACAATTACAGCCTTTTAATATTCTTTCTTCACTTGCTTAAATAATTATTTATTAACTGTTCTTTAAAATCTATTTTCTTTTGGTATTATATAAAATATTCTTACTGTATTTTAAAATCTGTATTCATATTGTATTTTGACCTATGCTTAATTAATTCACTATTAAAGAATATCAACATTTGTAATATCCTCTATCCTTCTTAAACCTGCTAGACCTATTATTTAAGAATCAGATGAAGGAGGTCAATTTAGTAAATATATCTCAATTACTAAATATTTTGATGTATCTGAAAGTCAGCTCAGTAATTCTATCAAAACAAGCATTTAAATCGCTCCTCTCATTGATTCTAATTTATTTTGTTTATTCTATTTGTTATTGCAAAATTATCTATTTAAAAGCTGGTATTTCAGATATGTAATCTGAGCCATTAACACAATTATGAATGCTTCATAAACACTTTTTGTTTTAATAAAAACTGAGTTTAACAAAATGAATGTTATATATATATATATATATATATATATATATATATATATATTATATATATATATATATATATATATATATATATATATATATATATTACAAGGGACAAAGATATGTACATTGGTATGTACAATATTTTTAATTCTATAAAACTGAAATACAATTTAATAAAGTTAAAACTTATTTTCCTTTTGACACATATATATGTATACTGTAGATATACTAGTTTAATTCTATAAAACTATTAATACAATTTAATATATTATCATTGTAGTCTATTGTATCAGTATTTTCTTATATCTCTATAAGACCTATGGGGCAGATCTCCAAATAAGCAAGGAATAATTTCATCAGAGAATATTTTATAATTGCATAGGCTCTGATTTAGCCTATATAATAAATGTCTGCATATTGTAAATTTATGGCATAACCATTCATGTTTTATTTTATATATATTTAATGTTAAGGCCAAGTAATTATTTACATAAATTTAGTGTTACTGGGTTGTCTAATTTCTTGTTTATTTCATTGCATTTCTTCTGCAGATGTATGGTTTCTGCAGTGGAAATTTTAATTTGATGGGTTTCTTCTGAATCAGTTCCATGCAAATGCAGGAACATTCCATTCATTTTTTAGATCCAAAGGATCTTGTTCTTATCTTATTATCAGTGCAGTGGATCATTTTTGTCTGTTGATGAGAGTTATTAAGGGTTATATAAAGATCCTCATTCCCTCATTCTATGACCCACTTATTCTATGATAATTAGATCTACCTTCACAAAAGCTAATATATTCCCATCATTGTCTTCTTTTCTGGATTTTTTTATTACATTTGCAACTTAGTATTGCCTTCCTTATCCTTGTGTATAATCAAACCTGATATTTCAGAATTTATTGGTCATGATCATAAGAGTTATGAATTTATCTATTTGACCATATTTTCTAGAGTTAAAGAAACTTAATTTGCTTCATTTATTATCAAAGATCAAAATACATATATCATCCGAGGTCTCTTATTTATATATGTTATACATTGAATCTCTGGACACATGTAATCATTAATTAATGTAATTCTCATTATCTCCAATGAGTCTAGCAACAAATGAAGTGATAGACATTTCTTTTATTTCTTTTATTTATATATTATTACTAATAATTGTATTCTATACATACATTGGATTGGGTATATTCCTTGCCACCAAGAAAATCATATAATTATAAGCGAGTTTTAAGAGTCTCTCACTCTCCTTGATCACCAAGCCAAATAAAATGAAGTATCGTGTGACATTGGAATGGGTGGCGGTGGTTTGAATCACCTTAGTGTTGATTTATATTGCTTTGTCAGTGTGTTCCAATTTTTGCTATATATATATATATATATATATATATATATATATATATATATATATATATATATATAATTCTTTTTTCTAATTAAAACACCATACACTCCATAATATTATTTATTTATAACATCACTTTTGTGATCATATATGAATATTAGCAACATACGTTAGAATAATAAAATTTTGGATGACATCATTATCATCAGCTTCAACCATTATCAATCCTCTGCAGGATAAATGTCTCTGTATGTTTAATCCATCTCTGATCTTTACTCTATCATTTCCACAACACCCCTACAAACTTTTTTATTTTATGCATCCATCTCACATATATTCTTTTTCTGGACCTTGTACAATCATTTGGAATCCAGTTTAAGATTTCAATTGTCAATCTATTATCATCTCATATAGCTATATGCCCAGTCCAACTCCATTTCAGTCTTTTAATTTTTTCACCAATGCCAGTAACATCTGTTTGTTCTCTTACCCACACATTGTTTTTTTCATTTCTTTTTGTTATTCCTAACATCATCACTGCATATGTCTTTGCATTGTCTGAAATCTCTGTAACGCCTTCTATTAACCAAAAGACTGTTTTTGACGAGGCTCCTCGTCGACATCTGAAATCACTCTAACTCAGTTTCGTTTCATACGAAAAAATTCGTTAAATATGTATTGAATTCGTTTTTAAAAGTTCTGTACGATGGTGACATCTTCCGATTTATTTTAGAAGTAAAAAATAGAGAAAAAACGCATTTAAACCTAAACAAAGAAGGAACATTATTTGTGATTGGTTCTTAGCATGCTCTCAGCCGAAAAAGACATTCTGATTGGCTGGAAAGAACAAAGAAACTGCCTGATCAAAGAAAATAAAGAAAAACGCTGAGATTTTCATTTCGAATACGATTTAAATTATTATTAAATAATATTTATGGAAATTAAACATAATTTTCAGAGAGAATAATAAAAAAACAAAATTATTTTCGAAAAATATTGAAGATTTTCGTACAAATATTGAAGTTGTAATAAAAAGAAATATTTACTTTTCTATAACGTAAAAGTCGATCTTTTTGTTTACATTATAACTTTTATGTTGCCGATATTGATTATCTTAGAATAAATAAATAGCAATTTATTTTTGAAAGAACTTTCGTTGTCTTCACAACCTTAAAAATTAATTATATACTTTTTATAAATGTATCTGAGTTGAATTTAATATTATAGGCGAATATGTTTTAACAATAGGCTTTGTCTTCAGTTTGTGAGTTGGCCAATTAAAAGATTTGATTTTTATCTGATACAACCAATGATAAAATTAGCGGTTTAAGGGTTAAGTGTCCAAGTCTCAGATCCATAAAAAAAACAAGTAAAACATATTTATTATAAACCTTCCTTTTTAACACATATGCACATTTCATTTTAATATTAATTTATTTCTACCAAAGCACACCAACCAATTTTAATTATATGATTAATTTCCTCCTTTATGCTTCCATCTGTTGTAATAATCTGACCAAGGTATTTGTAATTGTTAACTTCTTATAATTCATCATAATCAATATTTATTTTCATCCTTTGAAAAATTCCATTGAACATTATTTTAATCTTTTTAATGTTTACATTGAGTTCTACTTTTTGCTTTCATCTGATAACTTTTGCAGCATTTTCTGAAGCTCTGAATTATTCTTTGCAAAATCAACTGCATCATCTTCAAAATCTAAACGACTTAAATAATCTCTATTTACTTTTACTTATTTATTTTCCCATTTTAATGAACAAAATATTTCATGCAGTTCTGCAATAAAAAATTTGACATATGAAGTCACCCTCAATGTTAACCTTCCTTGTATCATTATGTAGTGTAATTGTTGCTATTGCACTTTTTATTAATATTCTTCAGAATATGACAATATCCCGTGTTTATAACTTGATAATCTCTTGCTTTAATCACTGAAGGGAAGCTTATAAAATGAAATGCCTTTTCATAGTCTACAAATGCAAAGAATAAATGACAACTCATACTCATTGGATCTTTTTATAACCTCTTAATACTTGAATATGATCGACTGTACTAAAACAACTTTTAAATCCGGCTTGTTCTTTTGGTTGGTTGAAATTCAAAGTTTTCTGAAGACGAGTTGTAATTATCTTGATAATAATTTTGTATAAAACGGATAAAAAACTGACAGATTACTCATTTTTAATATTTTTTTATCATCTTTTATAAATATTACTATTAATAATACTGTCTTCCGATCATCTGGTACACCATTATCATTTAGTCATGTGATAGATAACTTTGTCAATTTTTTTTCTATTTCTTCACCTGCATCCTGTAGTATATTAATTATAATTTTATCATTATCTGGAGTTTTCCCTTCTTCATCAATTTAATTGTATGTCTCACTTATTCATTTGAAAAAATTCTGACCAATTCAGAAGATATCGTTTAGGAGGAATATGTTCTTTATTACTATATAATTTTTGATAGAACTCTTCTCATTTTATTATGTCATCTCTATTTTTAGTAATAGTTCCATCCATTTTTCTTATTGAAAATGTAAGTTTCCTACAAATGCCAAAATGTTGTTTTACACTCTTCAGACTTTTGTTCTCTTCTGCAGCTCTTCTTATTGTTTCACAATTATTGTTTATTATATCATTATGAGATCTTTTTCGTACCATTTACAAAATTCAAGATATACAATCCTTCTTAATGTATCAAAATTATGCATCTTTATATTTTTTATTTTCTTCATAAATTCTCTACTCTCTGAAACAATTGTATGGGTCATTGCTGTAGTTTTTTAAAGTGTATGCATGATTCCCTTATCGATTTTATTCAAATCGGAATCGTGTTCAAAATCTGATATTTGTAAACGATTTTCCATTTCTAATTTAATTTTTTTCCCCATATGTCATAGCATCAGCTGGGAGGTGAACCCGCAACAACCGTCTGCAACCAACTGCTTGCTTGCAAGGCGGCTGCGCTGACCTCTCGGCTAACAACCCTTGACTTCTAATTTAAATTTATTAACGAGTTTCTGAAGATTAGGAATACCAATTATGAATATTGTTTTTCTTAATAATATACTTCAGTTGTTGAATTTATTAAAGGCATTACAATCTTGAAATATGTATTTTCTATTAATCAAAATATAATCCAATTTTTATGTACCACTATTTGGCAGTTCCCTGGCTTTTTCAACATTTTTTTAAAAATAAGAATTCATCACATTTTTTTGTGCAATATCCACAAGTGTACATCCTCTCTTATTTCTATTACCATAAACAAGTTTAGGCTACAACACCTTCATCTTTCATTGTTTACCATTTCTATCATTAAAGACTTCCCTAACAAATTTGAAAATGTGTTTGTTCTGAACAAAAGCCTTTAGTATATCCATATAAAAATCTTCTACTACTTTATTACTATGAGAATTATTTTGAGCATAAATCTGAATTATCTTTATTTGATATCTGCTATTAAGTTGAATATCAATTTTTATCATTCTATCTGATACACCATCAATCTTCACAATGTTGTTTTTCCATTTTTTATATATATTAAATCCTATTCCACTTGTACTTCCAATATTTATGCATTGTGATAGAGTACATGACCACTTATTAAATCAATTGTGTCTTCACTTTTTTCTATTATTTCAAAGTCCAATAATGTTCAATTCAATATGAGTCAGTTCTTCCAATTCTTGCATTCTCACTTCATTTGAAAGTGAATAAAAGTCATCATCAAATGACATCCTGTGTCCACATTTGATCACCAACTGCTATCATGGCTGCTGAATTTACAATTACTAAAAATAAGGATCATGATTTGTTTTTGTCTGTCATCATTGTAAATATCTATTAGAAAAAATATAGTTCATTCAAGTAACTAAGAAGAAAGACGATAGTGTTTCTTGATCTTATATTAAGAGGTTAAAAACTGAAGAAACTCACCATACCGGCTAATGTGAGTTGATGAGCAGCCCATCCATCGTGCTATATTATATGAATAATCACATAGTAATAATAATAGCTGCAACGGCAAGAATGTATGGAGTGGATATTATGAATTTGTACACCTCTGTTCCTTTAAAGCCTCCTTTCACTTAAGAACAGACTCATTTTTGCAAAATACTAATTGTCAAAAATAGAAGTTAAATAAAAATCATTTATTTGAAATACAAAAATTAAAATTACAGTTAAACCCTTCATCGTATATTGATAAACCTCAAAATTATGAATGACATTGGGATTATTTTTTTTATTTATTTCTTATGCCTGTTCATTGAAATAGTTTCTCATTTATAATCTTGCTATATAAACTTTTGTTTTCAAGAAATGTCTCTTGTCATTTAATGTTGTTATTCTTGGAAAATAGAAATACATGTCAGAAACTCAATTTTTCATAAAAATGTTGTATATTTGATTTATAAAAATTCTCCTAAATAACTGAAATATGTGAGAATAACAGATTATGTAAAAAAATTATGATGCAGTCATTTTTACTTTTAATAAATATCTATGAGGAGATACTATAATTTTATGAGGATATAAAGATAAATAATGAATATGTGCATTTGCATTGTTTACAAAAAAAAAAAAAAATTATATTGGAAAAACTAGAATGAACATATCAAAACATTTTATTCCTTTTATTTTGGATTATGAAATCAACTTAGCATCATATTGAGTTTGGTTTTTAAATACTACTATAGATACTGATACTACTACTACTACTACTACTACTACTATTACTACTACTACTACTACTACTACTACTACTACTACTACTACTACTACTACTACTATTACTACTACTACTACTACTATTACTACTACTACTATTACTACTACTACTACTACTACTACCACCAATAATAATAATAATAATAATAATAATAATAATAATAATAATAATAATAATAATAATAATAATAATAATAATAATAATAATAATAATAATAATAATAATAATAATAATAATAATAATAATAATAATAATAATAATAATAATTCAATTCATTTATTTAAGTGCTAAACAACAGCATAAAGCCAATTACAATTTGCACATTACAATAAAAGGAAAGATAATACATATAACATAAAATGAAAATCTAAATGTTTACATAATAAAATAATATTTAAAACTAAAAACAATATTTCAAATTTAAAATATCACAAAGATTAATGTTACTCCCAATCTGATTATATAAAGAGAGTAACCTTAAATATTTGACAAAGTTATTGTTGTTTCCTTAATAAATGTCTTTAGATCTACTAAAAATATGTCAATATCATTAAAATAGATATTATAAAAATTTGGCAATCTATATAATGTTGCTAAATATAAAGTTTCACATTTATATTTATCGATACTAAATAAATCCTTATTCATTGTATATACATGAGGAACTCTTATTAAAACCTTTGAAATACAATTATTTAAGTAAATTTTTCCATGAATGATTAAATAAAAAAATTTCATATCACGGATCATTCTTCTATGAAACAAATTTATACAAACATCTTTCGCATTAATTATATTACTGAATTTATTGTATATTGATTGCAATTTATCTATATGAGATAATATATTCGAGTTCCATATTATTGAGCAATATTCCATTATAGGAAGTACAAGGGTTTTAAACAAATGTATTTTAATAAAAATATTAAAATAACGTCCACTACGAAGAATAAGCCCCATTATTTTATTGGCATTACATAAAATACTATCTACATGAGTTGCAAAAGATCCATTCTGATTAAACCATATTCCAAGATCTTTATAATACTTTTTATATTCAATAGTCTTATTATTTATATAATATGAGTCCATATAGTATTGAACTTTCCTTGTATATATAACAGCACAACATTTTTCTATATTTATATGCATGTTATTCTTCAAACACCATTCAGAAAAGCTATCTATATAATAATAATAATAATAAAGTAATAATAATAATAACAACAACAATTTACTGTAGTTATTTTACTTGATTATGAGCAATAACAAAAAGCAATAAAAGTTACTTCTCTTACTGATTTCTTTTTTATATTCCAATTTTAGTTTTACACTCTCATCTAATTCCTTACTAATATATATGGAAATATGATAAGTTCACATTTTTTATTTGTTGTGCTCAATGTTAAAGTATACGGATTCTGGTAGCTAAGAAAGGAATTAAATAGTGTCTGAGGAATTGTATTATTAAATTCATCGTTGACTGATTGAAAGTCTCCTGAAATTAAATTATTTCTATCCTGATCAAAGTTGTTCGTACTTGACTCAACATTATGATATATTAAACCATTCTCAAACTTATTCTCATGGGAGAAACCAGCGTGATTAGTTTTCCCATACTTTGCATTCTTCGGATTTATTTCGTGACCTCTGAATGCTAGCTCTAGTTTAGTCTCAAGGCCTGTAACCCCTTGCTCTATTTTAAAGCCATTGACATATGTAATATTGAAACCTTGCCATTCGGAAATCTTGTATCCTTCTTTAACTTTTCTGCAAACGTTGGAATTGTTACTTCTGCATTATTGCTCTCATCAGCAGAGTTCGACTGGATACTGCTAGGCTTCTGTAACTTTTACCCTATTTTTTCCAAGTTTTGGCTTTTAATTGTCATGATTTTGTCTAGATAATTACTTTGTGTACTTTTCCTGAGCTGATTTTTAGTTTGTCCTTCGATATTTATTCTTGTATTGATCAATGTAGAGCCTTTTTGGTGATATTTGTCTTTATTTCGGTCCAGTTCTGCTTCTATTTCATGAATTTGGGGCACTTTTCACATTTATTCACTTATATTAGAAATAGAAATAAATTTAAATATTTATAAAGACACATTATTTATGCATCGAACTTTATTAAAGATTAGAGCTAACTTCATTTTTTTAAACATCTTAATGTACCTTTACAAATTGCCACCCAAATTTTTGTGAAGCTACTGAGTTAGAGCTATCATACTTCCTTCATATCGTTACAATATATAATCAAAACAAATGGAATATATCATTAAACTTATTAATTTTATGATTGGCTATTAATAATTAATCTAAGGTTGAATATTAAAAATAAAAATTTTAACTCTGGGTTTGTAGAATAACTTTTAAATTGAAGTAATTTCAATAATTTTTTTTTATATGTCAAAGCGTTGATCAAGAAGCGAACCCGGGCCAGCTGCTTGGAAGGCAGCTATGCTAACCGCTAGGCCACTTCAATAATTTCTATGACTGATTTATGATAGATTATCTATATTTACATTTATATATATATAATTAGAAAAAAATACAACAAACTCTATAATATTTAAAATATTAATATACAGAAAAAAAAACCCTTTTGCTAGCCTACCGCATATACACTTTTTTTAGATGCATTTACCAATAAATAAAAAAATTAAAAATTCTTAAATTTCCACAATGAATGAACACCTTTCTACAATTAATGTATAATAATACAATTATAATGTTCATTTAATATAGGCGGTATTCGAACTCAGACTTTCACACAACCCACTACTCTCAGTGCCATCTCATATTGCTGACCCACCTGATCACACACATGTTGAAAAGATAAATAATCACCAATATACGTATTTGATGCTAAACCAGCAATCATCAGTTGGTCTAGATTACTATCCTCACACATATATATATAATCAGTGCTCAGCTTTATATTAAGATAGCCAATCTTTATACTTTAATGGACAGGCTTCAAACTATTCCAACTCACAACTCTTCAGCCTTCCATTTCATTGAAAATCTGATGATGGAACGTTCAAAGCCCTTGTTAGTGCCAACGTGTGAAAGTCTGAGTTCGAATCCTGCCTATATTACATATATAAATGCAGGTTTAAGCCTGTACAATGTATTAATGTTCATTTAGTAAATTGTCTGTCACATATATAAAATATATCATGATAAACCATATAATAAATAATAAAATTATATTATTATAAATAAATTACAGAAAGCTGGCAATTCACATTTATTACGGTCCGATAAGATTGTATGACTCTAATAGGATTTATTTTTTACATTTTTACTGTCAAATCTTACTTAGTAAAGGATGGGGGCATGCAATAAGAAAGCTATAGGTATTACTCATTGTTATATATTTGTATTTTAAATATAGTATTGTTACCAGAGTTTTGTACATACGTATAATCTTACATATTACATAAAATGAACTAACAAAAATATGATATGTCCAGTATTTTGCTAACGTATGAAAATAGTGGACAATAAGATCCTAAATTGATACATAATAGTTAATAACTTTCATGGAAGTCCTCCACCATATATCACATCTTTGAGAATTTTTTTTGACTACTAATGGGACAATCATAGACACTAATGTTAATATCCCAATTTTTTTTTAGATAAGATTTAAAATTAGTTTTTACTCACTTAATAATTATAAATGTTGGGAAAATATTATGTAAATACTTTTGAAATATAAATATATGGAAACATCAACTTCTTGAGAATAACACAAATTTAGACTATTAATAGCAATATAAAATCTTCAATATTAAATACTGGGAACTATTATTTTTGACAGCAAACAAAACCTCCAAAAATTTTTAAAAATTACTTTATAATATAACATTTTACGATAAACATGAATAAAAATAAATAACTATTGTTATTATTAATTAAAATATAATTCTAAATATTTTAATTTCCAAAACAAAATTAGAAAATATTGATCTTTATAAAAATAGATTAATTATATTTTATTTTTTATACTGCATAGTAAATTAATTAAATTTATTTACTTTTAATCTTATTTCAAAAGCTTGCAAATTGAAAACAAACTTTCAGTTATTAAGGAACAAGACATTTTAAAGTAAGTAAGTAAGTAATAATAATAACAACAACAACAATAATAATAACAACAACATCATCATCAACAACAACACTAATAATAATAATAATAATAATAATAATAATAATAATAATAATAATAATAATAATAATAATAATAATAATAATAATAATAATAATAATAATAATAATAATAATAATAATAATAATAATAATAATAATAATAATAATAATAATAATAATAATAATAATAATAATAATAATAATAATAAAGTATAGTCTATGTACATTATTATTAATTTAAAAGTTAAAATTTAGTTACAGTTAACTACGAAAATATATATCTTTTAATTTTCAACTTCTTATGGAGTTTTCTCGCGTTTCTTACAAAAGTACCATTAATATTATAAATATGGAAGTCAATCAATTTTCCTTGTATGTTAATGATGAGGGCAGATTATTAATAATAGAAATATTTATTTTCATGTCTAACTTACTCTGCAATGTTATATATCAAAAATGATACTATAATAATAATAATCCTTATCACAATATTGTAGTTCTAATATATGAAAAACCTCTCCTTACTTAATTTACAGAGAATATATAATATAGACATTGAAAATAAAGATAACTTTTATATCCTATGGATATAAAACGTTAATGCTTAATAATGAAAATAACTATTGAGATTTCACACTTCATTCCAAATAATTGAGAAAAACCAGATAGGAGAAAATATAATTTAATTTAATCATAAATTGCACTAGTCAATAATCCTAGTTATATTCGTAAATGTATTATAAATCATGGTTTCCTATCCAGACAATTAAATCACTTCTAAGTAACTGATAGGAAATTATATTCTCTATGGATTACAAATCTATATTAGGTTTAAAACCAAAGGACCACCTAATATTGGAAAATCCTGAGGAGAATATTCTACAACATCAGAATTATCAAACTATACCATGACAAACTTCGGAGAGCATGAATTCTTATCTCATTAACTATTACAAAATTAATTTATATTTAAATGGAAATAATTTATAAAAAGAGAGACATGAGATGAGATCAATAAATAAAAAAATATTTATTTTACAATAAGACGTAAAAAGTGTTCACTGGTGATATTAAAAAAGAGGAATAAATTTTATATGTTAAATAAGGGATACACCTGTTACAATGGATTTCCAACGACTATCCATCATGTAATCATACATTCACATTGAAATTTTTATCAAGTCTCCAATTTAAACTTCTGTTTTGTTAAGCTAACATTTTTCCAATTAACTGTTTGCATATTATGGAATTTATTTCAGTTTTTCAGATGCTATAAATCCATCCTTGAACATTTAGAAATATTTTTTTTTTTTCAACTCTTTAGCTGCTTTATATTTCAAATTATTTAGATCATATTTCTTCACTTCTCTAGGGCACAAATATTTCATGAGAGTGTATTTTCATTTAACAATTATTTGTAAGCATGAGTTTTTTTAACATAAATTATAAACAACTTAGAAATGACAGTTCCAAGTTTGATCACATGACAGGAAGTGACGATTTTTAAATCCCACTTTCCACTTTTGCTTTAATTTACGGTTTAAAAAAAGAAGAAATAAATAAATTTGTAATAATTCTTTTTTATTTGTTAAAATTATTTTTTTGAAAAAATAATTATTATACATCATATATGTATGCTAAGCTTGTGAATTTTATATGTTAGCAATAAATGGTAAAGAAATAATGATAATCTTGTAAGTGCAGTGTACACATATAAATTGTCTATGTTTCAAATTACCAATTATTTCCATTATTCTCATTCGTTCTTAGTTAAACTTACATTTGTTTATAAAAATTAGATTGTAGGTCGATAGATTTATATATAAGCAGTTGTTTGTTCAATGTTTAATAACTTACATACATTGACATCTACATGGGAGATTACATTTCCATCTATTTAATGAGATAAAGATTGATCCGAGAACCAGCGATCTCTGTATGAATTGTAGTTGTATTAAATTATGTTTAGAACAAAAAGCCATTCAATATAAATATTGAACAGAAGGGTTATTCAAACGTCATCCCTTTATTGATATTATTCTATAAGCAGTTATCACTATAATGGCCAAATATCCAATATAATTTATTTATTTATAAGCAGTTATGTTTAGGATTATGATTTTAAAAATCAATTCCTTATGATTACTGTGATAAAGATAATATTGATGTCTATCCCATATATATATACACCTGGGACTCTTTTTACGCGGACTTATTTAACACGATTTTGAAGTTATGTGATTCACGTTTCGGGGAAGTCAAACTCCGATAATGCGCTATTTTTTTAAATAATAAATTTCGCGCACTTAGCGTTATATTGAAAGTAATAGCACATTATTGGAATTCGACTTTCATGTTAGTAATTTCAATATTTTCAGTGCTTTATAATAGTAAGATTTTATGCAACAATGAAATTAAAATGATGATCTCCACATTTTATGTATACACACATTAAATTTTACAAGATTATAATGTAAATTTGTTCAAACATTGTGCGTGTTAATTTTGCATTTTAAATCACATTCTGGCTTTGCTTTTTAAAAAAGAATGTAATCAATTATTAATCATTTAGTGTCCACAAGTTTATTTTTAAAAGATGTGTAATAGCAGTGGGCACAATTAAATTTGACAATTAAAAATTAAAATCTGATTTTTTACCAGTTTGCAAACGAACTTGTTTATCGGCAAATATTGATAATAATTAAAACATGTATAAAAAATGTAAATTACTGTACTGTAAATTATGCATAAAAATATATTATTTTGAATAAAATTAAATATTATAGTTAAAAAAAGTTTGTCTTGTATCAATTTTTTTCAAATTTGAAATTTTTTATTAGTCATATTTTATTTCCTTATTTTTTTTTTTTGCGCGAATTTTAAAGTAATCTTACGTTGGTGCTTTGCTTTTATGCGAATTTTGAAAAATCACACTCCATATCCCCCCTTTTTCAAGGTAAGTTACGTCTATTTTTGTGCGATTTCGTTTGTGCATGTTTTCTGAGGAACCTATCTATCGCGTAAAATGAGACCCAGGTATATATATATGTGTGTGTGTAAGTAATAGGAGACATACTAGTCAAATAAATGTTTATATTTATGAATTTATATATATGTAGAATTATATTTCATTTACTGAAGTCAGGATTAATGTGTTAATGATACTACAATTTATCATCTTTAAAGATCTTTGTTGAAAAAATATATTGCATATCAATTAATGATTATACTTTGTAAATAAATTACTGTTACATGATTTGTTAATCTTGTTAATGAAAATAAATAGTACATCAATTAACAAGTACACTTGTAAGTGGGTTATTATTGCATGATTTGCTACTTTGTTTATATAAGATTGTGTGGCTTATCCTGATTCATCAGGAGTAACATATATTCACCACAGTCTACTCTGGTATTACACATAATACTGTGTAAGGATTATATTACTATATTAAATAAAATATATGAATACAAATGGTGATTTATGATGTGCTAAGCTTGTTCTCTACAATATATATATATATTGTGGGCGATTACAATATATATATATATAAATTGGAAAGTATGAAAACATTTGTTAGGTTTGTTAGTGGCCAGTAGAGGGAGTTCTGGTTGATATGTAAATCATGTGATATTTTTTAAATTATTGTAAGATCTTGACAAGGTTCAATTTTGAACAAAATTCAATTTGATATAAATAAATTTTTAATTTAAATATATAGTTGTCTTTTTAATTGATTATATTCAGTTCAGGACAAAGTATATAAGAAAGGCAACATAATGGTTTTAAAAGTAATACCATCAAGTGAAATATATATACACCTGGGTCTCATTTTATGTGGTAGATAGATTCCACAGAAAACCTGCATTAAAAAAAATCGCACAAAAATAGACTTAATTTACATTGATAAATGGGTGATAGGGACTGTAATTTTCAGAATTCACATAAAAACAAAGCAACAAGAAAAATTACTTTAAAATTCACATTAAAATAATAAGGAAATAAAATATGACTAATAAAAAATATCAAATATTTAAAAAAAAATTGGTACAAGACAAACTTTTTTTACTTTTTTTTATTAACTACAGTATTTAATTTGATATTTTTTCATACATATTTTTTGATGATATGCGGTTAGTTTGTAAACTGGTAAGAAATCAGATTCATCGATCTGATGTGATGTAGTTTCTCCTTGAAAAAAGTCAAAAATCTCTCAGCAATTATACCCTGAGAAACTTGTTAGCCACTTTATTTTCTATTCCCCACTCTAAGTTTTCCCATATTCTGCTCCATGCCATTTACACAACTAGTGCCAATTTCAGTTTTGTGCTGTGTTAATGTTTTTCTGTTGATAACTGATTTTTACTACTGAAATAAATTTTAATTGTTCACATTGTTTCTATATTAAAAAATGATATTGCAATCAAAACAAAAAGATCATACATTATCATTAGAAATATTATTTTCAGTTTATAAAATCAATAAAATCTTCCTTATTTATTTTAAAAATCTACATTACTTATTTCTGTTATATGTTTTAAAAGTTTAAAATTTTTGAATATTTATTGCAATATTTTTATATGTAAATATAAATCTATTATTATTATTTAGTCATTAGTATAAGTAGGTTATTTATTCTAAATACAGCTTTAGGCCATAATCACATTAACTGTTAATATAATGTTATATTTTTGCAAAAAAAAAATCACGTCAAAATAAGTTATTAATAATTTAAATTTCTTGATATTAATAAATATAGTGAAATATTAAAAATATTAAAAAGAAACATGAATCGCATAACTTCAAAATCACATTAAAATAATCCGTATAAAACGACTTAGGTGTGTGTATATATATATGATAGTTGTGACTTATGCTCAATATGTCCAGTAGGTGATGCTGCAGTACCATCAACAAGCCCCAAAAAGGATCCAAATGATAAATTGTTATCCAAAAATCACTGAAATTGACAAATTAAAAATGCCTGAGGCAAAATAAATCCAAAAAAAACTCTTTTAACCTTTTCGATGAAAGTTACGGAGATGCCACGTCTTTTGAAAAAATTTTTTCTGTATGTGACGCGATGTGATGCGTTTAATGTTTGCATGCGCCATCTCTTGGTCAATTTTGGTCGCAATTTCTTCATTTTAGACTTATTTGATAGGAAATTCATGCTTTCAATTTTAGTTCTAAAAACATCCGCATATAGCGTTATACTTTTTCAAAAAAATCAATAATTTTGACAGCCGACTTGTTACACCCCTCTGTCTTTGTTCTCTGATTGGATACTACCAAATCTTCTAGGCGTGTTTCTAAATGACAGATTGACAAACGAGCAACACTAACAAAGACAATTCACGTTATACACATTCGTAATGATTTTGTTGTAATAATTACATTTATTGCAATTTTTTATGTTCACAAATAATAAAATATAGTTCTCTATCAAAATATAAAGTTTGACTCGGAAAATTTTAAATATTAGAAGAAAAATACATTTGGAGAAATATCCGTAACAAAAAATAATTATTGCTACATAACGTAATCAGGAAATTCCTAAGGCGTGTTTCTAAATGAAGATTCAGACACGACAACGAAGCTGTGTACGTTCATAATTGAAGTAAATAATAACATCTATCATAATTTTTTACATTCATAAATAAGATTTGATGTTACTTTATGGAAATATAAAGTTTGATTTGGAAAATTTTAAATTTTACAAGAGAAATAAGCAAACTGGAAATAAAAAGAGAATTACTCGACCGCTGTTGATCTGAATAACGGCACAATCATTGGTTGAGTTATAATTCTTTTGTTTTACTGCTACCTATTTTTTACACATTTTTCTTATATTTTTCGACAGTTATTAACATTATTTTTATTTTTTCGTTACATTTAACCAATTTGAATCTAAAATTATTCAATTTTTAGAAGCTGAATTAAAAAAAAATCTGTGTATTTTAGATTAATATTTTAACAAAAGAACTGATTGCAAATGACACAGACCAATCACATTGTTCTCAGATTTAAGTAGAGGGCCAATAACTAAAAGAATCAGTTTAAGTAGAGGGCCAATAGCTAAAACCTTCAGTTAAAGGGTTAAAATACAAATAAAAAAAAGAACCAAAAAAATGCTATAAAATTCGAATTGCAAAAACAAAAACCAGTGAAATATGTCAAATGCCATCCCCCTCCCAGAATGAAGAATTATTTACTTAAATTGACAAATAAAAATGCCTAAGGCAAAATAATTTGAAGAAATCATTCGAAAATACAAATTACCAAAGAAAAAAATAAGAATATGCTAGAAATTTGGAATTACAAAAACAGAAATTGGTGAAAATATATCAAATGCAACCCCCCCCCCCAATAACAAATTCTTTGCTTAAATCAACAAATGAAAATACCTGAGGCAAAATATATACAAGAAATTCTTTGAAAATACAAATTGCAAAAAAATATACAAGAAAATGCTATAAAATTCAAAGTACAACAAAAACAGAAAATGTTTAATGGTAAAAAAAAATTAACAATAGTGGAAGGGGCCTCATTAATGGTTGGAGTTACGAAAATAGAATTTCATCAATATTTAGCTTTCAACATTTGCAAATATGCATTTGTGAGCAGATTCCAAAGCAGTTCTTATATAAACTAAAAAGAACATTATACCAGAGATTCTATTTATTAAATTAATTTACTCTGCTTTAAAATCATGACATATCATCAAAAATAAGTCAAACACAAATCTACCTTCCCCCCAATGAAGAATTCCTAGCCAAAAATTGCTGAAATTGACAAATTAAATTGAACCAATTCTTCTAAAATACAAATTAAAAAAAAACAAGAAAATGCTATGCATCAAGAATTCAATCAAAATTAAGTAAAATGCAAATACAAAAACAGAAATTGGTGTCTAACTAACAGATATACCCTCCCCCCTCCTGCGTGAAGAATTAAAATGAAAAAAGGTGGTGACAGAGTAACTTTTCAAAAATGTACTAAATTTCATCAATATGTAAAAAGTAAAAGACTATTTGCAAATATGCCTGTGCATTATCTAACAGATATAATAATAATTCACAACACTTAAATACAGACTAATGCATATTAAGTAATTAAATATAGATAACAACAAGTGCATAACGATCTGTTGTTATCTCTTACAATAATTTCAAAGCAGCGATTTATATCTGGAGAGCTACTAATTGTTTTCTCCAAAAAATATTACATTAAATAACCTCTGCTTTGAAATTATGGCGTATCATAACATATGAATTTGAATTTAGAAATAAAATAAAATAATCAGAATAGAAAATAGGCATGGACTTAGATTAAGAAAGTTTAAATAGAAAGTTTAAAATAATAATTGATTACAGTTACAGGAAAAAATATTAAAAATCTATATTTATTGGCAAGAATGTTACAAGATTTTATTTTAAGAAGAATTTTAAGTAATTGAGAAAATTACGGCATATCATTTAAATAAATTCATAGATATTTCAGGAAAATATCACCCAATTTTCTTCAAGGCTGACTTGTTCACTATTTGTAGTAGTTTTTTTGTTGCCATTTGCACTATGATGACTTGAATGTCTGCCATGTCCTGTCTTGTTTGCAACTCATCTTTAATTAAAATTATAAAATTTAGCTTTCTATTAACTTAGCACTTTTATCAAAGATGATTCCCAAGTGAATATCAGCAGATTAAAAAAATAATTTAATAGAAGACATGGACACAATAGTACCTAGCAAACAGTTAGTATACTAATTTAAATGTAGAAAAAGTAATAAATTTTGCTATAGAAAAGTATATTAAGAATAAAAATACATTACCTGTTTATATTTTGGTAGATTTAATGGAATTATATTGCAAGAATGTAATCTTTAAATATAATACGAAATTTTATAAGCAAAGATAATGATTATTAATGGGAGGAGTTGTAAGTGCAATTTTAAGCAATATTTATATGAATGAGTTTGATAATTATATAACAGAAAATAAAAACACTCCTTTGTTTCTTAACAAATATGTAGATGATTATTTAATGATTTTTAATAAAGGCCAAAGACAAATAGAATATAAGATAAATAAAAATGAAAAGAGTGAAAAAAAGAAAGCTAAAAATAGATATATAGGAATAAAAACTAATAATATTATACTGAATAAGTTTAACAAAATTATAAAGAAGATTAATATAAAATATAAAAGAATAATTACTACAAAAATAGTTAATAAAAAAAGAGAAAACCTATTAAATTTGATAGATAACAAATATATATGATATAATAAAGATAATAAAGAAATAATTAATTGAGTATATGTGATAAAATGCAAACAATGTTTAGATAGTGGGTTTGATAGCAAATATATGGGAGAAACAAAAAATTCTATAAAAACAAGATTAAAACAACATATGTCAGATAATAAACCACCAATACATATTCATATGAAAGAAACAGGACTCAAAATCACACAAAATTCAATAAAAATGAGGTTACCTATAGAAAGTGTTAAAGAAAGGAAAATAAAAGAATCTACATTAATAGAAAAAATAAAACCAAAATTCAATAGGGATTCTGAGATAGAGATGATATTGGTATACATATAGTTATTAAATAAGATATATAGAGGTAAATATATAAAGAGATAATTTTTATAAATGAATTGTGGGTGATAAAAATGGTCAAGTTAAATAGGAGTATAAACATGGGTATATTTATAGATATTACATAATAAAAAAAACTTAGCATAATATTTACATATAAAACAGAATAATAAAAATTTATGAGAATTTTATAATAATAATAATAATAATAATAATAATAATAATAATAATAATAATAATAATAATAATAATAATAATAATAATAATAATAATAATAATAGTAATAATAAAAAGTGTATAAAATAAAATATATAAAGAGTTCTAGGGAATATATGTATAAAGGCATATAAAGCAGTATAATATAAATTTATGAAAAGTATATAATAATAATAATAATAATAATAATAATAATAATAATAATAATAATAATAATAATAAAGTGCATAAAATAAAAAAATATATAAAGAGTTGTAGGGAGTATATATAAAAGCATATAAAGCAGTATAATATAAATTTATGAGAATTATATAATAATAATAACAACATATTTTTAACAGATGAATGAATAAGGAAATAATAGATTTTATTTGATTTAAAATTAAAAGAATATTAATTAATAACCATTAAGTTTAAGTTTATAAAGAATAGAAACAATTAGTAGATTGTTAATCATAAAAAATATAAATAATATATTTAGATTAATAGTTGTCCTTGAATATATATATTGAATATATATATACAGTTAGGAATACACATGTATAATTTATATTTATTTTCTTGTTATGTTGTACATTTTATTTTATATTTTGATTATTTATTTCAGTTTCATTAGTATATATATAATGTTGTTTTTAGTTTTTTATTGTTTAAATTTTTATGGTACTATTATATAGTTATGTATTTTATTTTGTTCATTATATCATAGCTCTGAGGAAGACTGCAGGATAGTTTAAATATAAGGTGTATGTATATATGTACAAATGAAGAGTTTTGCTAAAAAACTATTTGAAGTGGTTTGGATAAACTGTAATTTGTTAATACTTGTTTAATTAACTTAGCTGGTACATTTTTAACTTTATTTTGGGATTTTACTCTAGACTTTTCTGTTAATATTGTCCCAATTCTATCTTTATTATTAAGATTTCCTGGCCTTGTTTCATGTTTAGTTTAAGTTTTATTGACTTTGTCTCATTACATGCATAAACTTTTCATGGTATTTGTCATACTTTGCTTGACTTTTATTGAGCTTGTTTATTAAATTTCTTGATAATTTTTTCTGATCTTGTTTAATTTCTATCATTAAGCTTTGCAACATTGCCTTTATAGATTTCATATTGATTAGATTTTGTTATGTCAGACACACCATTAATTTCTGTCTGCTGTCCTAACATGTCTGACTTTGGCTCATTTTCCATAATTTATCTTAGATTTGTATTTAATACCTTATTTCAAAAAGTAAAGAAAATAACATCCCATTTGAATTCAATATGCTATACCAAATGGGATGAATAACTTATTTTTTGTACTATGATTTAATGCTAAACCCTAAAACTTAATTAAAAGACTAGTTATGCATATTTCAACTCATGTAATATACTCTTTTAATATAAAATCCCGCCATAACATCACCTTTTAACAGAGATTGATTTATGTAAGTTCAATATTATATTATTATTTCAAAATAATGTGTATAAATTAATTAATTAATTTATTTATTTTTAAAATTCAACCTATATTGTGTACAACTTAGCACAAATTTCATGAATATACTCAAAAGATTCTGTATCATGCCATTTCCAAAATATCTTATGAATTATCATCAATGCTTTTATTTATTTTCCAAAATAACTAAGGTACTATACCTTCCATAAAATAAGCTAGCATCAAATCCTTTTCATTACTTATTTTACAGAAATTTCATGAGGAGAATTGAATAACATTTATTAGTAATGAACCTGCATTCTTTTGATATTTTACTAGCATACAGCACATATCTTATTCTTAAACAGGAAAAACTCTCCATACAGTAGTGCCAATCAAATGGTGATTATGTGATCTTATTCTTATATGGAATATCCAAGGATCAGCATATAATACTTTCTTTTCCCATGCTCTTTTCTGGAAAATTTATAAAACATTTTATTTATAAAGCAATTTACAACATTCCCATTTCTCAATTCAGGTATTATTGTTTTTCTATTTTCGGTGAATAATTTGACAACCCACTCTAAATTCAAACCTTTGACAAAGCACAACCACAAATGTAAAAAATATTAACTATTTCATAACTCTGTTTAATAGACAGGGCATGAATACAGACTTTCACATGACCCACCACTCTCCACACTATCTCATAACACTGATACACTTTAACACACATATGTTGAAAAGATAAATAATCACCAATATACGTATTTCATGCTAAACCAGCAATCATCAGCTAGTCCAGATTACCATCTCTACACATATATGCTACAAGTGCTCAGATATATATTAAGATAGCAAATCCTCCTACTTTAATGGACAGGCTTCAATCTACTCCACACTCCAACTCTTCAACCGTCCATCTAATTGAAAATCTGATGATGGAACGCTCAAAGGCCACCCTGAGGCCGAAATTATTGTCACACCCATGTTGACCCAAGGTCAATCTGACCCCTCATGTACAGGACATAATCCATTAAATACATATACAAGGGATAGGCAGACATCTCTAATATGTAATAGCTGAAATACACAGGTTTATATATATAAACCTGTGTATTTCAGCTATAACTCTGTTTAGTATAATGCTAGTATACACAAACATATCTGATACCATTTATGATCATTAATCACATTTTAATAATATCGACCCATTTTTATACAGTTTTAAATCTCTGATGAGTCACTGATAAATATTTGAGTCCATGTTGAGTGCTAAAGCATAGAGGAAAGTATTCTAACATATACAAAAACAATGCTAATAAAGCAACATTGTCTCATCAACAACAATATCTTCTTGTTGAGTAAGCCAAAATGTAAAAGACAACCAATTAACTGCCAACATATAAAGGTAAAGTAATTGCTGTTCACTGAATAGTTTGCATAGTTGGGTAATCATGAATATAAAGAAAAATATAACTGAGCAGGGTTAGCTAGCCTGAAAGTACTTCACAGATTTGGGCACCCAAATATAATAAATAAAATAATGAACTAAGTGTTTTTTTTATATATATTCAGTAAATATTTGGGCAATCAAAAATATACTACAAAAATGTTGTACTTCGGCAACTAAAATATATAACTAATAAACAGATAAATATGTTGATCCACACATTGGCTCTATGACAGTTACATTTATATTTACAATGCACTCATGAATTTGTAAGGCACCAATGGTCCACAATAAATACATCAGTGCAGTAAAGAAGATAAAGTTCAATAAATAATACTTTACTTGCTAATGAACTATAGTAAGGGATATACATTTAAATATTTTAATTGCAAATAAATTGTGTAATGAAATAGATTTCTAATGATTCACACAACAGGCAAATTGTACTTAGATTATTAATAAGCACTCATTGTGGTGCCTAAAATAAGGAGTATTATTGCAATCTTCCAAACTGCAATCTAGTATCTTATAATATATTTTTATAATCCCCCCCCCACCTAAATCACATTTAATAGAAATAATCTATGACTAAAACTGGGTAATGACAAAGTCTTTCTTATAAAATCAAATATATTAATAATCGAGTGAAATCTTAAATACATGAGTCTATTATTTAAGCCTATATTGACTGGTAAATTCACTGCACCATGTTGCTATTTCTATTGTTAACAATTGAAAACATGGTTTTTTGATTCAACTATCAGATGCTCAAAATTAATAATAACTTCATATAGATTTCAGATCTTTTATTTATGTCAGGGGTCTACAACCCTATGCCCGTGGACACCATAGCACCCGCAGACCATTTTATGTGTGCCCGCTGCTATCCAAACACGATAAAAAAATTATTTATCTGATACAAATAAATTTAATTTTTAAAAATTACTTATAAATTATTTATATAAATCAGCATTTATTTTTTATAGCATCTGTAAACAATTGTAATCACATTCATATCGGCTTTTTTCAAACCAAATTGTGCAAATGCTTTTTGCGAGTGTTAAATAATAAATGAATAACCTCTGACCCATACAAGATATAGAATTTATGCAGCAATCCTTTTATTGCTGCATAAATTCTATATCTTGTATGGGTCAGAGGTTATTCATTTATTATTTAACACTCGCAAAAAGCGTTTGCACAATTTGGTTTGAAAAAAGCCGATATGAATGTGATTATAAATTATTGTATTATATTGCAATCAAATTGTAGGGCATAATATACTTTTACAGTGTAAAAATATAAACGTTAATTATATGTTAAAATTTTATTTTTGAAATAAATATTTTTTTGTACATTATGTGTATTATTAGCAATATCCAACCATAAATTTACATTGAAAAAATAAATGGTACCCACCACCTAGTTGAAAAGATAAATGGTGCCCGCCACCTGGCCGGTATTATAGAATATGTTCTTAAGTGCAAAAAGGTTGGTGACCCCTGATTTATGAGATGCTAGAAATTTTGTGAAATCTGAAGTAATAACATCACATTGTTTCTTCTTCTTCATCATCATTATCATCATCATCATCATTATTATTATTATTATTGTTATTATGTTTCGAAAAATAAACTTTATTAGCATTCAAAAATGTTACACAAGTTTCATTATCAACAACTTCTCTGAGGTAAACATATGTGTGGATGTGGTCCTAGCACATGGAAGTGAAATATAAACTATAGGAAAACATCTCTAAGCATCCTGCTATATTGGTTAAGCATAAGCAACAATAATAAAATATCAGAACAAAAACTCTTATGAAAAAATATCTACAATTGGGGAAAGTAATTCTCCATCCTCCAGTATACAATAATTAGCATATAAGAAGAATAAAGCTAAATGCATTCCAAAATGAAAAAAATGGGAATAACATTAATTATAAACATAACACTGGGAATATCAAAATAAATATCACCTGAAACTAGAAATAATGTTTTATCTCTAAAAATTCATACATGAAATAATGCACTAAAAGTCAATTACAAGTCAAGATGGCATTATACTTTGAATAGCATAATAAGTTTTGCAAATAATAAGAAATACACCTATGATGAAAATCAGCATACTGTTTTAAAAATAAAATGGATATAAATGGCAAATGCAAAAACAAATACTAAATGTAATAATTATAAAGTGTACTACCTTATTGAATAATAATGAAATTACTTTTTTATCTTAGCTAAAATTTTTGTGAGCTTCTGATAAATAGTAGATACTTACCTGTTTACCCAGACTTATTAAAAAGTGCATAATGATAAAACAGGGCTAGTGAATGTAAAGTGGCACAGATTCACTTTAAGTTGACAACTATATCAATATGATTTAACATAGATCTAAATAAATAAATAATAATATAATTTGCATAAATTTCACTTTGAAAAACATAATAAAAACATAAAAGTTTTTACTTTACAATTTGTAATACCTTTACATAATAAAATAATAAAAAAAAATTAAGCAGTAATAATCTTTCATTGTGATATCTGCCATGTTCAGTTGTGGGATGTGGGAAGTGATGTCCTTTGGATGGTATGTTTAAAGCAATGCACCTATCATTTTATAAATTGAGAAATAATATGAATATCAATGACCTTCCAGAACAAATGACATGCATATTTAAAACACTTAAAAATCATAGCAGCATATTATGAATTTCCTTTCATTTACCTAGGCATTCATTGTAGAAACTTTTCTATAGCTTTCTTTCTTTTATTTTATTCAAATGTTAAAAAATATATATTATTAAAGATATTTTATTTTTACACCTTCATACAAAGACATTTCATTAATAAAGTTTTCTTTCTTTTAACAGAGCATTTTATATTTTTCTCAGTAAAGTTATCATTTTCTTCAAACAAAGATAAAATTATCAATAGTAATGAAAGAAATTATTTTTTCTGAAAGTAGATAGATTTTTACTTTATATAACATCTTTTAAATGAAAGTTTTTTACCCACAGTCTTATTTTTATTTTTAAATAATACTTTTAAAATAATTTATGATGCATATCATTTTTCAGCTTTAGAAATAATTTTCTTTAAAGCTATCATGGTTAATGTTATAACAATTCTCATGGAACAAGTTCTTTTCCACATTAAAAAAAAACAAAATTTAAATCAAGCACATAAATAATATAATGAAGAAAATAATTACAATTATTCCTCTTGTCATTCAAAGGTTAATTCTTTAAAGTACAATAAAGTTAAACTCCATTGAATCATTTCTTCATTTTATCATTAAAATAAATTTAACAGTCTATCAGTGATAGATTTAAGGAATGTTTAATTAAAATTGCATATATATTTATATATATATATATATATATATATATATATATATATATATAATGCCAACACAGTCTAGTAATAGCTTGATGTGTTTCTCTCTTTTAAATATTATAAGAAATTTAATTATTTCTTAATGAAGAGTGAAGACATGAGTTCAATAAAGGCAGAGAATATTACCAAAAAACCAGAAAGTACAAAATTTCTATAACTACTTGACAATACTAAATTATATTACTTTTGCCTTGAAATAGTTCCATTCTAGATTTATTGCTAAGTAAAGAACTGTCATTTTCTGTGAGCATCATTTTTAATTTTCTTGGAATTTCCTGATTAGATTAGTCATAAAAACTCAATAACATATTGGTAATTAGCAAAACATAGTTATGAAAAACAAATAATTTTATAAAAAATTATCACTGATATTTAAGTTTAAAATTTTAAAACAAACTTTTAATGCCTATTAATGAGAAGTTGAGAGAGCACATTCAGAGTGATCAATTAGCAGTCAAAGAGCCGGCCAATCAGTCCTAACACTCACTAAGTTATTCTATTTATACCTTAATTGGCAGCCAATTAGTTACCCAGTTTTTTGTGTTATTTCTGTGCCCTGGTAAATAAACTACTTCAACTAGGACAAGGAATTAAAAATTAAATTACAAAACAGCAATTAATTTCAAATAATCATGTGATAGTTTCCAGTAAATTTTTATTAACCCTGTTTGATCTTTTATAATTTATTAAAACAAAATAAATTAAATAACTGACTGAAATGAACTATTTTACAATATTAACTTTTAAATAACTATAACTAGTTTTATTTATGAAAAGCTCAACATTATTTTTAAATTAACAGTTATACTTGTAATAATTAAACTTAAAGCATTATCAAATAACAAACATGAACTTAAATATTTATTTTAATAAATAACATTTTTAATGCGTGTACAAGCACTCACATTCACACACGCACAAATCGTAAATTGATTTAATTAACTTATTAACTTCAATTTAATATGTTGAATATTAAACATCACACGTATTAATTACTTTTCAATATTTTATATTATTATTAATATACTAAGGCAATAAACCTCAAGAATGTGCGCTTGAAAATGCAAAAGTAGAGACCTCTACAGGTCTTAACCACAAGCTTATGCTGAGAGCGTGAAACTATTCAATACTTCACTGATTAAGTCCACAATTCCTATTACCAATTAGTACTCGTGAAATCTTTAGATTTATATCGAGTCAATGGAATGATCTTATAGTTAGAAATCTATTACGATAATTTAAAGTTGTAATTATAAATTTTTTTAACGTAAGTAATATTTATTAAGGCAATAAACCTCAAGAGTAACTTCATTCTCTATAACTTCTCTAACAACTTTTAATTAACAAATAACAGGCTGACTATTTAAAATACTTTAATAATAATAATAATAATAATAATAATAATAATAATAATAATAATAATAATAATAATAATTTATAATTAATGAATTTATCAAATAGTCTATAGTTTTTTAAGCATACAAAAAATAACTCCAATGAGTCTCCCATTGAATTTGAGCTTTATAATATAGCTTTGAAATTAAATCTAGTTGTGTTAATCCAACTAGTTTTATTTATAGCTTGACTAAGGATTGATTTTAATTTCTACTATATTTTATTGTTGTTTAAATAAGCACTTGTAATTAATATAAAACTTATCAGTTATAATAAATTTATGCTACTGAAATTAAATAATTATTAATTCTAATTGATGACATAGCATGCCTCAGCTATTTATCCACCAGAACTTATATAATTAATTTATTACCATTTTTAATCTTATATAAAATAATAAGTTGTTATCATTATTTTTTTTTTATATTTTTTAGCAAAATTTTTTAAAATAAGCAATTCAAATACCACCATGGCAAAGCACATGGTTATAATATATTTCCAGAATGAAAATTTAAATATATTTTCGGGTACATATTGACATTAATAAATTGGGCAACTTTAAATTATAACAATTAATAATATATAAAAATATTAAATAAAATTTTTGTTTATTAGACGCACATGAAAAAAAAAATACAAACGCATATATATATATCATTAAATAAATATATATTGTACCTGACGTAGGACAGCGGTAAATAGACATGAGACTCGAATTAGGACTGTTGAGGATGAATCCCCGAATGAGATATAAGAATTAAAATAATACATAATTATATAAACTCTTTTTATTTTTAAAAACTAACCAAAATAAAGATTGAATTCTGGATTGGATTTTTAAAGTATTTTAATATTAAATGAGCATGAACACAACGTATATCTATATATAACGATTTCACTTTATATAGGTTTACATTTATTACGTTAACACTGAATAATCTTTAATTGTTGTTAACAGAAATTTTACAATATATTGCTTTAGGTCATGTGCGCGAATTCACTTTGCCAAAATAAACGCTCCTTACACAAGAAATGAAATATCGATGACTGATTTAAATTAGTATGAGCCATACAGTCAATGTTATAAACTTAGTTTGTTTATATCGCAAATAAGATTTCTTTTTGTTTCGTTTTTATTTATTATTAGAGAGTGAAAAATATACGCGTATATGGGAATGGTTCATTTATTTAAAAAGGGTACTTTAAATCAAACACATTATAAAAATTTATAAAAAATTTCTCTAAACATGATTCACAGTTCTCATACCATTATGACTTACTGGGATGAAACAAGCAAAACAATTTAATTAATGGAAATTGTAACTACTAACATAGAAAGGTTAAACATATACGTAGGAAAGCCCAGCTGGCCAAAGAATAGCTTCGTCATTGGAAGTATTTTCATGAAGAAGACGTACGTTCGCATGTAAGGCGAATTGGTGCGAAGATTGAGGTAGGTTTGGTGATATGAGAGTCGGCGTATGGTATCTTCCATAGAGCATCCAAAATCTTAGCTTCCACAAGGAGTATAATCCCTGATTGCAAACGATTTCAAAAGGAAGGAAAACTTCGGATTCTCGAAGGTTCCCGAATGACAAAGCATTTGAAATAATAAAGAAATGTTAAGCTATGCCAGCAGTGACAATATACTTATGAGATTAAAACTAACGTTTAATGTTATGGTTTTAAACGGTTTAATCCCCTGCATAATGGTATGTATAATAGTGAATCAGGCTACGAATATCAAGTGAGACATTTAATTAATTTTTTATTTCATTAGTCAGTTATACTCTCCCATATACGCTTTAAACAAAATTAAAACTTCCAACTGTTTGGCCCATTTGGGCGATGACTTGGTAAGTCCATGTAACTTACCAGGTCACGACAAAATTTGAATGTTTTTTTTTTTTTTGAAGTTCAAATCTTTTTCACTAGAGTGTTTATTGTCGGATTATTTAAAAATTTGTCGTGAAATATCAAATACACGGCGACATAAAATTACATTATAAAAAATAATTAAATATCAGATAGAAAATAACTTATTAAAATAATAACATATTTATCCTACCAACATTCATAATTACTATCCATTATAGTTTTCGCTTATACAAACGATAAAATTCGCAAACTCACTGTATGTAGGATTGAAATTAAGTATTGCTGGTAGTGTGAAATTGTTACTTTTTCTTGGCGCATTTTTTACAAGTTTTTCAAAGTTGTAAGAAGTAGCTTTTTAAGAGTTTTTCAGCTTTCCGACATAGTAAAATGAATCCTGTAAATGATAATACAGTTGTAGTGCCAGAGAATGAAATATTTCATGTTGCAGATATTCACACAGAAAATTGGACTTCGTGACTGTTGATAAAAAATATGTGGATTAGAGATAAACGCAAACTCAAACATCAGTGTTGTACCAGCAGTACTTTATTCGAATCCTATATACAGGAATTTGCTCTTAGGACTCGCTATAAGACTGATGCAATCTTTGCGAATTTTATCACTTATATAAGAGAAAACTACAATGGACAGTATTTATGAAAGTTGGTAGGATAAATATATTGTTATTATTTTAATAAATTATTTTTATCAGATATTTTTTTTTATAATATAATTATTTGTTATTCAGTATTTTTTTTATAATACAATTTTATGCCGCCGTGTATTTGATATTTCACGACAAATTTTTAAATAATTCTACAAGAAACACTCTGTTGAAAAAGATTTGAACTTAAAAAAAAATTCGAATTTTGTCGTGACCTGGTAAGTTCATGTTTCCCAATAAAAAAATTAAACAAGAGAGTTTTAGAACGATCAACCCGGGGAGTTTATTTTAACATAATAAATATTAAATCTTTATAAGCGAATGATAAATAAATTCTTATCATTACAATTTACTTTATTTTTGTTTCTTTTCTTAAAAAAAAAAAACAAACATTTATATATCAAACTTTCCAGGTTGAGCTGAACTGGCATATTACTAAAAGAAAACTTTAAAATATATTATTAAACAGAATGCACAGACTTATAAAGCTAGAATAAAGTGAAATCGGAGTTAATATTATAAGAAAATATATTACTTATATAGAGAGGTCTTACAAGTAAAGATTAAAAATAAATATAAAAACAAAACAATTAGTATTTATAGGTAAGCACAGACAACTTTACATAGATACTGGACTGTTACCTTGGCATACTCTGGGTCAATGACTGGGTGGTTCGCTCTTTGAACTTTAGTTTACAGGGATTAGCTTAGTGGTCAGCAATCTCGGTCACTACTGCTTCTTCATCGGTGGCAGCATTCTTTTATGGCAGGAGCTTTGTGGCAGCATTTTGGAGGCACCCCCGGGAGGCATGGGAAAAGATGACTCGGGTCCCTACTCAACTGACATTTGATTATGCTATATTGTTTTTTTGTTATCTAAATTCAGAGCAAAGAGAAAATGGTCGCTACCGTAATATCCTGCTGCCCTGAAATGAAGAAAGATCTAAAAAGAATTTTAGAATGCTAATAAAAGTTTGCCGTCACCAAGAAGAATTCATTTTGGATCCTCAATTTGCCATACATGAGCCGTACTTGAAAAATAGACTTATTAAATGTGCGCAAGGTAACTTTTATGCTACTATTTGAAAATGAATCTAGCCTCACTAATCTCAAATCCTGCTATCAAGATTTTAACGTATTGTACAATTTTCTATCTTTTAAATTGTTATATATATATAAATAACATGTAATTTGCTCTTCAATAATTTCTATAAATTTAATCCTATTTCATATGCTTTAACTTCTTTTTTATTTTGGTGCGGTCATTTATTTATATATATATATATTTATTATTTGATTTATATATCTGCTTGCTTATTAATACGTCAATCTAAAACAATCTGACGAATTGAATTTTCTAAAAATCCTTTCTTCTTTTTAAGTATACCTTCATGAATCAAGTTTATTAACGTTCCCTTAAAATATAACGTATTGTTAATTAATACGTTCGCCAGATTGTTTTATGAATCAACATTTTAGGTTCGTTTTTAATATAAAAATTGATTTGTTTAACTCTGAAAATCCAGAACTTAAGTTAATCAATGCTTTGAAATCTTATAAAATATTATTTATTTAATTCTAAAATAAGGTGACTTAATTGTTTTACATATATATAACTAGTTTTTTATTTATTTATATACTCTTAAAATGTATGCTTAAAATATCAAATAAAGTACTTATATATTTCATTTATTATAAAATCGCGAAAGTGGGATTGATTTATTTCAAATATCAGAAAAGGGATGGGGGTAAATCTTAATGTTTCTTTTACTAGGTAAAATCTTAACGTATATTTTATTAAATGAAATATTCTCTATATATATTATAATTGCATGGCGCCTTATAGTATTCAAACAAGGGTCATTTATTTTTAAAGCAGTAAAACTTTTCAAGGTCGTTAGTGACATTTATCATATCGTACTGCGTTCCTGACATATAGCCGATCTTCGTGATTATATATCTGTGCTTCTTAATCTGGGGGTTACGACAAGATCGAACCCATAGATTTCTTCTCGTTCCATAGATAGTTGATCTATCTGGAACCACGTTTATTCCGTATAAAATGCCTCTGGCAGTGATCCCGTAAGTTTGGCACATGCTATGCATATTCACTTCGTAGATAAAAGGGCCTCTCGCGTTGGTTATACCCGCAAAAGTCTGGGCCACGCCATGCCTATCTACTTTTCTCTAAGCACTACCCAAGAAGGGGGTGTGAGATTTCGTTTTTCATCCAGAAGCACGACCTTTTCCTCTTAGTTATTTTAGGCTATTATGTCAGCACCGCAAACTTCTTCGTATTATTATTTCTTTTGCTTCATGGCCCAGTTTTAATGCTCTAATATTAAAATTAAGCTTTGCTTAAAATATATATAAATGCCAACTACTTCTATTTTATTAATTAAATTTATTTCAGTCTTATACAGTCCCACCATCGTGATTTATATATCTATTTAAGAGTATCTATATGCCTTGGGAAAAATAAAGCGTTCATCTTTCTATGCCATAGTTTCAAATATAATTTTTCAACTGTCTTTTGTTTATTTTCACGACCTCAGTGGCGTGAAAATAGTTTATATCATATGCATAATGAATCTCAGAACGCTCCCTAAAAGCGTTAATGGCAGTATTATGTAATTCTTTCTAATAACTGATTGGCATTTTAATATTGGACCCACCAAAGATGTGTGTTTATTTGTAATATATATTTAGCTAATAAAGGGCATATGAGAAATAATAGCGTGAATGACACTATGTAATCATCTACTGCTTGCTCATTCACGCACATACTAATGTACTTAATTTATAAATGTATATAACTAATTTTTTATTATATTAAACTATTTTTATTATCTAACTTATTTGAGTAGCTCGAATTCCTTCTTTTTCCTCCACTTCCACATATTACAGCCGTGCTTCTCTATTATTTTAATGTAGTCATCGTTAATAGATGTCTCATTGTCTTCTCCGCTCTCCTAGTCTGCCGGATTTAAAATTAATTCTAATATGCCATCACTATTATGTTATTCATTAGGGGTTAGATCTGGGGCTTATGGAGTGGGTTCGAATCCAGGTTGGTCCCTGACCTAAATCTTGGGCTGGACTGGGTTTGAAGTACATTTTGTGAGTTCCAGCTCATGTTAGATGGATAAACATGTTTTGACCGGTACAATATATATAGAGAGAGAAACAAGGAGAGACAAAGTGAGAGATATATTTACTATGGCTGCTGTTTACAAGTAAGGTGCAAAATTTTAGTTTACTTACTTGTAATTTACGAATATAATAAAATATCCATATATAGTATGTAGTGATAATAGTTTATATATATATATATAATCAATAAAACAAGTCACTAAATGCGTAACTTGTTTTAACTTTGTATTACAGATATTCACTATAGGGAGCGTACTAATAGCTCCAACAAGCTTTAATTTAAAAGTGCCGAACGAGAAAGAATTTAAAATCTCTATTCGGAAAAATTCCCATCCTCAGACTGATTGTTTTCGAGCTTTTGGCTCACCTCAGTGAGGAGCTAGGATTTCAGACACTAGATCTAACATACCAACACAAAAGCCGGGACTTTCCTAATACTTTTTGTTACAAATCATGGTAATCTATTTTAATAATAGTTCAAACTTTACAAGTAATAAACAGTTAAATTACTTTGACTATCTTGATCTAACAATAACATTTGTTATTCATTTTGCATGCATATCTGGAAATTTATTGTTAATTGCTACAATAATAGTAAATTTAAAGTTTCATTCTATTCCTAATGTCTTTATTGTAAATTTGTCCTTAGCCGATTTTATAGAAGGTGGAATAGCATCTTCACATTTTTTCTATAATACAATACTCCAGTGGGACATGGATACTGGATGCGATTTTTCATTCTCGTGTTTAATTTTGGGAGGTGGTATTATTCTGTTAACATCAACTGAAGTTGCAATTAATCGTTATATACTTATATGCAAATCCCCCCCAATTTATAAACGTATTTATAATTTTAAAACCGTGGTGGCCATGATCAGTGCAACATGGTTAGTTCCTATTTTGTTAATGTTGTTTTTTAAGTTTTCAAGATTATTTCAATTTCACTTTAATAATGTATTGAGAGAATGCTATTTTATTCTAGATTTCAATGGAATCATGATTATATTAATTTTATTTTGTATTTTTTATCCTACTATATTCCCTATTATTGGATTCTGTTATTACAATATTTTTAAAACAATAACAAATTCTCAAAAAACACTGGATCGTATGACATACTCAGAATCCATAAAGCGAAGGTATTTAGAAAATATACGTGTAACAAAAGTAATGTTCACAGTTTTCATTATGTTCGTGATTTCTTTCATCCCATTCGGAACTGCAGTCATCATTTCGAATATTGTTACAATTCCTAGATTCATTCTTCGAATTTTTACCATTTTTTTATTTTCGAATTCTCTAGCCAACCCTATAGTTTTTGCTCTTAGTAATAGTGCTTTTCGTATTACATATATTAAAATAATTACTTGCAATTACTTCAAATAAACTGTTTTAAGTTTAAAATAACTTTTGATATATATATATGTTGATATGAAGATTTTCATTATCAAAATCTACACCGATGAACCCGCAATGTATATCATAAGTATATACATGTATAAGAATGTAGACCGATGTATATCATTTAAATCTATTTTAATATATTCTTTTTGAGGTATTGAAAACAATAGTCTGGTTACCATTAAACAAAAGGCTACATCGTTTTATTTTTAAACTTACTATACAACCATCTCTGAATAAACAAAAATATTATATAATGACAGTAAATAGTTATTTATTATAATCTATTGAGGTAATAATATGTCTGAATCACAGATTACATGTTTATTAAGCTGAAAATAACAGATAACTAATTTTATATCAGTTTGTGAAAAAATTGCTCATAAAATATTTGAAATATTTTTATGTGAGTATGGAAGTGAATGCCTGGGTAACAAACATGTGTTAATGTGGCTGTAAAGCTCCTCATTATAGATAAGGAGGTAGAGTATTGGGAGACTATTTACTATAAATAAGAAACTCATTGTTACATTCCTCATTGTAACAGCTCACGATCCATTTAGTGTAGTCATTATAAAGTACACCAGTTTCTCTCACCCCTGAACACCGGGCTCACATACTACATTAAACACCTTTTTAGAAAGTCTTCAACCTGCTATTTGTTTCACATGTTCAACCTAAATAAAGTGTGTTTTTATTTATGTGGATTATATAATTTCTAATTTAAAAAATTGAGTAACACATGGATGGGTTTTACAGGCATTATATTTTTGAAATAATACACCCACACTTTACTTGTAGTTGTTTTGAAACAAAATCAATATTTATAGTATTTACTGATAATCCTATATTAGACTATATTTCTGGTTAACATTTATCTACAATGTCATCATTTTATTAAAAAAATAATTAACAATAATAATTTTGCTATATTGAATAATAAAGATATTCAACGAAAATTATTGAATATTGTATATTTCCTTTATCTTTTTATTTAAAGAAATGGTGTGTTTTTTTTTTATAACCATGCAGGCATATCTTCAAAGATCCATATGTTCTTGAATAATTTCAATAGATGTAAAACTAGCATATTACCATTCTATAACTTAAATTTTTTTCTACTATATTATCTGATCGGCAATCTTTATTTATTCAATTATATTGTTATTTTTATTTCACAATATTATATATATATATATATATATATATATATATATATATATAATATTATATATATATATATATATATATATATATATATATATATTGTAACTAAATTAAAGGGGTCCAAAAGATATTGATTAAATGATCATGAAATGTCAAATATTATTAAAAAAAAATCATGAATCCAAATATCACAACTTAAGACAAAGGTGAAATAAATAATAGATTTTTTTTTGTGGAACATTAAAATAATTTATTGCCAGATAGGATAGGCATAGTAATAGTGATGAATTATGGAATAGTAGTCTCATGTGTGTTTGGGGAGTTCATTTTGTAAAAAGTCTATGATTTTAGAGGTTTGATTGGATGGTTGATCGTTGGAGTTTGGTTGGTTAGATTGCAGTTTTGATGATGAGTGGAGAGTTTTGTCATTGCCTTGAGAATGCTGTGTATTTCGTGTAACTTATGAATGATCAAACCCATTCACTGCTCCAACCCAATTTATATGTTATCTTTATTTTATCATGAAGCAGTTAACAGCAGACCTGCCATGATACCAGCCTATAAGTCTCCAAGAGAGAGAGCACGGCATAGTTTTCCAATCAAGTTTATATGTTAGTCTTATTTTATCATGAAGCAGTTAACAGTAGTTCTGCCATGATGTCAGCCTATAAGTCTCCAAGACAGAGAGCAAGGCTTAGTTTTCAGTAATCTATAATAAGCAGGGCATTCTTTGATACTTGCCACATAAGACTCCAATAGAGAGAGCAAGGCATAGTTTATCTATTTAGCCCCTAAGACTTAATACTTCTTTTATTGCAACAGAGTTTGCTTCATTCAATCAAGGGTTGTAGTAGTTAATAGTGATCGAATTGGGATGATCTTCTGAGTGCTCGTGATACATTGTGTGATTATAGTGCTGTGACTGAATTCTTTCATTTATCTCAAGATTGTGAACTGCTAGTCATTCTGTGGACTGTCAATATCTGTCAGATTTCTGGGAGAATGGATGAATGTATAATTTGGGCTATTACAGACAGACATGCACTATATAGATTATTGTTGTGTAGTTTATTAAATAAGGATATTAAATTTTTTTTTTTGTATTTGTAATGCATAATAAGGTGAAAATCAAATCAGTCAGTTGGTCAGAATAGGTGTCAGATAGGGAGAAGATGTATGGATTTTTGATGGTCAGGGAAGTACAGATGGGATATATATAGTTTTATAACATGAGTGAACTAAATTATAGTATGGAAGAGGTTATGGAAGAGGAAGGTGCCCCAATACCAGGAATCAGTGATCATTTTCCTACTGAAGAAGAGGATGGGGAGGTTTTCTTAAAACAAACACAAGAAGAAAGAGAGGAAGTAGAGGAAGATGCCTTTAATGTTAGTAGCAATAATATGGCCTCAAGTGTGGAAGTAGATGAGGAGCCAGAAGTTGGCCAGATTCAGATAGAAAATAAAAAACTCTCAGACATGAAATTAATGATGAGGCAGTTACTTAAAAGTATAATAAGTTTAAGAGAAGATCTAAGAGAAGATAGGAAGCAGCTCATAGAAGATGTAAGAGAAGATAGGAAGCAGTTCATAGAAAGTTTGAGAGAAGATAGTAAGCAAGGGATGGTGAATTTGGAACAGAAGATGGAGAAAAATATAGAAAGTCTAAAAGAGGATACTAAGAGTTTAAAAGAAGATAATAAAAGTTTAAGAGAAGATAGTAAGCACGGTATAGAGAGTTTGAGAGAAGATCTCAAAGCAAAAATAGATAACTCTATTGAAAGCAACAACCGAATGATCATGGCCTGGGAAACAGAGATCGAAGAACCTCACATAGAGAAAACTACTGAAAGTATAATAGAAGATAGTCAGACCACTGATAATAGAGAAAATAATGTAAAGTTAGATACACTGATAGGGGATAAGTTCCAAGAAGGGGAAAGGCCGATAGTAGCCATAAAACCTAATATCTCAGTAAAAAGAATACATGAGGTAATGGACAGAGAGCAGATGGGGATAGATCATGAAGTGAAAAGAAGGAAAAGAGAGTTGGAGGAAAAACTTCATGCATCCGATAAGATGATTAATTTAAGAGAGGCAATAAGGGAGATGAAACCCGTTATTTTAGAAAAAGAGCAAAAGTTTCAACAGTCTGTAGTTCTCAATCTAGTAACTAACCAGCATGTGTGGTTTCAAAAATCTGTCTTCTTAAATAGATTGGAGATACCTTATATATGGTATAGAGAGGCAATCTCTCTGAAAAATGTAAATGTCCAAATCTCTCTGAAAAATTCAACTGCTCTGGAAAAGTCAAAAATAAGTTATATCTGGTACAGAGAGTCAATCTCTCTGAAGAGTTTTAATGTCCTTATATATGGTACAAAGAATCTATCTCTCTGAAAAATTTAAATGCTTTGGAAAATTTAAGCGTGCCTTATATTTGGTACAAAGAGTCAACCTTTCTAGAAAATTTAAAAATAAATTATACGTGGTACCGAGAGTCATTCTCTCAAGAAAATTTAAATGTGAATGATATCTGGTATAGAAAGTCAATCTCTCTGGAAAACTTCAAAGTGCCTTATATATGGTACAGGGAGTCAATCTTTCTAGAAAGTTTAAAGATAAAGTATGTATGGTATAGAGAGTCAATCTCTCTGAAAAACTTCAAGGCATATTACATAAGGTACCAAGAGTCCATATTTCTAAATGGAGTTTGTAAGAGGAGGTTATATAAAATAAATCCTCCGGATATGTTTTATAAATATCCAGTCAAGATGAAAAATGGAAATATTAAAAATGGACTGGATGTACGTGTGCAATTTTATGCAGACCGCAATATGATTTGAAAAGAAAAAGCCATTCCAAATTACCAAGAAAATAGGAGAGAATGCCTTTATGCTTGCTGCTCTTGATGGGAATAAGGGAACCTATAATGCTAGGAGTTTGATCCCTTATCCTTCAGCAGAGTAGCTTGGCAAAGATCTCCAAATAAATTATTTTAAGTTTTCTAATGAAAAATATGATATTTACCAGTAGATAATTTTTTTTTTTTTGATTATTAGTGTGTTTATTATTATTAGTGTATTTATTAGTTAGGATTTTTTTTAATATAGTTAAAACAAAGGTGCTGATGATTTTATCCGAAGGGGGAGAAAGTTGTGCCATTACAATTTGGTCACTAGCCAAATTTATAGTAATGTGCATGTAAGAAAGTGTAAAACAAAATCATCATCACATTTTTATATAACCATAAAGGAAGTTGTAGGGCATTCAAGTTTAAACCATACAAGGTCCAGTTCTAAAATCTTTAAACAGAGAGTGAGTGGGACAACAATTATATGCTTTACTTGTTTGTGTGTTAATAAATCTCAAAAAGAGCAGCACACACATTTAATATTTAAATTTTCTGTTAAAAAGCAAAGTTATAACGCATACGTATAGGCAGTGTATGTGTAAGCTATTTAATTGTTTTATATTTTAAATATTAAACATTTTAACTTTCTTTAAAACTAACCTATGCTTGATCAATTTTAATGTCTTATTCTATGCTTGTATTTTGCTTTTCTATAATTGTAATTGGGATTTAAAAGTTACAGATTTAATTAAATAATAAGGTTATAATTACTAAGCTAGCAATTATATTATTTAATGTTAGTTTATTTATGATTTGAAAGAATGAAGGATGTGTGTACATTACATACAGAAATTTACATTTACCAAATATTGAAAGAAAAGGAAGGATTAAATCTGTCAAATTATTTTTTTTGTACAATTTTTTGTTAAAAGAGGAAATCTGTTTAATCAGATATCTATCTTTGTAGCAATTTTTTTTGTAAATGATTGTTTTTCACTTTGGGAGCTTAATTTGGGTGGGAACTCTAATTTTGAAATTGTCTTATCTTAAGATCTAAAGAAGGAAGCTCAAAGATTTGAAATGTTACCTAAATGTAAAAAAGAAAGGAAATAAGGATTAAGTCTATTTTTTTAAAACAAAAGTGTCTGGAAAAAGGATTAAACTTTTCAGTTGAAAAATAATTTAGTTGAAAATAAATTAGAGATCTAATTAAAATGAATTTGTCCAAAAATAGCAAGTGATGCTATCTCTGATTGGTTAAGTTAGCTAAAAATTGGATATAAAAAGCTGTCTGGAATTATTATTATTGTTGTGATTATGGTTCAGATTATTAGAATATTAAATTGAATGTTGAAAATATAAGAAATGGCTGGCTAGAAAAATTATATGTATGTCCCATCTTTTCCGGACCATCTGGGGAAGCTGCACATCACATAGGAAAGAAAAGATGTTGTGTCTAAAATAATATTCTACACCTTTCAACTGACCAGAGAAATAAGATGTTTTTAATAGAAGGAAGAAAGCATTCACCTGCATTCAAAAAAGATGAATTAATCTACTGATAAATATTAATCATCAAGTCCAATTAATTGTTCCAACAACTGATTTTAAACTCAAGAAAATTTATAAATATGAAAACAACCGCTGTATTTCATCCACTAAGAATCATGCTTGACAGGAAGAGAAGAAAAATTAATATAATGATTTCCAAATTGTCCACTAAAGCAAATAACCTCAATAGAGTCATCATCATCAAATAGTTATACACCTCAATAAAGAGATTGTTCCCACGTAAAACGGAAATGGTAGCTGCAGAAATATAGACATTATCCAAGACAAGTTTGAACCCTTGGAAATTCGCCACAAACAAAAGATCGGTAATATGACTTTTTATATCTATTTTCTTTATGATATCAGAGTCTTAATAATCATTTTAGCAATAAAGTGGTATATTTTATTTAAAGAACTTTTAAAGACTATTCAGATCGATTAAAACAAGAATGTCTTACTAATAATAACTTTGAGCTTCATAAATTATCTTGAATGTATGAAAATTATTTGTTTATTAATTTTACAGTTATGAAAAATATTAATGTGTAAAACAATTTTTTTTATGGTATTATGATGTTAGTTTTAACTAATATATTATTATTATTTTGGTTTTAAATAATATTTTGTTATTATGGGATAAAACACGCACATACATAATAATATTTTTATATGTGTATAATTGCGAGTGAATGTGAAATAAGAAGTAGTATTAGAATATTAGATTATTTTGTTTCAAGTTAAGTATAGCATTTCAGAGGTAGAAGAGTGGGGGAGAAAATAATTTAAAACTTGTTTCTAAAACTTGCTCTTTCAATTCTATTAACATTTTCTTTTACATTCTACTTACATGTTAGATTTATAAAGTATGTGTGCTAATGAGCAGATAATATTTTTTTTCTTGAAATACTTTTCTCATGGAGTGAAAATCATGGTCAATGTGACATCCAACTTAATACAAAATACATTTGAAGGGAAAGGGGGAAGAACTTGAACTTAATCTGAGGATTGTTATATAATCAATTATTATTATTATTATTATTATTCATGTCAATTTTCATGTTTATCTAGAAATTTTATGTATATGTTAGAAATGCAGTAATAAATATTAGTTTGTTTTATTAAACGAAGTGTAGTCTTTGTTAAGTGTGATTATTCATCATCATCAATGGTTGAATATTAGTTATTTAAGATATAAGTAAGTATGCTAAAATTAAGCAATAATTATGAATTTCTTTATAAAAATTAGTTTTATGTTTAGGCTTAGTCCTAGAGCTGTAGTTGAAACCATTGTCATTATCGTTATTATTATCATCATCATCATCATCATCAACGTTTTAATTAATGAGCTGTTTAACTGTTTAAAGGCCATAAATAAATATTGATTTTATAATATTTAGTGATTTCTTAGTATTATTATAACCACATCCCATCATCTATTTCATGCAAGGATGAGTGAATTGCCATCCTAAATTAGTTATATATAATCTGAGCTAGTAAACTTATAAAAATATTGAAACACATTTGTTGTGCTAAGATCTAAGAAATGATTTATGTCTAATATACTCCACTTTGGTTTAAAGATGTTTTACTTTTACCTAAATATTAGTGTGTATAGTGATATGGCTCAAAAAGCAAAATCTCTCATTTTTAATTAGAAATAAAGTACTAAGAAGGGATTCAAACCCGGTACCTGTGAAAAGGTTATTAGATATAACCGTGTCTAGATTCAGATTATCTAGTGGCGCCCTGCTGGACCATATTCACTTAGTACTTGTTTAAACATGCACTTAACATCAAACCAAGAAATGAAAGTGGATAAAACCTACTGTCTGTATACCTGAGTTATAATACTTGTTATTAATAATTTGCTTATAATAATATACTGAATATTTTGGATTCGTGATTTTTTTTAATAATATTTGACATTTCATGATCATTTAATTAATATCTTTTGGACCCCTTTAATTTAGTTACAATATATATATATATATATATATATATATATATATATATATATATATATATATATATATATATATATATATATATATATATTACATTTTTGTAATTACAAGCTTATAAAAGTAATGTCACGTTATATATGACATATATATATAAATTGAAAATTAATATCCTTAGCTATAGCCAGCTTCTGCGTATTCAGCCATCTCAAGTAGCAATATGTTAATATATAAGTATTATTAAACTCTCACATCAGTAACGCTCCCACGTGAATTACCTACTTTCCATAAATTGTGAATAATAACACAATTACACTGTTTATTCAATATATTATCCTTACTATTTATAAAATATGACTCCTTAATTTTTCTTTTCTTCAAATCATTTTCCATATGCAAAATAAAAACTCTATCAAAGCAGAATTCTCCATTACAAATCACTGCATCTTCTCCAAAAACAGATTTATACCTCTCGGCAGAATACCGCAACTTATTATATAATAATTCATGCTCCCTAATCCTCCTTTTCAATGCATATTTAGTCTACTCGATGTAATTATATTCACAATGACATACCACTTTATATATAATATTAGATTTGTTGCTTTTATTAAAGCAATCTTTACCATTGATAAGCAAACTTCCAGTATTTACACCCACTTTAAATGCAACATTAAAATCAGCAAATACTAATGATGTAATCTTATTACAAACAATACCAATTGAAAACTATAAGACTGTTTTAGGAAAATTTATTTGTGATAATGATTTTGAATATTGTCTGGATTTTAAAAATAATTTTGATTTTTATAAAGAATTTTTACAACGGAGATTAATATGGAAATATAATAAAAAGTTTAATTTTTTGTTTAATAAACAGTCTCAGCACATGAATGGCTTTAAGAAAAAGGAATCGAATATAGTGAGTTTAATTGATAAGTCTTTGGATCTGCTTGACTTGTCAGTTTTGGAGAAAAAACTAAAGTTTATTTAAGGTCCAATTAAAAACTATAAAATGGAGGTTATTGCAGCAATAGAAAGAGCATATGAGATACATCATGCTGAAGATGAGGTGATTTCTAAAATATTTTCCTTGAATATTTCTAATGTAAAATGATGATTTGTGGTATAAACAAATTAATTTAATAAACTGTTTATCAGATAATAATATTACATGTATTAAAGAAGATAAAGGTGGATCATTATATTTGAAGTTTAAAAGTTTATATATATAAAAAAGGTTCATCAGCAAATTCAAAAATTTAAATTTAAATTGATAAATACTTATTCTATTGATACAGTGAGATTGAAATTTATTAATACTATACTTAAGTCATATTTAAAGAAAGTGTTTGATGGAAAGTTATATCTATCTCTTTATCCATCAGCTGCAATTATGCCAAGGATTTTTGGAAATTTAAAAATGCATAAAGAAAAATTACCTATTAAACTGATGTTGAATTTTGGAGGATGTATGTATTATCATGCAGCAGTTTTTGTTGGAAAGTTTTTGCAAGATGAATTGGGTTTTTGTGAATATACAATTGGATCTTCATTTGATTTAGTTAAAAAAATTGATAATATTGTTTCGGATAATGATGATAAATTATTTACATTGATATGTTGCAGAGTTATATGGTTCAATAAAAAGAAAGGAATCTATTAATATTATTGATCATGTTTTATATGAAAAAGGAGTGTGCAAGTTTTATCATATGTTTGTGAAGGATTTGCTATTATTTATTGATCATAATTTGTTAGCTACACTTGAAGATCGGTTGTATATAATGGATGAAGGTTGGCCTATGGGTTTGCCTGTTTCAGCAATTATATGCAGTTATGTGTTATCATATTATGAAGGGATGGTTTTAAAAGAATATTTTATGATGGTGTTAAAAGCTATATTAGTTATGTGGATGGCGTGCTTATTGTAGGATCAAATATGATAGTGCAACAACATGGACTATTATTTCTGAAGATAGTGAGAAGGGTATAAAATATCTTCATCTGATTTTATGAAGAAAAGGTAATAAAATTAATAATAAAATAGTGTTTAAACCATTATCAATTAGAGAAGTTATTGTTCCAAATTCAAAAGTTCCACTTACCTATAAATTGGCTGGTTTTAGAACATTTCTGTTTAAATAAGCAAATATTTTTGATGTTTTGTGTAAATTTCAGAGTGATAAAATGATTAATATTGAAAGATATGTGAATAATTTATTGGGTGTGGGATATAGTAGGAAAAATATTTTACGTGCACTGTATAGGTTTAGAAATAGATGGAGAAGAGATAATATGGAAAAGAAAAGGTGGATAGCATTGCCTTATGTAAATGGTATTGTTTGTAATAAGATTACATCATTGGTATCTGCTGAATTTTATGTTGCATTTAAAGTGGGTGCAAATATTGGAAGATTGGTTATTAATGGTAAAGATTCTATTGATAAAAGCAACAAATGTAATATTATATATAAAGTGGTACTCATTGTGGATATAGGTACATCAGGGAGACTAAATGTGCATTAAAAAGGATTAGGGAACATGAATTATTATATAATAAGTTGGGTTATTCTGCCGATAGGTATAAATCTGTTTTTGCAGAAGATGCAGTGATTTGTAATAGAGAAGTCTCCTTTGATAGTGTTTTTATTTTGCATATGGAAAATGATTTGAAGAAAAGAAAAATTAAGGAATCATATTTTATAAATAGTACGGATAATATATTTAAAAAGCAGTGTATATGTGTTATTATTCACAATTTATGGAAAGTAGGTAATTCACGTGGGGGCGTTACTGGTGTGAGAGTTTAATAATATTTAAATATTAACACATTGCTACTTAAGATGGCGAAATATGCTGAAGTTCCATTCCATTGCAAAGTCTTCAACTCACATCTTTCATTATTATTCAAATATAATCAAAATAATATTGTCATTTGTTCTACATATTATTTTTAATATCAGTGAATAGGAGTGTGGTGTGGTTGGATTTAAGGGAATATGATACATTATTTAGAAGGTCGTATATTGATTTCAATGCATCAAAAGATCTAAATAGAAGCGATTAATATATGATTGCATACTCTTTGCATATTTAATTTAGCAGAGAATGTGTAAGTTTTTTTGTCAGAAGTTGAAATTGTGAACTTATGTTTATATATTTATTATGAAATTTATTTATTATTTTGCATAAACAAAAAAAAATCCCATCTGATTTATTTTAATCAAATTATTAATAGCTATATCGTAATTAGTAAACAAGTTATGATATTTATTTTTCGTAAACAACCAAAAAATAAATAACCTGTGTTCATAGTACCCTAATAAAAATATTTTCATGCATCAGTAATATGCCATTCCCGAAGATCTGAATAAGCAATATTAGCATTTGTCAACTGCCGAAATATTAGACACATATCAGTTATATAATGCCAATAAAGTGGTTTTTGGGTTAAACCGTATATTACTTTGTAGTATTTCACAACGTTTTGATGAAATAGCATTCGCCATTGCCAAGACACAAATGAATATTGCAATAAGTTCTATCCTTTAATGTTTCTACTATTTTAGTGATATCAGGTACTAATCTACGATCTGACTACCAAATAGCGTTATATGTACATATGTAACATTACATTTTTTCTATTTTCACAACTATCTATAATATAATCTGCTTAATGCAATTGTTTCAAACATGGGTGTATCCATGTTTTTATAGCATTTTTTTTTGTTTTAAAAAAAATGTGATAGAATTAAGGTCTTAATCAAAAAAGTAAAAAATAATAAATAAATGACTATTTGAATAAATAACATCAATATCGGTATTCCTAACACCATTCGTTCAGTGTCTACCACCTGTACTAATATGTCTTTAATGTCTTCAACAAAGAATATCCTCGACCGTTTAATGATATTGTAAATATAATATAATACTGATTACTTAATTCTAATACAGTAAACACTAGTACTTTCATGCAAGGCAATGTTAAACTATTAAACTACAATAGCTTTACATAGGGGCAATGAGTAATTTCAATAATTAAATAATAAGTAATAGCAAATTCAATGTCATGCATTTCCCGAGCTTATTGATATTCATCCATATTTTCCATTTAACTTCTTATCTCTGCATTTCTTTCATTTACATAGACATTACCGTTCATAAATGTTGCTCTTCAACTATTGGAGCAGAATTTAATTTTGCTTTTGCTCATTATTTATCCAGTAAAGTTTCACATTCTAAGTAGTTACATTTAAGAAAATAAAAGATATATAGTACTATCATGGTCTTCTTCATTAGCAATATTTCTAGTACTTATATTAATATTTTTATATTTGTAAAGATTAATTCAATTAACAAAGCATTTGCCAATCTGTATAAAACAGTTCTTTTTTTTCATATGTCAAAGCATCGGCCGGGAACCGAACCCACAACAACTATCTGCAAGCAACTGCTTGCTTACAAGGCAGCTGCATTGACCCCTCGGCTACCAACGCTTGACAAAAAACAGTTCATTTTGGAACATAATCCCATTTTCCTGGTCTCTTCCACTTACCAGGTAATATATATATATATATATATATATATATATATATATATATATATATAATACTACAAATCGATGTCTGTATTTCTTCAAAATAATATTGTAAACTTATAAATAAATATTAGAAAATACAGTAATTAAAATTTGTTAAAAAGAACAAAAAATATAAACGTCACTTAGGAATGATTTCAACCTCCCTTGTAGTCTTTGTCAACTAATACTTTGAAAGATCAACTTTCCCATAAATCCATGATCTTAATGTTTGCTGCCTACCTATTGATTAAGTCTTGCTTGTATTTATATATTAACATAGCTTCCTTGATTTTTCTTTTATTATATCTTTCAGCTTGCAATATGTTTACATTATTATAATTAAAATCAAAACCATATATACATGATTTATTATAGTCATGAAAACATAAGCTGATAAATTATCATTATCTTTAGAATTTTGTTACATATTTTGAACACTTCTTAATAACAACAAGTGTTCTTTTGTTCTTTTCCCCAATGTGCATTTTGACTCACCTATATATCCACCACCACATCTAGACATCCATTTATAAATGATTCAATTTTCATTTGTAAATAAGGTTTTATCTTACAGTTATTTATTAATGTAGGTGGTGCATAAAATGCAATGTGACATATATCTTTAAAAAATTTCCTTATGAAACTTGATTGATGATTCAAAATATATGGTATTGATATCCAAATTTTATTATCAGAAGCATTAACATCATTATTAATCCTATTTTTATTTTTGTATTTATATTTTGAATTAAAATTTTTAATAGAATATGATCATTATTATATTCAACATTTAATAATTCATTAGAATACAACACAATATTTTTGCCTTTCTCGATGAAAGATTATCTTTTCTAAACAAGAAGAACTTCAAACCTGCCATTTTACATGAAATTGGAACTCTTGATTTATATGGAATGTAGCATATTTTTGCTATTGGTTTAATAGTCATATAGTAATCCAGTTTATCTCTGTTTCTAGTTATCTTAAGATCTACAAATTGAACACACATTAGATTTTCATCTGCTTTAGTCCATTTTAAGCCTTTTATATTATTTAATTCACCAAAAAAATCTTTAATAGTATTTGACTTTCCACATAAAAAAAAACATCATCAATGAATCAATGGTATAAAGTAATATTTTTTTGATAAGATTGTTTTATCAAAATATTTTCTTTGTATGTAGAGATTACAAAATTACATATGTGGGCAATAGTAGGAAGACCCATTGGCCAGCCATTACTCATTTTATAAAAATCATGCTTAAAAACTGCATACATATTTTTATCAATATATATATATATAGTGAATATTAAGATTTAATCAAAGTATTTAAAAAATAATAATAATAAAGAAGTTTGTTGATTATGTTTAGTTTTCTTTTAATTGATAAATGGATAATGGGAGATCTTGAAAATATAAATTTAAATTGATAACCATGGCAACCTAAAGCTTTTTAAATAGTATTGCTTACTGCTAATTCTATCTTCAAAATACTAAGTTTGTTATAATCAAACTCAAGAAAAAGCATATAGACAAATAAACAAATTTTGGAAATAGTTCAGTGTGACATAAAAGTTTACTTGAATAGGATCAGTATTATTTTTACATATTTTAATTTCTGTTACTGCAGTCACTATAGTAACATTATTACACATAAATGAATGTTTTTTATGTGTCAGATATTTTTGTTTGTAAATCAATTAAAAAATATTATTATTAAGATACATATGTAAATGATTTATGTTTATAAAATGAATCAAGGTTGTAATATCAATTCTTTATTTTGGTTTAAAATAATAAAGAAAAATCATATCTAACTTAGGTTTCATTTCAATGTATCCATTTCAGTCCAAACCTACATTGCACTTGCAAAACAAAGCAGGAAATCTGTTGGAACATATCGTTATTTGTTGAGCTTTATTTGAGTAAATTTCAACAGTTGTTATTACAGCTATAACGTCAGAAAAAGTGTAGTATAAATAGCCAGAAAAGAATTTAATAGCATCTTATCATCTTTTGGCCATTGCTGAGTACAGAGCGTTTCTCAGTTCTTTAAGAAAAAAAAATCTTTAAAACTTTATTTTAAGTCGTTAAATTATAAAATATGGAAGAATAAAGACTTACCTTCCTGCCCATTCTTTTAGAAGGGCAGTTGGCCGAAGAAGTTCTAAAGAAGACAGCAACAAAAATGTGAAAGGGAAATATTTTAAAGAAAATGCATTGTAAGAAAACGCAATATATATATATATATATTAAAAAAAAAAGAAATTCCATGTTTTAAAGTAAAAAAAATCCGAATGTAACTATTGATGGATGCTATGTTTCAAGCCAAAAAAATATGCAGGATCAACTTAATTAATTTATATTATTAATAAGCAAGTTAAATAAAAAAGGGTTGTTATTAAAATTCTTCACTTGATTTAACAGGATTATTCTATCTGAACATTATCTCTACTCAAGGAAATAAACTCATCTCTACATCTTAGGATTGAGAATAAAGAAGTTATGATGAATCAATGGATAATGAAATGGACAGACTTTTACTAAGGGTATGATTTTTTATGCATGTGCGTGCATATTTTTATATATATTAAGAATAATAATATATATTTTATTTAAATCATAAATAGCGTATATTTAGATATAATAGAATTTATGCAACGAAATGCTCGGAGAGATTCCTTTGCTGATTATTTATATATTGTAACCTTCTCCCTGATCTAACTGGTCATCAACGAATCATGCTGCACATTTTAGCGATTAAATTCTTCTATGTAACCTATTATACTCTCATTATCAAGAATATAAGCATAAAGAAACAAAATGTAAAACTAACGAAATGATTCCTGTATTGAATAAAACTAGCATGAAACTATAGATCTACAAAGGATCACAAGGTGATTAATAAAGATAATAACTTCTGGTCAAACCAGCTTTGAAATCCACACAAACAAAATGTGATGAGTTAAATTTGATATTCAGCAAACTAATAAATAACTAATAATTATATCTCTGGAATGATTATAAAATTAAACCTATAAATGAAATGATAAGTAAATTATGATGTAGATGACTAAATGGACGATGAAAATAAGTAATAATTAAATAGTAGAATAAAATGAGTTTTACAATGAAGAGAAAAAAACGAAGATGTAGGAGAATAATGAATGATTAAGATGATGATAGAATAAGAGTTAATGAATAGTTAAGATGATAAAAGAATAAAAGTTAATGTATGATTAATCCATTATGATAATGATTTAATGTCAAATGAGAATGAATAAATAAAAGAACGATCAAGATGAAATTGAAGAACAATGTTAATGATGGAGACTGAAATCTTAGACTATAAACTAATATGGTATTAAATGGTAAAAAAAAAAAAAAAGCTAAATAAAAATAAGGATTTCAAGCTTGACACAACCAGAATATTTATCATGAAGTTAAAACAAACTATACATTTTATGCCAAAAGAAGAAATTTACCTTAAAGTTTTGTTGACATTCATAAAACAGTGACAGTAATCTATTTCAAGTCCAACTATAATAATTAACTAGATATAAAATTTATTACAAATACAAATTCTACATTGAAACTTAACAACTAATTCTTCTCAGGGTTCAAACACTCAAAATCATTATACAAAATATATTTGGGTCAGTTAGAGGGATTTTACCAACTACCCGAATATAATGCACAAAACAGCTCTCAATATAAACTCAAATTAAAAACTATATTTAGCAGTTACACATAAACTTTATGAACTCAATAACTCGTATAACTTTAATATTTACGAAATAGGAATACCTTTTTAATAAATAAATACAATAACTGACCAAATTCCTTTTCTCAAATAATTATAAACCAGGTGATCAATATCAGTGACTGATAGTTCTGCCGATTTAACTAAATCAATCAAATTGATATTATATTTATCTTTTAATCTATTACTTAAAGTAATCTGTACTCTAAGTTATTAACATTTTGATTATTGTGTGACGATGCATTAGATGTACTAATAAATTAGAAGGCTTAACAAAATTATTATGATATAGCATAATGTAGTTAATAGTACTTACTATATCGGTTGATGATGATTTCAATTTATATAATCTTCTGATAGGTCAATAGCAATAACAATAATAGTGTGTATATATGTGGTAATTAGCAATAAGATTACAGGCAACTAAATAAATTTTTAAACAACAACAAACTTTATTTACAATATTTACAAATTTTAATTCAAAGACATGGCATGAAATAAAACTAATATATTAAAAGAACTTATGGATGAGACAATACCTGGTATTCCATTGACTATATACTCAGTAAAAGATACGACCTACTTATATAATGAAATTTAAAGTATCACTTATTGCGGTTTAGCTTATTTTAAAGAATAAGATAATGAAACTTATTTAAGCTGAACTAGCACTTAATTTGCAACCAACAGTATATTTAGAACTTTAGAATATGCACCAAGTTTAAATTTAGAATTAAAAAAAATTATAAAGTATTGCATTTTCCTAATCCCTTTCTTTTCTCAGAACATGATAAGGGCAATTATCATATTCTGTGCAATTAATAACTGATTCAAATTTGAAATGAATAAGTTTGGTGTCTTAAAGTAAGAATAGACATCAAAAGTCAAATACACATAGATCTCACTAAAACATTACCTATGTCCACAACTCAATTATTGAATACTTAACTGATCTTACCAATCCATTGTCAAATCATTATTTGTTGAAGATGAATCCACACTGCCAATGTGCATCTCTTTCTTTTACATCTTATAAGTTCTACAATTATTAATAGATCTTGATTTGATCTGTCTATAACTTATAATGATCCTACAACATCATAAACACTATTATAATTAGGCCAACACTATAGTGAAACCAATGTTCTTAAATCTAACATTATTTTATACTTGCTATATGATTTTTGAACTACTATACTTCACCATACATGGTGGAAAAACTAACTCTATATCATCATGAGGGATTTACCACTAAAAAGGGAGGCTCGATAAAAACAACATGACAGTTGTATAATAATATGGCTAATTCTACTACCTCTCTATGGGTATACATATGTGTGGGCTTTGCCTCATCACAAAAAATAGAATTCAAACCATGGATATCCTTTCTTTTAGGGTTATTTATGCTAACAAGCATTAATTACTACTTAGCCTCTACCAAACTTTCCTCTCATGGAATTAGCAATAGGTGATTCTCCATTGGCCCATGCTCAATATTAATATTAATCTATTGGATGGCATTCTATTGGAACATCCTATCAGCTAAAAACTGTCACTAATCATTCTCAATATTATATCAAGGTAAAACAATACCAACAATATCAGTGGAGATATACATATTCCCTTTTACAATGCAAAGCCATTAATGTATGAATAGACAAACCAAAAATACATATGTCAAATGATCATTAATTATTTTGAAATGACAACTATACTTTTGTTAGAAAGAGCACAACATATTTAAGCAATAAAAATCAAACCTGCATTTGTATTCAAAGTGGACAAGTTCATTCCTATGTAAAATTAAGAAATGAAAAAAAAAGATCATTTTTTCTTTTATATAGAAAAATAACTGGGTCTTTAGTATATCTTTGACAACAATGTCTGTATATTCACCCTTTAATAAAATACCCTAAAATCTGTTTTAAACTATAAGAGATAAATAGTTTTCTCTCTTCAGATCAATGACATTAAGATTATGTTTTCCCTTACTTGGGAAAATAACAAAAATGTGTGTAATAATAAATGTATGTGTCTTTATACATTTTTATATCCCTTTGACTAAATATATTTTTAGACCATGTACTACAATAAAGCATATATGTTCAAAAATAAAATTCCCCAAATAAGACATGACGTAAGTAATTTCCATAACACAGCAATTATAAAAATAATAAAAGTACATTTTTATCCATTACATTTTTATTTTATTCGATCAAGTTATTCCATCCTGGTGAGTTAAAATGATAAAAACAGATATTATGATGAGCAAACATTCCAGATAATGCATATATATTTTATTATCCTCTTTAATGCTTATATAATAAGGCAATATTCAAAGGTCTTTAAGTGTATCCCAATTAAAATCAGTTTATCCATTTTCTGGAGATAATTTTCCTTGAAAATGAGTAGAATTTTATTACACTTAACATATTTTTTTAACATTCTTTGTTAATTTTATTCTTTCCTCCGTGGTAATATATATGTAACAATCTTTAAACAGTCTGGGTATTTTTAAACCATTTTTAAAATCTTACTTATACGCATTGCATTGCATGGAAAACTTTTATAAGCAAATAATTATTTTGTTCCATTTTCATTAGCAAAGTGTTATATAATTAACAATATTAAAATGAATTTATCCAATTATTAATATGATATCTTGAGCACTTTTAACGAATTTGTAGTTGTTTATTTCTATGATTACACAAAATTGGCGCTACGAAAAATCAGCAGATGAGAATAGAGAATAAAATCACACAATTATTTTTTTTTTACTTTATTAAAAGTTAGATGATTCAAAATGACTTTTTAATTTATTTACTATATATATCATAACACTTGTTTTCAAAATTATCTCGAATTATTATTTGTTTTTTGATATTTTAATTTACAAGCACAATATTGTTCTTCTAGTTAATAAGAATGGTGCAAAATACAAATATCAACTTTTTAGTTTAATTATAAATAATTTGTGCATCATTTTCAAAGAAGAGATTTTAAAACTATGAATAAAATACAAGTAAAAGCTTACTTTTTCTTGAATTTTTCTGGATTTGAAACAATATTTATTTAGATAAAGACTTATCCCCATGGCTTTCATTTCCTTCTCCAGCATGAATCCCAGGAACTATCGGTCGTGGAGATGGTTCTTAAAATGATAGCAAGGTTTTAGATTTATTCCATCATTTCTAGATAGCAAGATATTATAATTCCATTCAATTAGATTCCAGAATTTTTTGATTTTTAGCTTTTTTTCTTCCTTGGTTTTAGATCAGAGTTGAGGTCTGTGGTAGCTTAGTTCTTGTTTGTCTTAATCAACCCCCCCCCCCCTACAACTTTGTTTAGATAATGTATAGCTTTTATTCCAATGCACTATGGGAATAAATTGACCAATAATTTTAGTGTGAATAATTAGTATTACCCCCTCTGGCTTCATTTTTAATAACTACCCATAATATTCAAGACAGCTTTAGATTCACTACAAAAAAATATGCTTAAGAATTAACTGTAACAATTCATTTTACAAGACTTACAAATTTGATTTAATTATTTATTTATTTCAATTGTTATTCAACAATAATAAAATAGCAATATATTTATCTCCCAATTAATAACAATATTTTTAAATTGTTGTTTTCTCCCTGGTTTCCAACCTACACTGGGTTTAAAACCTCTTCTCCACTCAAGCAATTTCCTAGTGCATCCAAAACGGTCTTTATTGAAAGCCACTTGTTACGATTTTAATGCTAAACATATTATTAAGGTTTAAAATTTTGTATTATTAAATACAGGGACCTAAATCAAAGCTCACTATATATATACTTTTGATATCTGTAACTTAAAAATTTTCATTAAGATATTCAAATCTCTCCCTCCATTCATTTTTTTTACGTGTCATTATTGTTTCGCAACACATTTTAGAGTTACACACATAAATTTTATCACGTTTATTAATTTCAATCAATTACAAATATCAGATAATCTTCTGTTGTATTTTATTAATGTTACCAGTTTTTTTTATAATCCAATAAATTGAGTTGATTTAAATGCTATATATCTGTTTAATTCTTTTTTGGATTGCGTAAGATGAATTTGTTATTTAAAATTTTGTCCAAGATTCAAACTCAACTTGGTAAGTGAACTAGAATATAAAATATATGTTTTGTATATTATAAATATTTTTCATCTTATTTACATATAATATTTATTTCTCCATTTGAATATATATATATATATATATATTACTCTTAAGTCAATATCTTTAGCTTAGAGTTGCTTATTTCTTTGCTTATCTAGTCCCATCATAAAAAACCTAAATAGATCATATTTTGTCATTGGTTTAGAATGACTTGTCTTAAATATTTCTTAAACTTCTCTAAAATGATGAGTACAATATCATTGACTAGTTTAATTGAATATTATCTTTGATTTGAATAACTGTCAATTATATTGACATAGCTTGATAGTTGCTGGAATCAATTTCATTTTCGATTGATTGAAGATTCAAGTAAATAATATTAATAATTATAAGTTAATAAACATCCAATGGAAACTTAAGATATACTTTATATAATGTGATTGGGTATTGTAGAGTTAGAAATTATCTAATAGATTTATGGATAAATTCTCGTGGAATATTCCATTTTTAAATATAAACGAAGCAATAATTGTGTCGCTTTATTGGAAGATAGAAATGAAATGTTTCTATATTGTATTTAGCGTTTTATTAAACTAGATATACATTTGAACAAAATATTTTTTTTTTCCAACATTTAAAGTAATGTATAGGTTTTAAAAACGTTTTGTAAAATGCAATTATAGTTAGTTAGAGACTAATCTATTTAAATAAAATGCACTGTCATTAAATATTAAATAGATTTTAATTATTGTAATAATAATAGATTAATAAAGTATTTTGGAATCTGGTTTAGTTATTGATTCGAATTGACTTTCTTCCAATTACTAATTAAATAGGTAGCTTAATCATATATTATTTTTTAGGGTTTCACTGCTTATTGCAGTTTACTTTGTAATACTGATGGATTTGTTGATGTCTGGAGCAGATAATCTCATTGTTATTTCGTTTTGCGTATAGCTGAAACAAATTAGGCTTTAGTAAAGATTATTAATGCTTTATGATATTTCATTACATAATGGTAACCCGATTGAGCTAGATTAGATTTTAGAATTATATTATATTGATCATTCTCCCCATACTTTTTTACTTTGCTTTTGGCCTTTTTAAAATCTCTATAGCTGCTCTTAGCAGTCTCTAAATCATATTATTCATTATTTGCCAGAATATATGTTTTATCAAAATTGATGTCATGGTTAATTAATTTAAAGTTCGAATAAATGGCTGATGAATTATATTTTTCTCTAACTGTTAAAATGTGTTCTTTTTTCTTATGGTTATTCTTATGGTTATGCATGAATGTAAGCAAACTCTACAAGGAATTGCATATGAACCATGGAACTACAAATACATTTTTTTCTTTAGGGCATGAAAATAATTCATTATTTTTTAAAAATGTAGTGTAAGATGTGTGGATATTATTTTTCCATTAAAACATTATCAATTGTATCAATTACTCCCTTTATATATGTCAAAACAGTCTTAATTTTTCATGTATCAAAATCTGTTTTTTTTTTTTAATTATATAGCAAAGCCCTATTAATAATCCTGCGCTAACAATAATTACAATGAAGCATTTTTAAATAGCATAAGTATCTTAATGAAAATGGCTGCCATCAGAAACTCTCTAAGTATATAACAATGTCTTTGTCACTGAAAATAAATGTGCTGGATTGTGATGATAAAAAATGTAGATACATGCCAGTGTGTGTTTGCTTTCTATTTATCCATGGGATTAAAAATCATCCTTCCTTTTTCAATTAAAACATCTAAGAATGGAAATTGGTTATTATTTGTTACTTCCATAGTAAATTATATATTGTAGTGAAAAGAATTTAAGAAAATTAAAAATTCATTACGTGAATGCTTACCATAGTGCCCAATAATAAAGGTATTACCAACATACCTCAACAACACACATGTTTTTTTTTATGGCTGATGTCAAAATTTTATATTTTTTGTCCATAAAAGTAGAAATCGGTGGTGTAAAATTGGTGAATTTATATCTCAACTTGATGATTGTTTATACATCTGACCATTAAAAACAAAAAATCTAATTAATGAGCAGTTTCGACTCAAACTGAACATTTTTAAAAACTTCAATGGCTTCTATTACAGACACATTAGTAAAAAGCATATCAAAACATATCAAACTATTGTTTTTAGTTAATTCAATATCTCAGTTAATCTCAAACAATGATTTCAATCCTTAACAATATAATATTTTTGTTAAATGTTGCTGTAGAAAAGAAGGTAGAAAACATGCTAGTATCAATGTTAGTGAACAAAGTGCACTTACCATTGGCTTCAATGGAATATCTGGTTTGTGGTTTTGATTCCATGATTACTAATAGGCCTTTTTATAAAACAAAAAAAAAGAATTTGATACTTCAAAAATGAAGATTGTTCCGCCATTTATAAAAATAGTAACTGATAAAATAGGTAATGTTTTAAAGAAAAATAATATCCACAAAATTTATTCGACATTTCAAAAAAAAAATTAATGAAATATTTCCATGCCCTAAAGATAAAACTCCTTTGGAATCTCATGATATGTATAAAATTTCATGTGGAGTTTGATTACAATCATATACTGGACTGTTCAATCGTAGAATAACCCCAAAAAAAAAACGAACACTATTTGGTAGTTAGCGAGAAATATAATTCATCAGCCATTTATCCACACATTTAACAATGGCATTAATTTTAATAAAACACATATTCTGGTAAAAAGATGAACAATATGACTAGAGACTGCTAAGGGAATAAATATATGAATACATTTAAATGGCCTAAGAGCATAAATGAAGTGTATGAATTTAAAAACATTAACATTATTTAGAAAACGCTATTGTAGTATAAAATAATTTTAAAAACTTTTCAACTAATAGAATTTGAGAATGAGGGACAAAATAACAAATGAAAAAAATACTGATTTTAAATATCACCAGAAACATTCTTTTGATTCAAGAAAGAAAAAGCTCCCGGGAATGTATTCGTTATTGAAATGAAATGTCAGCATATAGATATTATATTTTTATTACATAGAAGTTCCCAGAAATAATACTATGAATGAATTGTATATATATATCAAAATTACCTTCAATTCACAATTCAACCAGACTAACCAAGAATATAAACTCTAAATTACTACCAATGGTTTCACTGCTACAAGCAGTATTCTCAACTGTAAAGAACTACAAAATAACAAAATATTTAAGCTAAAACATTACCCACAATTCCACTTGCTTCCCATATGCTCTTGATATTAAAATAGCTTTTAAATAAGTCAATTGCTTTAGAATTATAAGTACTTAAAGCTTCTTTAATTCATCTTTTAATTTCATTTCATTCAAAGAAGACAACATTGGCCTCAACAAAATTAATAGAGTGGCCAGTATCATTTTCATGGATATATAAAGCAAGGCTAAGATATTTATTTATAATGCTATTTTTATATATTTTTATTTTTTCGTAGAAGCTGAAACTATACTGACCTATATATACCATCCTATAAAATGCAAAGGGATAATATAAACTACTTGAGGAATAGTATTTCTATCAAAAATGTTAATAGTTTTCTATTCTATCATATCAGCTGCTTGATGGCGCTATTTATCTGCAAAAGCACATAAATATGCGGTTTATGTGGCTGTCATCTTCTAGACCTATATATGTATACAAAAAGCACAGAAAGAAGTAAATGAATATGCAGCAGTTGGTGGTCAATGTTGCCATTGATTTCTATGCTATAAAATGTAGAAAAGATTCCGTTTAGCGGTGGGCAGCGTTGTTTTAGTGTTAAGCACTTTATCCCAATGCTCACAGTTCAATGTTCACTACATTATCATGTGAGGGGATCTGGAGTTCAACCAGCCACAACTCTTCAAATATGCATGCCAAGGAAATTAGTTTACAAGTCATTTGACATACTATTACGTCCTAACAATTGTTCACCCATCACCATGTTTCCCTACTCAATGTGGAACCTTCAAATCAATTCACAAAGGAAAGGTGAAGCAAGATTTTGACAAGATAATGTGAATAGTCACGTTTTCATGCGAACGTGACTGTGACAAATAAAATGGCTGAGAGATCAAAATCAGGCCAACTGCCATCCACAGAATGTGGCCTGCATGGGAGAAATTGATTAATTCTAATAGAATAGAATCTGCGATAACATAGATCATTTGATAAAGTTTTAATTCTTGTGGATCTGAAAAAGAAATACATTGCAGGAAAAGATTTGCCTTTTGGGGGCCACTTGGAGTTGAAGTGGCTTTTGAAATTTGTTGGTAGCATCAAATTGTTCTCGCTAAAATTACAGACAGTGATGAAGGAAATCAGAATGAATTATATTAAGTCTTCGGACAAAAAATGTATGAGTGTGAAAATTCTCATAGTTCTATCCAGAGAAACCAAAAGAAATTGTCCAAATATCAAATCCATTGATTAATTAATCTTGAAATGCCCAACCAAAAAGGCGTAATAAAACAAAAAAAAATCTATCGAGTTGGAAATTATTAATCATTCTTAATAGGTGTGCCATTAAGATCTATGCACATATTATCTTTCAAAGATAGCTATTGTAAGAAATCAATCAAATAAACGAATAAATAATTACCTTTTTTCCTTTTCACAAATGAGCCGAAAAAGTAAAAGATAGTTTAGTAATTAAAGCATTATCATCATCATTTTTGCACCAGCACAATGTAGTTGTAAAGTTTGTGGGGAGGGGAGTGAGAAAGTTTTTGGCACACGGGGACTTCTACTATAATAGAATGTTTTCAATAATGTATGTTTATGTAAAACTGTTCCATTAAATGTTATTAAGGAAATGAATGAATTATGTTAACCCATACGATTCTTATTCTTTCACAAAGAACGAGATACTCCCGGTAACGTTATATTTTGTGTTTTTGCTTAACATCAATGCCATCAAGCAGCTGACATGAAGTACCACAATTTCCTTTGTATTATTTGATGGAATAATTCACTTTTCCAAGCAATTTTCTTAATTCCAAATTATTATGTTTACATGCAATTGTATAAGAAGACAATTTAAATGGCAAATAAATAAAATCATATTCTTCTTTATCTTTTACATGCATACAAATATTACTATCAAATAAAACACTTTTAACAAATTTATCAGAGGATCCAACATTCAACTAATCTTTAAATAGAATTATTTAATCTATAACAATAATTTCTTAAAGCAGCTACTTTATGAGATACAGATTGATAGCTATCAACTTTAATTATGGACTTTAACTCTCTATTCTTAACATAATGACTACATTCAAAACAATTAGTGTTTACATGTCCAATCCCCAATAGATCGAAAAATTTTTATTCAACAAAATCTAACCCTCCTCCTTCCACTACATATTTTATGGAAGAATCAAAACAATTAAACTCATTTAACAATTCCTTCAATTTATCATTCTCAACTACAAATAAACAATCATCCACATATATAACAAAAAAACTTTAAATATAAACCAATTTCTTTTAATAATAATTTCCTCTTCCAAATATTTAATATAAACTGAATAAATTAAAGGAGAAATAATAATAACCTAGTATCCACCCTTCCATAAACTTATAAAAATTACCATTGTAAGTAAAATACATATAATCTTCTAATAATAAAAGCAAATATTTATAACTTTAATTTTATTTTTTGCCAAAGATCCATGTTTAACCAACACAGACATAAGAACATCAATACTGCTTCATCTATTAACCGACTGATAAATATTCTCAATATTCGAACTACCAAACTACCAAATAACCAACTACTTTCCATTTTAAAATTATTAATCTTATCAAAAGCCTCAAAAGATGAAGAAACTGTATAATGACCAAAATCAACAAATTGTTTTAAAAATTATTCAAGAACCTACAAATATGCTCTACAACACTACCTGCAAAATCGGAAATAAATCTTAAAGAAAAATCATCTTTATGAGTCTTAATATTCATAAAACATCTTAGCTGATATGAAATCATTAGGATAACATTTTAAATATTTCCACTCTATAAAAAGTTTTAAATTTACATTTTTTTTTGTAATATCTATTAACCTTCTTTTAATTACATTACCTGGATTTTTTTCTAAAAACATATATCTACCATTATTTAAATCTTTATCTATTTTCTCCCTCAACTTATTTCGTTTCATAATGCCAAAACTACCAGCTTTGTCTTCATGTGAAATGATCACATCATTAGCAATTAACCTATCCTTAAGATGTCTAACCTTAGCAGGATTAACAATAAACGTTTCTTTCCTTTTAAGTTTTTATTTAAAACAAATTGAAAACATACTTTCTATTCATCACTCAAATTACTAGATTGAAAAAATGAATTGTATCAAAAGCAATATTTTTTGAATGCTAAGGAACAAATTAGGACATTTACCAAGAATCTCTAATTCTCTGTCATTTAACTTAATATCAGAAAGATTAACAACTTTATTAATAGAAACATTATTCTCAAATATCCTATCACTACAATAAATTTTATTTATTTTTCCAAGTAATCATTTTAATTTTCTTTCATATTTCCTACAATAGAAATTTGACCTTCTTTTCTAAAGTGCCTTATGAAAAAGTTAAAAATTGAATAATTAAAATCTTGCCTCTTGTCTAAACAATACCTATTTCTTTTATATTCAGAAATAAATTTGTAAAATTTAATGAAATTTTCTTTCAAAATCTATCAATACACCAGGTGGTGATTAATAGTGTTACAACAAGCACTCCAAGCTCCTGCAAAGACTAAAGTTTTAATCAGAAAAAGAATAGTTGGAGCTGAGAAAAGTATCCTATTAAGTGGGTTAAGTCATGAAAGGAGATAAAAACATCAAATCTGCTAAAAGCAAGAATAAAAAACTTTCCGATGATATTTCTAATATGGCCGATAGAAATTTAAATAATAGTAATGACAATAATTCTGCCAAAGCTGAAAAAAGTTTTCACCAAGTCAGATACCTAACTAAATCACAATTCTCTAACTCAAATTATAATTATTACAATAATTCTGATTCACAAAGTCTCAAACCTCATGAAATCAAAAGAAAACTGATCAGAGAAATCCTAGTCAATCGTTAAAAATAAATAAAGTCGGTATAGAAGACACTATTAATAGTTCTAAAATTATTAAAAGTGAGACAGAAGCATCTAAATTAATAGTTTCTGAAACCTTGAACAAATCTGCTAATTATCATAACAACTATCCCAACACTAGTCTTGCATTGGTGGTCGAGAGGTCAGCGCGACTGCCTTGCACTTGCAGGCAGTTGCCCGGGTTGCGGGTTCGCGTCCCGGCCGATGCTATGACACTTAAAAAAAAAACTATCCCAAACACACATAAGAATAATAGTGACATAAATAAATCAAAAACACAGTGGAATTCGGTTTAAAAAATCGTTTGAGGACGCTATAAGCGATAACAATGTTAAGAGGATTATTGAGTGTTATAGTAGTAAGGAATGGGATAAAAGAATAAATTTATTAATAAAGACTAGGGAGTTAGAGAGATGGAGAAATAGTATGGAGAGTAAAAAGAGTTTATATATATATATATATATATATATAAACAGAATATTAGGTGTGAGTTAATATATGATAATAGTAAGGAAAGTAGTTATTGTTTAAGGCTCCAACGGGATCTTTAGCTACAAAAGAATATACATGTAAATGGAAAAATATGGGCGATTTATTTTGTAAATTATGTAAGGAAGGAATAGAAAATATTATGCATTTGTTAATTGAATGTAAATGTTTGAAAACAGAAAGGGTACATATAATGAAGTTGTGGAAAAATAAATATGAAAAGAGTGATTGTACAGAAAGTGAATTATTGGTTTTTATGCTGGGTTTGGGAAAAGATAAGGGGGATTTAGATATAAAGGTTATAGAGTTGACAAAGATTATGTTGTGGAAATGGGATAGAGCAGATTATGGGTTAATTTAGAATGGGAAATGTAAAACAAAGTGGCTAACAGGTTTATCTGGGCATAATTGCTGAGATATTCTTGACTTCGTTTAAGGAGAAGTCATAATACATCACATCACATCACATAATATTTATAGAAGTAAACAGAATATTGGATGTGAGTTAACTTATGATAATAACAAGGGAAGGAATTTACTGTTTAAGGTGCTAAAGGGATCTTTAGCAACAACTAGAGATCATATGTCTATATAAAGTTGTGGGAGAAGGTTGCCTGTATCATTTTGTTAGTAGTAATAACTTATCATTGTAATTATCTACATAATTATTATTAACTTCAAAAGTAAGACTATAATAAAGTGAATTCGTTGTATTAACCTTATATATATATATGAAAACAATTTATTTTCTTTATTCATTGTATCTTATAATAATAAACATGGATGATGATCTCTGGTAGGCATGACAATTTAATTGTTACAATTTGGTGCTCAGGTATACCGAACCTTATTATTACTAGTATTAGTCAAATATACCATCATTGCTTATTCATTTCTAGTATTATCCTCAATCTACTTTCCTCAAGTTTAGGTTAGAGGGGAGATTTGGCACCACAACTTAGGGGCATGATAATGATCTGTTGGTGGAAGAAACTATCCAGAGTATGAGAGTGTAATTAATACAGTATATATATATATATATATATATATATATATACTATATATATATATACATAATACAAGGAATAAATCTTTATGTTGCTTATTCAAATTAAAAATAAATCATAGATATAATAAAATATCTTTACTAACAACAAAATGATATATAAAAATAGCTGTAATATAGTCATATAATTATCACAAATAAAACATAAAAAAGCTCTTTTCAGCAAATTTTAAATTTTTGCATTTTTCAATATGGCTTCATTACAAAAATAACCTATACTGCATACATAGTGACATCTAATGGCTCTATATAAAATTAACACAAGCCCACAAATACATTTAAATATCTCTATAACAACACATATTATACAATCGTCCATGTTGAAAAGTGAAAAAATTTAATATATATTGTAATGGTCAGAAAACGTGTGACTGGTAAACATAGTGCAGAATTCGACCACCATACAAAACAGCAGCACCCTCGAGTAGCGAAGCCACCCGTGGAACTGAGTTCGAACATAGTGTATCGGTTCCACAATACAATCCACGAAACAACGCATCTGATGCGACATTAGTAAATATTTCCTTAGGCACGGTGGTCAGGGATATGCAAGAGACTCATGATTTTATTCTCGAGTTAGCCAATAATCAAACTAATATTAATTAAACATTCATATTTACATAATCGAGGAAATATTATATAGAATGGGTATCGAATAAATGAAACGTAACTGCAGACGTATAGTTTAAAATTATTTATTAATACATTTTAATAAAACAATCATTTACTAATAATATTTTGTGGATTTAAAGCTTCAGTAGCGGGATTTGCGACATGATTATATTTTAAAGAATACATTTATTTATTTAGACAGTATTTTATATTGAGGATTTCAGTAGCGGTATTTCCGATACTGTAATGTTTACAAAAGGAATTCACTTATTTGAAGGCGTAATCTAGCTACCTAAAATTCTCGAGTAAGTATTTCTAATGCATGCCTGGAGGGATTTATACCTTTGCAATGCAAGAGTCTAAAGTATGGGTTATAAGAGTAATGGCAGACATATATTTATTTAATTAAAATATTTATTTATAACTAAGGGCAAACATTTATTTGAGAGTGAATTATGAAGATAATGCAGAGGCGGAGTGATATATAGAATAATAAAATTAAGTAAAGGAACACGTGGTACGCTTTAGAAAGGCGATATGGAATGGCAGTATATTGAAACTGCAATGCCGCGAATGGGTTTATAAGAATGTCGGGCTGGTCTCTGCCTCGGCCCGACGAAGTAAGGTGTCACATAAGCATAACCAGGGACAAGCGGTCCGTGTCGCAGTTTGCCGGCTGGCTGCATGACATTGTCAAATCCTACGGGAGCACCCATTATGCCCGCTTGTGTAGGATGACTGGGGTTAATTTCAACCCTGAAGAATCCGGAAATTTCACGGCGGAATGGGTCATCGCGTCTCTAAAACGTAACACATGTATACTGTATAAACGATTATGATGAGATTTAAATAGATTTCTGACTCGGCCCTACATTATCAACATTTACTAAAGAACTCTGGTGACTCTCAAAGAAATGTAATTTTCTAGAATTATTCATTAAGATTTAATAAATACAAAACATATATAAACTGGGAGTTATTACAACTAATATGCCAGCCATTTGCGAAGTAGTAGACCCTGCATTACAATAAATGATGCACTGAATGCGTGTCGATTTATATGAAAGTTAAGTTATTTATGAAAGCAAATATTAATGAAAATTTGACACGCATTCATTGTTCCAAGCGATCATAGATTTAAACTTTGAAAATTGAGACAATTATGAGCATGCAATAATTAAATAATAACTATAGATAGAATGTAGATTTGAGAAATACGCACCCAAGAAAGATAGAGTGAGGTAAGCTAGATTATTAGAGAAATTTACACATTAAGTTAATTATTCAATTTTAGTTATACAAATGATAGTTTTTACATTTTATAATTTAGATAAGTATTATGAAGAAGAGCTATAGCATATTATTAGAGTACTCTAGAGTTTGAACACAGACAGGTACCTGTTTTATAAGAAGTTTTCTGATTCCATTAGTTTAGCAGCAAAAAGTTCACGAGTGGCAATTCTTTCTTGTATTTAGATATTTCATTTAATTTCACAGCAGCAGCAGCTTTTTCATTTATTTCAGGCAGCAGATCTTCATGGTGAATTTATGACGGGCAATGGAAAGTTCGGCATCCGATAGGCCATCTCCCGATGGAGAATAATCTAGGTGCTTTACTCGGTCATACCTTGGCAGGAACAAATTATTTTTATATTTTTGGAGACTCTCAGTGATCGAGAGCAAAGCTAAAGTTTAAGTGAATGTCTCCAGCAAGTCTAAGATGGCCTCCTTTTTTTATCTTGATCTCTCACATTTTTGTTAAGATATTTTTAGGTTCTACTTAATCTGCCCTGAGGATAATCAATGCATTTTGTTGGTTTTTAATTAAAGAAAGCTGCCGTTCTATTGTTTACATTTTACATTTACTAATTATATTTTGGGGAATTTTTCTTTAATTAATCTATTATCTATCACTGACCGATGCTTTTAAATTTCAAAGACAAAAAGGGAACATAAGATTATTTTAACTTTTAATTAAATATTACATCAGATTTTTTTAGAATTATTATTAAACGAAATTTAAACAAAGCAATAAATACGAACTTTATAATCCAAAATAAATGATTAAAATTATACAAAATTATATAACTAAAAGAAATCTAAATTATATTATTTTATCCCTATTTATTGCCTTTAATTTGAGATCGAAATGTGTGCGTGTTTATGCTGAATTCTACATATATTTATACATTTTTAATATTGCTACACACACAATTCGATACCAAAAAGTTTAAATTTGGGCGGGATAGACCGGTCAGTGAGAGACGACAGAAAAAGGTGAAACTTAAGATTCGAATACGAATCTTACTGTTTCATTTCCCCGTACTTCCCGTGAACAATTAAGGGAAAACAAAGGAGGCAAGAAAGAGAAAAAAAAATTTTACATTACATAATTTAAAGACGAAAACATTATTATTGTTTTTACAGATATATTGAAATATAGAAAGCAGAGATTACATGAAGCAATGAACAATTTATATACCCGGATCTAGAATTTATAGTTTAATTAAAATGGCCTAATTTGGCCGTGTCTGGTTAAAATCATAGAAATAATTAGTTAAACTGAATATATATATATATAAATTCTTAGAATAGGATTAGTTAGTATAATATAAAAAAAATTTTTAAGAGTAATAGTAATTAAAACAACAATATATATATAATAAAATTTCTATCTAAAACCCTATTTGACTAAAGTACAATCCATTCAACCAAGTTCATTATATCAAGTTCATTTTAATATTTTCATATACGTTTAATCCATCCTAATAGTCTAATATTTTTACAACCCCGGGTCAGGTGGATAATACCTACATGGTTTGAGATTACGGGCATTATATGTCCCTTTTATGGTATCTCCATCTTTTAATAAATATGCATTTGGGCCACATGTGCGATCAATTATAAAGGGTCCCCGGTACAAAGGAAAGAACTTTTTATATACTCTTTTATCTCGGTTACTTTGTTGAGAGTTCCGTACCCAAACATAGTTCCCGACCTGGAAATGATGGCTTCTCCGATTTGCTCGTAATTTCTGTTCTGCACTTTCTGTAAGGCGGCGGTGTGCCTTGCGTCTGTCAGTTTCAATATTGATTTCACGTTCATCCATGGGTCATGGCGTCTTGATCAGTAATGAGTCTGCCTTACCAAAATGCAAACGTGTTGGTGTTATGCCAATGTCCATCTTCATCTCTTTTTTACTGCTTTCACTCAACGGTTCTTGTGGGCCTTCATCTATTGGAATAAGGTCTATTTGCTCATCTACTATCATAGGTTTGTCAAGTATTTCTAATTCCTTTTCCTTTTCTATTTCTGTAATTTCTTCTTCCTTTTTACTAGCTGGGGATATTCCAAAATGTTCCTTTATGGCTTCTAACTCTCCACATAAGGTCTTTAAATTCCTGCTATTCTCTCACTCTTATCTTTTCTTCTTCTTGTCTCTGTCTTGATTCTTCATCTCTTCTTTTTCTCATTTCCTCCTCATACATTTTCTTCATTTCTTGCATATTCTGTCTAAATATTTCAAGTAACCTTAGACTGAAGTTCATTGATGCTATTCTGTCATTTTCTGCTTCCATTTTTCTTAATATTATTTATATTCTTTATACTATTAGCATTTGACTACTCCCCACTGGTATATTGGCCCTATAACACTCTTTTGCTGCCCTCACCTAATCTACATTGCCCTATCTCTATATTGCTGCGTTTAACATATTTAACATATATATTATAGCAAACTACTGGTTACGCGTATAATAAGCTACTGCTGTCATGATATATATTTTTGTACTTTAACAAAATATTTACTATTAACATATATAACAAGCTTCTGCTGTCTATGCTATATATATAACGGCATTTTAATAAAAAAAAATTCAATGTTACTTGCTTTCTCATTTAACGACTGATTACTTTTTTTTTTTGACATATATATATATAAAATATTTCATTAGATCCGAGTATTTTCGTTCCTTCTTAACTTACACACACATCCCTGCTTTCCTTAAATTTGTTATTATGCCTGCTGTCCTTTCATTTACTCAACCCACATTATTTCACTCGATTTACTTTTTTTTTCATTATTTTTATCAAAACAAAATCGTATATATATATTGTAACCTTCCCCCCGCTCCATAATAATAACAACATGCCAAGAATATACTAACTATTCCGGATTTTCTTTACTTATTTATTTCCGGTCAATAATAATTAACATTAATAATAATTCCGGGTTATCTAACTCAGTCTATCAAATATATTATTATGATTTAAATAAAACAATCACTAGCTCAGTATTTTATAAAATCTAGTCGTGTCTGTGAAATGAATCAACATAAACATCTTTTATTATTCCCATGAGACCTGGAGCAATGACAAAGGAACAAGACGAGAGATCATTGAGATACTATCCCAATGGCATAAGAACACTATCCTAAATAATTGACTAATAGCATTCCCACGACTTTTAAAACTTTTATCATATCTTAATATTTTTTAAAATAAAATCTAGCTCACATAAAATAAATTAATTAAATAAAATAGAGTTAAATTAATCAAATCATATCAAATCAAATAGATAAATCGATAAGTAAATAAATAATTAAATCTCAGGTTCATAAATTGTAATTAAAACTGATTTCCTATTGCCATAGTAAACTATGATAAGGGAATTTTATGTCATAATTCACTACGTAACGAATAACTAATTAATAAGAACAATGACAATAATAAAATAATATAATCTTCTTTTCTTTCTAGATGTATTAAATATTTTCGTGGTAACATTTATTAATCTGATAATCAAAAATTATGTGGTAACGTTCGCATATATTTTACTTAAATATTGTGGCAATTAACCCAGATTTAACTTAATATTATTAAATTTAATCATAGTTTGATAAAATTATTATTTGATCTTTAAAATAATTATTAAGACAATCTATAATATTTTAAACTTTAATTTTTATGATAGATGACAATTATATCTAGTTTTAAATTCACAAACTTTATTATTATTTACCAAGTGTGTGTGTGCGTGAAAGCATGTAATATACGATCACGTGTCTATTCACTTTACAAAATAATCTTTTATTTATGTCTCGGTTTAAATTACCAAAACTAATGTACTTTCTAAAATTTTGAAAAATAAATTGAAACTTATAGGACCAAATATAATTCTCACCATCCCGAAGTTTATTAATAAAAATATACCCTATTAATTTTGACTAATTATAATATTATCTTTCATTTATTTAAACTATTAATTCTGAAAATATTATATTCTAATCATTACTATAATTTTAACTGTCTATAGCTGTGTTATTTTGTATGGCCAGCTTTCACAACCATAAGCAATGATATTAAAACTTTATTTAACTGTTTACTTTTTAAAATACTTTATTATACTGTTATCTGTTAGGTATTTTAGCTTAAAATTGTATTACAAATCTATTATTACTTTTATATCACTTAAATATAACTTAAAATTTAAAATTTTTTTCATAATTGACCTTTCTACCCTACCTATGATCTACAGACAAGGGCACAATATATATATAGATTAATTAGCTAACTCGAGTAATGAACGCTAAAAGAAATTTATATGCGTTATATTTTGCTCAGGGTATATATGGATTTTTTGTATCGAAAGCTCCACGTTGGAAAGCACCAAATACGGAAAAAAAAATTTAACTATGTAACAGTCAGAAAACGTGTGACTCGTAAACATAGTGCAGAATTCGACCACCATACAGAACAGCAGCACCATCGAGTAGCGAAGCCACCCGTGGTACTGAGTTTGAACATAGTTTATCGATTCCACAATACAATCCACAAAACAACGCATCTGATGCGACATTAGTAAATATTTCCTTAGGCACGGTGGTCAGGGATATGCAAGAGATTCATGATTTTATTCTCGAGTTAGCCAATAATCAAACTAATATTAATTAAACATTCATATTTACATAATCGAGGAAATATTATATAGAATGGGTATCGAATAAATGAAACGTAACTGCAGACATATAGTTTAAAATTATTTATTAATACATTTTAATAAAACAATCATGTACTAATAATATTTTGTGGATTTAAAGCTTCAGTAGTGGGATTTGCGACATGATTATCTTTTAAAGAATACATTTATTTATTTAGACAGTATTTTATATTGAGGATTTCAGTAGTGGTATTTCCGATACTGTAATGTTTACAAAAGGAATTCACTTATTTGAAGGCGTAATCTAGCTACCTAAAATTCTCGAGTAAGTATTTCTAATACATGCCTGGAGGGATTTATACCTTTGCAATGCAAGAGTCTAAAGTATGGGTTATAAGAGTAATTGCAGACATATATTTATTTAATTAAAATATTTATTTATAACTAAGGGCAAACATTTATTTGAGAGTGAATTATGAAGATAATGCAGAGGCGGAGTGATATATAGAATAATAAAATTAAGTGAAGGAACACGTGGTACGCTTTAGAAAGGTGATATGGAATGGCAGTATATTGAAACTGCAATGCCGCAAATGAGTTTATAAGAATGTCGGGCTGGTCTCTGCCTCGGCCCGACGAAGTAAGGTGTCACATAAGCATAACCAGGGACAAGTGGTCCGTGTCGCAGTTTGCTGGCTGGCTGCATGACATTGTCAAATCCTACGGGAGCACCCATTATGCCTGCTTGTGTAGAATGACTGGGGTTAATTTCAACCCTGAAGAATCCGGAAATTTCACGGCGGAGTAGATCATCGCGTCTCTAAGACGTAACACATATATACTGTATAAACGATTATCTTGAGATTTAAATAGATTTCTGACTCGGCCCTACATTATCAACATTTACTAAAGAAGTCTGGCGACCCTCAATGAAATGTAATTTTCTAGAATTATTCATTAAAATTTAATAAATACAAAACCTATATAAACTGGGAGTTATTACAACTAATATGCGAGCCATTTGCGAAGTAGTAGACCCTGCATTACAATAAATGATGCACTGAATGCGTGTCGATTTATATGAAAGTTAAGTTATTTATGAAAGCAAATATTAATGAAAATTTGACACGCATTCATTGTTCCAAGCGATCATAGATTTAAACTTTGAAAATTGAGACAATTGTGAGCATGCAATAATTAAATAATAACTATAGATAGAATGTAGATTTGAGAAATACGCACCCAAGAAAGATAGAGTGAGGTAAGCTAGATTATTAGAGAAATTTACACATTAAGTTAATTATTCAATTTTAGTTATACAAATGATAGTTTTTACATTTTATAATTTAGATAAGTATTATGAAGAAGAGCTATAGCATATTATTAGAGTACTCTAGAGTTTGAACACAGACAGGTACCTGTTTTATAAGAAGTTTTCTGATTCCATTAATTTAGCTTTTTCATTTATTTCAGGCAGCAGATCTTCATGGTGAATTTATGAGAGGCAATGCAAAGTTCGGCAACTGATAGGCCATCTCCCGATGGAGAATAATCTAGGTGCTTTACTCGGTCATACCTTGGCAGGAACAAATTATTTTATATTTTTGGAGACTTTCAGTGATCGAGAGCAAAGCTAAAGTTTAAGTGAATGTCTCCAGCAAGTCTAAGATGGCCTCCTTTTTTTATCTTGATCTCTCACATTTTTGTTAAGATATTTTTAGGTTCTACTTAATCTGCCCTGAGGATAATCAATGCATTTTGTTGTTTTTAATTAAAGAAAGCTGCCGTTCTATTGTTTATATTTTACATTTACTAATTATATTTTTGGGAAATTTTTCTTGAATTAATCTATTATCTATCACTGACCTGATGCTTTTAAATTTCAAAGACAAAAAGGGAACATAAGATTATTTTAACTTTTAATTAAATATTACATCAGATGTTTTTAGAATTATTATTAAACAAAATTTAAACAAAGCAATAAATATGAACTTTATAGTCCAAAATAAATGATTAAAATTATACAAAATTATATAACTAAAAGAAATCTAAATTATACTATTTTATCCCTATTTATTGCCTTTAATTTGAGATCGGAATGTGTGCGTGTTTATGCTGAATTCTACATATATTTATACATTTTTAATATTGCTACACACACAATTCGTTACCAAAAAGTTTAAATTTGGGCGGGATAGACCGGTCAGTGAGAGACGACAGAAAAAGGTGAAACTTAAGATTCGAATACGAATCTTACTGTTTCAATATATATAGTGTAAACATGAGTGTGTGTGAGTAGAAGATGTATAATAAAATAGTATTATCGGTCTGCTAATGAAGGTGTTCATTAACTACATAAATAAAACTCAATTACATTATTTCATGAGTCGATCTATGATATTTGGACATCAATTAATAAAACATACTTTATCATCAATTATTAAATAGGTGTACAGAGGTCTGGATGTTGAAATATTGTAAAGACACGTATAGAAGTTAAAGATAAAAATTTGTCGAGTGAAGAGTTAGATGAGGTAGATTTGGAAGACTACCAGTGCAAAACTTGTTGGGGGTGGACTTTGGCTCAATTGATGGAGCTGAGAGATGTACACCTATTTGTTAAAATTTATATGGTTAAGCATTTATACTTAAGTTGGTCAGAGAATTCATAGTTAATGAAAAGAGAATGGAATGTCTTGATAAAGAAGTAGAATTTGCAGAATTCCCAAAATTAGTTCCCATGAGTCCAGAAATAGCTGAAACTAAAATAGAATGTATAGATAGCCAATCACTTCTTTTAATGATGCAAGAGATGATGAAAAGTTTAGAGGCTCGAAAAGAAAGTTCAGATGCTCAAAAACTACTTCAGATATAATGTTGCAGAAATTAGATGATCAAAACGAGAGTGCTGACGCATTATAGGAAAGAATTGAATGAAATGATGTACAATCAAAACGCAAGGTTGGATACATAGAATGATAGGCTAAATACACAAAATGAGCGCTTAGATGCATATCAAAATAGATTGAAAGAAGGGTTAAAGAAAATAGGTGTGTTAGAAGATAAAATAGATGCTCAAAAATCTTGAATAGACAATCAGTTGAAGGCCTTTAGCGAGAGTTGCAACATACAACCTGTTCGAGTAGAGGAAAGAATTAACACCTAAGAAAGTAGAGTTAAACACGCCTAGAGATGAACCAAAGGGAATCTCAAGAGTCAGTAGAAAATTTAAAATTTGTACTGAAAGAGCAGATGGAGGTCATGAAAGAAAGTTTAGAAGGAAAAAAAACTACATCAGACTAAAGAACAATTGTGGAATGAGTATAAAGACGAAATTGATAAGAAGTTAGTTAATAGTAGACAAGAAATAGTCGATCAGTTAAGTTGTCAATTTGCTTACATAGATGTAGACTGAAGAGAAGGTAAAAAATTTCAGAAAATCATTTAGAAAAGCTACAATGTAAAATAGGGAAAATAAAAAAGCAAGTAACGGAATTCATCAGCAGGTTCATAGTATCGAGGTTCAGTCTAATTGTTTGGTGGACAGATTTAAAATTGGGATAGATAGTAGATTTCAGACATCAGATGAAAATCAGCACGCTTTATAAATTGAAATGGAGAAAGATCTTTAACAGGTTCAGAGAAAATTGGGTATAGTAGGCCAAAAGGTAAATGAGTGGTCAGGCAAAAAATAGAGCTTACTCCTAAGATAAGTAGTCAAATAAATCGAATTAAGGCAGAACAACAAGAATATGGACAAGACATAGAGATTAAAATAGAACAAAATCAGGTTATATCTAGTCTAAATTTACAGTGTGAAGAAATGAAATTTAATTGTAAAATAGCTGGAGAAGACAGTGATCATAATTTCCATAATTTAGAGATGAGTATAAAAAGAAATGAGACAAAAGAAGCTTATCCGTATATAAGTAGTTTCAATACAGAGAAAAGAAATAATATAGTCAATAAAACTTTGACAGATTATAATTATAGGAGACAAAATAGTAATTATAATAATAAAAGTATTAATAAAAATATTGCAAATTTTAAGACAAAGATACGTTGTAAAATGAAAATGGATTGTATACAACCAATATTCTTCAAACTGCAAAATAGTGATAGTATGTTGTGGAAAGATGACGAGATAAAATGCAAAATGTAAAACTGTTTTCATAGAATAAAGTTCATTTATATGTAGTAATATTTTGATGTAGGTTAGTGATAAGACCCAATGTAAAATGAAGAGTGATCTCACAGGGTTTGATTCCATCCACTTATTTGGTTATATAATGTCTATATTTTTAAGTAGTAAGATTGGATGTAAAATGAAAATTCTTTTCAAAAGATTTTCTTTAGTAAAACAATTTAATGATATTATAGATTTATTATTTGGTAATAATATTAACAGTAAGCTGAGATAGTTATTTATTAAATATTCCTTGCTGGAATATGAGATAGTAGATAAGTTGATGTTGTTAAGGAACGTACAATGCATGGAGATTGAAACCTATTCCATTGGAAACAGAATAAGTAGAAGATATGATACCAGTAAACCTGAGATATATACACACATTATGTAGTTTAAATTTGATTAGCAATTGAACAATAGATAAATGACAACAAAAATTTTTTACATAACGAAGGGCGACTGTAACCCTTGTTTTTTTTTTTTGTAAATAAATTAATGGTTGGGAAATAAACAGTAGGATTAGTAGATAACTATATTGGAGAAAAGATATCAACTATATTGGAGAAGCCAATGACCGTATAGCTTGAATTTAATGTAGAGATAAAGGTATGTTTGTATTTTTATCTAAAAGTGTAGTGTATTATTATTATTATGTTGAGAAAAAGAGGATTGACAATTGTACACATTATAATATCTTAAAAATGTTGAATTATATAAGTCTAAACAAAATGGTCTTATTAATCATAATATTTAGAAACGAAAATGATAGTACGAATTAAAATTGAACTTATTATAGATAGCATTTGTTTGACATTTCTTTACATGAGAATAAGTTTAAATTTTCAGGAAAATATGAAGGATATTCCCTATCTGGTATTATGAATACGTGCGTGCATTGGTATGTGTGATGTATATATAATTTATTTTCATCGTGGAAATTTATGCATAATACTGTATACTATTTGACAGTATAATAAAAATAATTTATTTTATATAAGTTTTAAAGGAATTGATTATTGTTTTCAGTTCTAAATTTGATTTTAAGTTTTAGATCGCATGTTAATAAATTGGTAATAATTGAAAGACAGCTATTTAAAATCTGATTGGCTGTCTGAGAGATTATCGCGCATATGAAAGACTAGCAAACTTTCAGTTATTACCAATTTATTAACAACATGCGATTTAGACAAATATTATTTACATATGTTGCTGATAAATTATACTAACATCTAGAAAATTGCGGTGTAGTAAATCGGAGATTTCGCGCTGTAATATCTTAAATTAATAACACAATTAATGATAAGTGTATATGTTTATATATTCAAGCTTTCAGGCCAAGATGCTTAAGACTGGCTTATATATATATATATAGTTAAGTTGATAAAAGGTTGGTATCATCCTTTTCTTGTCAAAATCTCTGTTGTGTGTCGAAGCCTGATCGTTCTTAAGACAGCTGTTTAAAATCTGATTGGTTGTCTGAGAGATTATCGCGCATGTGAAAGACTAGCAAACGTTCAGTTATTACCAATTTAAGTTTTAGACAAACTTATTTATTAAAAATCATTTCTATAAAATATCCACCATTATTTTTTTTTTAGTTGTATATTTCTCATAGATCAAAGAGGGAAAAAGGTTTCAAAATAAGTGTGAAAGAAATAAAATCAAACTAATGAGAATGGAAATCAATAAACCAATCAAAATTTAATAAATGAGGTCAAAGGTTGACTGAGCTACACTGGAGGGGGGGGGAGCAAGAATCGGTAGATATAAAAGAGAAAGCAAAATTTGCCGGTGGTTCTTTTTATAAAAGCTAGTGCTAAGAAACGTTAATTCCTGATTCTCTGTTGTGATCATCTGCTTCAGATAAGAGTTAGATAAACTGAAGAATTTAAAGTTGTAATTATAAATTTTATTAAACGCTCACTATTATTTCAGTAATAGTTTTAACAAGGCTGTAAACCTTAGCAATGGGCGTCTGAAAAAATCGTCACTAGGGAACTCTGTAGGTCTTTAAAACACATGCTTACGCTAAGAAGAAAAGAGAGAATCCCTTCTTTACTTCGACCTACTTTTATATATAAATACTTCGATCTACTTTTATATATAAATAGGTGAAGCAGAAGTGTTTTGATCTAAGATGCAAAGCTACTTAATGCTTCACCTAATTATAGTCCAAAAGTTGGTAGAATATATTAATACCGCGAAATCTCTCGATTTACTTCATGAGTGTAATGAAAATGATCTTAAAGACCTACAGAGGTACCTCGTGACGATTATTTCAAAGCTTGCTAAGGTTATAAGCTTTATTAAACCCACTATTATTTCAGTAATAGTGAGCGTTTAATAAAATTTATAATTACAACTTTAAATTATCGTAACTATATTTCTGTAGGTCTATAAGACACATGCTTTCGTTAACTCGTAGTAAATCGTAGAGATTCCGTCTAGTACTTCAACCTACTTTATATATAAATACTTCGATGGACTTTTATATATAGGTGAAGTATTTAAGTAGCTTTACACTCTTAGATCAAAACACTTCTGCTTCACCTATTTATATATAAAAGTAGGTCGAAGTAAAGAAGGGATTCTCTCTTTTTTTCATAGCGTAAGCATGTGTTTTAAAGACCTACAGAGGTCCATAGTGACGATTTTTTCAGACGCTCATTGCTAAGGTTTACAGCCTTGTTAAAACTATAAACTGAAGAAGTAAATAGTTATAAACATGATATGAACAGCTTAAAGATATATATAGTTGTGGCTGCCTCTCTTTTAAAATTAATGTTGACAAGGTTCATTCGCAACAAAAGTTTATTATATTATACCTCAATCTTTATATTTGGCCTTCAACATTTCATTTAAAAGAAGATCTCTCAGGAACAAACATTTAATACTACATATTTTAATCCGTGGCTTAATTTAAAACTATGAATTGGAAATGTATTTAAAATACTCATTATTATTATTTTTATTGTCATATCTCTACGCAGTTAAAATTCACTGGGATAAGGTTTAATGTGTTAATCTTTTTTATTTGAATCACTTAGATATGCAAGTGACATTTATCAAATGTACAGGAAATAATTGCTGAAAATAAATTAGCAAATCTACTTCATCACTTATGAAATCAAACCTTGGAATATAATATACGTGGGAATCTATGATCTATAACGCTAGTTTTGTTTAAAATTGTCTCTTAAAAGGAAAAATTCAAAAAATGAAGCATGGAAAAATAAAGTTAAAGATTAAATATCTTAAACCAAGCATCTGGATTTGAGCCCGGGAACAAAAGTGTTTAAAAACGAAAGTAACCTGCAGAATTATTTATCAACGCTTTTGGATTATCGCGATTAAAAAGGAGAATACCTATTGTTAACGTAGCTACATTCTGGATGAAATTAATCTTATAGAATCCAATAATCCTTAAAGCGAGATAAATCTAACGTGTTTGTTATGGTCATGGATTAAACAATGGTAAATTCAGCTCCCGAAGGAACCCTAAGAGACAATTCGTAATATTTTATTCATTTATTTCTTTACCTTTTATTTATATATTTGTTATGTTTAGTAGACAGTTAACATACATAGGGAAATTTTAAAAAAAATGTGACTTCATAAGAAACTAATGAAGTAAAAAAATATATTAATGTGCAGTAAAAGTAAAAAAGCAAGAAAGCTTATATTTGTCATATGATAAAATTTTCAAATCGCAATTATATGCCTATGGTTAGATTGATTAATTTCATTTGAATAGTCATTGCTATGTCTTGAAAAATAGATGCGATCTGTTTTAATCATAAACCTTGGATAAGTGTTTCTGGATGTTTGACTTTTAAAATTAATGCAGTTTATGGACTTTATTCATGGTTGGTTAAAACTTATCATTTTGCATCAGTACTATGATGACCCTGTGCGTTATGTGTAAAGTTGTAAATGCCGATTATTGCTGAGGTGAGAATTATCGTACAACCTTGAAGAGGTAGATAGAGAATAACTTATCATTTAATTACTGTGTATGCAGGTAGTGAGAGATCGAGGACTTGAATCCAGCTCCATTTGTACTTATTATCTAAGTAGGGAATTATTTACATAGTTGTGGTAAAATGTTTTGCATGCTTTTTAAAAGTAAATGTGCAGAGACTAGTTCCTCACATCATGATTAGCCTCAGGAAAAAGGCAGTTCCCTAGTTTATGCTCACATATGAAAGAATGAATAATTTGTTTAATTCCCCTTACAAAGGCACTGCATTGTGAAGTACTGAGTAGCAATATAGAATGCATGGATGGCCTTTGCAGGGAAGTATAAAAGTTGCTATGGCAGGATTAAGTTCATAACCATATGTATGTATTAATTGGAAAATGACACAGAATTGCTTTGATTTAGTTAATATGTAATCAAAATTTATGGATGGGAAATATGAACATCGGCAAGCTGTTGCAACATACTACCCTATCCACATGAATACGGTCTCTAGACTGATAACATAACGATCATCATTACAGAGGGATGGCAATGAGTATTTAGTAGGAATGTAAATAGAACTATTGCTTCATATTTCAAACAATTACTTTCAATTAATGAATAGTCAGAAAATTAGGGTATAATATGATCTTTACATAGAAAATAAAAAATCTCATTGCTTGTTGGAGTAGTGAAATTTATAGTTATTGTAGTAAAGTGGGCCAAAAATTTGAATAGGCTGTTGGTTAAAGTTATCATATTTATATTAAAATGCGGAATTCTAATTCCATGCTTAACCGCATTAACATTTAAATAGAATCAAAGGTCAAAACAATGATTAAGGTTTAATTTTGAAATTTAAATAATAGGAAAGTTTATATATTATAGTCCTTAAAATAGTATACCTTGTTGGTATTATTTCATACTAATCTGAAAACGTAATTAATGTTAATTTCATTTGGAAAGAAATTAAATTTTTATTTTGCATTATGCAAAGTATATAATATTTGAGAATGTTATGGTACTGTATCGATTACATATGTTTTCTTTTTAGTATTTCAAGATAATAAACATTTGTTATTGTATAAATTTACATTTGTGTCTTATGTTTTGATATTTGAATATCTAGAACCATACACCGCGTCTCTAAAATGAATATTACTATGTACTACCGCAACCAATTTTATAAATATGATATCATTACAATGTGTTAAGACCAGATTACATTTAAATTTATGAATTGTTCTATATCTGTTGATTTCCATAGTTTACATCTATCAGTCTGTATCTCATAAAGTAGCTGCTTTAAGGAATTATTGTCATAGGAATAATACATTAAATAATTCTAGTGGGGTAGCTTTGTTTCAGAAATGTCAATTTTATAAAGATTACCTGAGGGTTGGTTACTCTGATAAATTTGTTAAAAGTATTTTATTTAATAGTAATATTTGTAATAATATTTGTAAGGATGTAAAGGATAGAGAAAAATATGATTTTATTTCTTTGCGATTTAAATTGTCTTCTTATAAAATTGTATGTAGAAATAGTAAATTGTTTGGAAGTAAAAAAAATGCTTGGAAAAAGGGTGTTACATTGAATAATTAATTAAATAATACAAAAGAAACTTTTGATAGAAAGACTATTCTTGGTGTAGTATATTTTATCCTTTGTTTATTTTGTAAGAAGGTCTGGCTAGGTCAGAGTAGTTTGAGTTTAAATGAAAGATTAAAGGTTCATAAAAGTAGAGTTAAAAATAGATATCTTATTTCTGCTTTGTATGTCCGTGAAAAAGATACAGGCCACACTATTAATTTTGATGAAGCTAAAGTGATCTTCTTTGAGAAAAATGAAATCAAAAGAAGATTTAAAGAATCTTTATTACTGAAAATTTATTATTCTGAAGCAATTAACTTATTTAAGAGTTCTTTTAATATTAAGGGTTGATGGGAAGTGAATGGATTTATGGGTAATGTTTAACATTTATACATATTTTGTAGTTTTTGTAGTTCTTTATACTCATGAAGTCTGCCTGTAGCAGGGAAACCTTTGGTTGTGTTTTAATATTATTTTTTTTGCTGGTCTGGTTGAATTTTTGAATTTGGGGTAATTTTAATTATATTTTGACTAGTTTAGCTTTACGCTTGTAATCATATATATATATATTGTACCAAACGGAATGAAAGTGAAGATCGAATCTAACCGCAAAACGATATCTGCAACTACCAGGGCGCCATCTAGGCATTTAAACCTAGAAAAATTTATAGAGTAGGCAGATACGCGCTGTTAAGATTCCACTTTCTTTAAATATTCCGACCGTTAGCCCAAGTCACTAGCTCAGCGGAGACGCAGAGATAAAAATCTATAAATTTTACATCTTAAATATAAAAGAATAAAAGCCACTGCCAGAAATTAACATATAAAAATATTTATTTACGCACATATAAAATAATATTTAAATTTTGAGGAATAAGTTTAACATTTTAGATTTTTATATTAACTTTTAATTTTACATTTAACTAAGTTTCAATGAGTTTAATTATTATTTAGATAGTCAAGTATGAATAGACTACATAGATCTGCATTTGAAAAGAAAATATTCTTCCCTGATTTAACCTTAGGCAACAAATTTCGCAATCAACTGGCGCCAATCCATCTGATACATTCATGTATTCAATGTAGCATGATACGACAACACAAAATACTATATTGTCAGGAATGTACATCTGAACAATAAGTAGAAATAGAGAAGAGATTGACTCTCCACCAACAGGAATGTGACATCTGTTGGCAAGTAGATCAATAAACAAAAAACTCCATAGGAATGGACTGCGGTCTTCTGCCGACTTACAAACCCATCCATAGGCAAACAGAGGGTGTGTGGCGTATATCTATAATCCTGCCCGTAGCGGACCTCATACTACATCTACTAATTACACAAATATATCCAATCCATTGAACCAATTCAACTATGAAATGAATAACCTAAGATTACCCTCCCTTAATATAACTTTACAAACTATATAGCCATTCACGCCCGACTTAATTTTAACATTTAAATACGTTCGCACAGATTTGTTTAAAAATGTTGGGTATAGATCGATTACATAGATTCCACGGTCAAAAACATTTCAAAATAAACATAAACGATCAAAATACAAAATTATTGATACCGACAATCGCAGAGGGAAACTTATAAGTAACCCAATAGTATTCACCATAAGATACTTGCGTTGTCACCAATAACTTAAAAGACATCCGAATAAATACATTTTAGATACTCACCGTAAGGTATCATTATTTATCGAATGTCTATATATTTTGATCAAATATGAAACCAAAATATAATTAACCGCAAACGAATCTATGCAAGCGTCTATAAACAACTTAAATTTCATACATTTAAATAATCTTTACAATAAGAAAAAAAAAATGGAAATGATGTTTATCATTCGGAAAACATATAAAATTAAACATTATTAATTTGATTTAAAAACTTACAAAAGTCAGATAAGAGTCCGTTTTAACATTTCAGTTGGCTTGTTTATCAATTTGTAAACTTGACGAACGTTCTTAATTGATTTTAACAATTGTTCATTTCATATAGCTTATGGCCTCTGCTTTCAATTCCCGCGACGCCTCCGTTGGAAGGTAATGTTCTGGAGATGGCAATAGCTGGTTCAAGGTATCACAGTCTTTTCATTTTTTTTTTTTATAGAGAGTGTGGTATGTGCGTCATACCACATCTCTCAAACACACAATGCTGGAACTGTCCGAAAAAACTGTCTTTCCCTTTTTATATTATCCACAAGGATTCAATGAACAAAACGTCACTAGTCTATCACTTTCGTTAGGGTCCGAGCCAAGGCTTAGTGCTTCCATTGGTCAAGCTAAAATTTCTTTCTTCTCTTATCTAACTTTTCATCTGACTTTTTAATTACACAGCTTTTAGATAATTAATAAACAATCATTTCCATTTACAGATTACAGGAATTAATTAATACCTGTTTTTATTTTAACTTACGTTATTTTTTTATTAAAATATTTTTATATTTCAACCTTGTATTTTTTTATTAAAAAAAATACGTTCAAATACTTTTTTTTTTTTTTGTTTATGAAAAAAAATATTTTTAAAGTTTAGCATCTGTGCGAATATATACGTTTAACAATATTTTAATTTTAGCGTTTAGTTTTTTACTTTTATTTGCGAACTTTTATTAAGTTTTTATTTTAAATTAATGTAACGACATATTTATATATCGTTACATATCAGTAAACTTCCTCAAAAAACAAAAAACATTAAAAAAAAAAAAAGAATTTACTTAGTGTTAGTAATTACGTTACACAAATTGATTATATATGAAAATTTCAAAAGGACAAAACTTTTTTTTTTTTACAAGACAAAACTAATTACACACAAATATAATGATTAAAAAAAAATGTTGACTGTTGATTCCTTATTACCAGCTAAATTTCTGCCCCCTCCCTTCCAAGTTTCTTTTCTTCAACTTTTAAGTATTATTTAGGCAAGTTAAACGATTAGATTTTAAACAAGACTTTTTTTAAAAAAAAAAAAAAAAAATGATTTAGATTTATTATTACGTTTTATTTATTAGTTTTTATTCCTCGAATTTATCTTTACATATGCGCAATTTTTCTTACTGGCAGTACCTTTTTAAACAAAACTTCAAACTGCAACTCCACGTCAATACAACCAATCTATTTATACTATTTCAGAAAAAAAATTTACGGGCATGATTCACTTTTAAAATTCTCAGGGCACTCGTGTTTATTAAAGATCGGCCCAAGTTGGGTAGCCAGTTTGTACCAATCGGAATGAAAGTGAAGATCGAATCTAACCGCAAAACGATATCTGCAACTACCAGGGCGCCATCTAGGCATTTAAACCTAGAAAAATTTATAGAGTAGGCAGATACGCGCTGTTAAGATTCCACTTTCTTTAAATATTCCGACCGTTAGCCCAAGTCACTAGCTCAGCGGAGACGCAGAGATAAAAATCTATAAATTTTACATCTTAAATATAAAAGAATAAAAGCCACTGCCAGAAATTAACATATAAAAATATTTATTTACGCACATATAAAATAATATTTAAATTTTGAGGAATAAGTTTAACATTTTAGATTTTTATATTAACTTTTAATTTTACATTTAACTAAGTTTCAATGAGTTTAATTATTATTTAGATAGTCAAGTATGAATAGACTACATAGATCTGCATTTGAAAAGAAAATATTCTTCCCTGATTTAACCTTAGGCAACAAATTTCGCAATCAACTGGCGCCAATCCATCTGATACATTCATGTATTCAATGTAGCATGATACGACAACACAAAATACTATATTGTCAGGAATGTACATCTGAACAATAAGTAGAAATAGAGAAGAGATTGACTCTCCACCAACAGGAATGTGACATCTGTTGGCAAGTAGATCAATAAACAAAAAACTCCATAGGAATGGACTGCGGTCTTCTGCCGACTTACAAACCCATCCATAGGCAAACAGAGGGTGTGTGGCGTATATCTATAATCCTGCCCGTAGCGGACCTCATACTACATCTACTAATTACACAAATATATCCAATCCATTGAACCAATTCAACTACGAAATGAATAACCTAAGATTACCCTCCCTTAATATAACTTTACAAACTATATAGCCATTCACGCCCGACTTAATTTTAACATTTAAATACGTTCGCACAGATTTGTTTAAAAATGTTGGGTATAGATCGATTACATAGATTCCACGGTCAAAAACATTTCAAAATAAACATAAACGATCAAAATACAAAATTATTGATACCGACAATCGCAGAGGGAAACTTATAAGTAACCCAATAGTATTCACCATAAGATACTTGCGTTGTCACCAATAACTTAAAAGACATCCGAATAAATACATTTTAGATACTCACCGTAAGGTATCATTATTTATCGAATGTCTATATATTTTGATCAAATATGAAACCAAAATATAATTAACCGCAAACGAATCTATGCAAGCGTCTATAAACAACTTAAATTTCATACATTTAAATAATCTTTACAATAAGAAAAAAAAAATGGAAATGATGTTTATCATTCGGAAAACATATAAAATTAAACATTATTAATTTGATTTAAAAACTTACAAAAGTCAGATAAGAGTCCGTTTTAACATTTCAGTTGGCTTGTTTATCAATTTGTAAACTTGACGAACGTTCTTAATTGATTTTAACAATTGTTCATTTCATATAGCTTATGGCCTCTGCTTTCAATTCCCACGACGCCTCCGTTGGAAGGTAATGTTCTGGAGATGGCAATAGCTGGTTCAAGGTATCACAGTCTTTTCATTTTTTTTTTTTATAGAGAGTGTGGTATGTGCGTCATACCACATCTCTCAAACACACAACGCTGGAACTGTCCGAAAAAACTGTCTTTCCCTTTTTATATTATCCACAAGGATTCAATGAACAAAACGTCACTAGTCTATCACTTTCGTTAGGGTCCGAGCCAAGGCTTAGTGCTTCCATTGGTCAAGCTAAAATTTCTTTCTTCTCTTATCTAACTTTTCATCTGACTTTTTAATTACACAGCTTTTAGATAATTAATAAACAATCATTTCCATTTACAGATTACAGGAATTAATTAATACCTGTTTTTATTTTAACTTACGTTATTTTTTTATTAAAATATTTTTATATTTCAACCTTGTATTTTTTTATTAAAAAAAATACGTTCAAATACTTTTTTTTTTTTTGTTTATGAAAAAAATATTTTTAAAGTTTAGCATCTGTGCGAATATATACGTTTAACAATATTTTAATTTTAGCGTTTAGTTTTTTACTTTTATTTGCGAACTTTTATTAAGTTTTTATTTTAAATTAATGTAACGACATATTTATATATCGTTACAATATATATATATATATATATATTGTAACTTCTGTATTCTTCACTTATTCACTTTATTATATTTATGAATGCCCAGGCGCCAATTCTATACAAGATAGAATAAAATTTATAACTGTAAATTGCTTTTAAAGTTATTTAAAAGATTTTATACTGTAGTTATTTTATGGCTTAGCTCATTTGAGGTTATAGGATATGGTATTCATATAGGATGCCAATAAAAGAAATAGAACATTTATGGATAACAATTCTGTAACACTAATTTAATCGTATGCCACACATTTATTCAATTATAAAACCATTGCAAAATTATCATTTATCACATTTATTATAGGATAGACAATGATGAAGACTGGGTGCCTTTATATCTACATCACCATCTATTCTAAGCAAAGTAAAATATAATATTGGCACTGTAATATTGGGATCTATCAACTGCAGACAAATTAAATAAATTCACCTATACTAGAAAATCTAGATATTCTATAACTATATTATGTTGACCATATGTGTGTGTGTGGAAATGGAGAATCAAATGTATATAACAAAACAATTCATATGGAATTTTAATTCAATAAAATATTTATTGAAAATCAAAGACAAAATAAATAAATAAATAAAAAATATTATTTTATGCACCTTGCTAACCAATTACATTTCTCTTACAGCAAAACCAAAATTGACTAATATTTAATATATGAATCATATATTTTCGAATATGTGCATTTTTATAACATTGTAATTATAATGTATTTCTAAAACATACTTTTATTAGCTTATTTATAAAATACATAGTGCAACAAATTAATCATTTTTCTATACATATTATAAACATTTATCAAACACTTATCTGTTATAATCAGTGTATATCAACTAACATTAACTATACCAAATTGAAGAAAGGAAGGAAAAAAAAACAATAAACAAACATTTACACCTATATACGTGAGGGTTAAATAATATCTCCAAACTCAATCTAAATAATATAATCATCCCTCAACCATTTCTACCTCCAAATACACTCAATATACTTCTTACATAAACTTATAACAGACAATGTTTTAATTCTTTATTTTTTTAAATAAACTTCATTAACGAAATTGAAGCAAAATAAATATAATTTTTTTAAAAATAATAATAACAATTTATAGCATCACGCACACATCCAAATATATAATCACCTATAATATAATTTCTAGATCATATAAAATAATAGATTATCATATTATAATAATAAGAAGTTACATTGTTTGTTTGTTTTTTAAAGAAAAAAAAATATTGATTGTATATCTATTATAATGAAAAATACTTATCAATATCCAATCATTACATGTTAAGTTTTTTTGTTAAAAATTTAAAAGTTGAAAGAAACATACATATCAATTTCAAAGACAACAGTAAATTATAACATAAAAAAAAATGTCCATCCGATTGTTAAAGCATAATTTGTTAAGAATGACAATAGTTTTTTTTTTTTTATCCTAGAATTCGTGATAGGCATTATAAATAACATTTGCATGCATTGGAATTATTTTATTATATATGCGCGAATAGCAAAGTTATACAGTATTAAATTATCCTCTTGATATAAGATTAAATGGATAAACTCTTTCATTTTAAATTTTATTTTGCAGACTATTGATAGAAAATTCTTAAAATTGAAAACACACATCAAGCGTTTAATTATAGCATTCAATAAGAAAATTTTAGCTAGCTTTATTTTAAATAATTTTGTCATTCTGAGATTATTTATCTTTGGTAATACTTTAAAACAAATTATAACTAATTAGCTTACATAACATTCAGGCATTTTAATGGTAGTGAACATGGATCATCATTTGACAGAATTTTGGAGCTGGCTTCCCTTTGGGGGTTTATCTCTTCATTTTTATATTATTCCAGTAGTATAATAGAAAATCCTCCACAGGTATATTATCAGAATCATCGCAATGTTTTTTTTTTATTTGTTCTAATACTCTTAGAGAGTTATTCATTCTTTTAAGCTTTATTTTTTTTATATCTTCTTCCTTGGAATTTTTTTTATACTTTCCTTCAAGTTTTAAACTTTCTGTCTCTTTTCCCACTCACGCCCTCTGTCTTTTTTATTACCATCAACTTTGGAAGTGTGCCAGAATTTTTACTTATAAAATTTTAACAATATAATATTTGAATGGAATAAAACATAATAATAAAAAATATTAATATTAATTTACAAATGTTATTCACTAATATACAAATAATTTTTATCATTTTAAATATAAGATTATGAACAATACATAATTAGTAAAATATAAATAAGGAAAGTCTAATTAATAATATATCTATGTATCTGCTTATTATGATATGTAAATTTTTCTACTACATACAAACATCCCTGATGTTGTTCATTCTCCTCTTCTACTACTGAACATATATAATCCAAAACTCTACCAATCAATACACCCAATTAAAGTTTTAATTTAAAAAAGAAAACCTAATTTTAAATAGCAAATTACATCACAATTCATTTTTCTAAGATAATTAACTTTAGCCATTATTAGCACCAATGTGAACTTCCACATTTCTTTCTGGTGCCAACCTGGAAGGTCACAGTATATATATATATATATATATATATATATATATATATATATATATATATATATATATATATATATATATATATATATATATATTATTGAAACAGTATGCTCTGCTTTGCAGATCTTCATTTCACCTTTAATCACCTCATTCCTACCCTCATACCTTAGTTTAAACCCCAGTGTATTGTAATGTGTTTGCAATGCTGAAAATCCCACCTAATTTCAAACCACTAGTACAGTGCTAATGTTATATATATTTGTATAACTTATGCCCAGTATAAATAAAATGTTATAAATTATGTGCATGTACGCATAAAAGAGATTTATTTAAAAAGTAGGTTATATAGGTCATAATTGTGCACACACTGTGAAATATTTATTTTAAAACTTAAGTTAAAATAATAAATTATTTAAAATTATTTTGTTTGAATCTATTTACAAAATATATTACATTTGTAATATTTGTTTTTGATTTAAAATAAAATTATATTTGTCTCGTAAATAGATTCAAATATTGAAAATTAAAAGTAAAATAATTTTCTTTTAGATTTTAAAATCACACCACATATTTTCTGTTTAAAATAAATGAGAGCTGGTAAGAAAAAATAGCTTTAATTAATTAATGTTCTAGGAGCCTATCTAGAAATACAGCAGATGTCCACTTAAGGTCATTTCTTTTAATTAGCAAAAGTTTTTTTTATTAAATCAAAGTTTTAATCCGGATGTTGAGGGGAAAATTAACAATAGAAATTAATTAAAATTTTGTTGAATTCCTTTGGACATTCGGATGGATTTTATTACATCTGATAAGACGGCAAATTTTGGAATATTTTTGTAAAGCTCCAGGCAGTTGTATTGTATAAATCTGCTTTATATAGAAGGTTTTTCTTTTGTTTGTCATTCTAGGTATTTTTACTCTAAGAATTCTAAGCATATTTCTGAGCAATTATATTATTCTATTCTATTCTATTCTAGCTGGCTTTAAGATTAGGCTATTATAGCTTATCCTATTATAATTCTAAGCTTCCTGAGACTTTCTGATGATCTAATTGCTACTTACCTGCAAACTTATGTATTTGAAGCTGAGTTTTCATCTTCAAATAGATTTACCATGTTCTAAAATATCACTTTAAATATCTATGAAGCACCCCACCTTTAAAATTGTAATCTTCAAAAAGACGGAGTAGAGCTGGCAAGAAGGTTATTTTTCCCTCAGGAATGTCTGGCCACTGCTCCATACCATCTGAAGCCATCACATAGGAAACCCTAAAACTGCTACTGCTGCTAAAATATGAACTATAACCAGAGTTTGCTGCTGAGCCATATGGACACTGCTGACAATCAATCTACCTGAAACTACCTGCAAATGCTTCTAACGAGGTAACCCCAAAACTTAACCCAAGAGCTCTTGTGATTATTTCCTCTAATTAATAAGCTATAGCTATTTAAATTGTTTTCCATTTTACTTTACCTTACCATTGTTTCTTTTTTAAAATGTTATAATGTAATCAGTATTTTTCACTCTCTATCCTTGGGTTAATATTTTATATTTATTAATCTGTTTCTTTTCTTTTATTATGATAGTGTGCCAGAATAGTCTTTGACCGAGTGAATTATTCCCTTGCAATTAAGGCATTTTAAAATTATAAATTGTTTCCCATTTTGTTATCTCGTGTCATTCGTTCGAGAGATATTCTACTGTTAGTCAAAGTGTATAATAATTTTATAGTTTAAAATCCACATGTTATCAATTTTAACCTAATATGTGCGAGGTCAATGATTAAATGTGTAACAAATGCATGATTGCGTAAATAAATTTATGCTTTCTTATAAAACCCCACAAACATGCATTTTCCCATTTTAAAATGTATATTGTTTTGCTTTAATTTCAAAGCTTGTAATTTGAGGTCGAGAATGGACAGACTTTCTTTAAATAATTATTTGGGGCTTTGATTGCGCATTTTCTTAATCTAAGTGAATCCCTTTTTGTATACTTTATATACTTTAGTCGAGTGTTGCTAGTAGGTGTTTTGCATGTTTCAACACCGCTTTGCTTCTCCTAAAGGGCTTTAAACAGCTAAGACCGTTTCGCCTTTCACTTTCTGCGGTTCCCAGTCAGAGTGTGTACTTAAATGTCACACCTGGGAATGCGATGCAGCTGTCACCCGGTCACTAAGATTTGGACGAGTCCAGACTTCGGCTGCTTGTGACACCACATTCCTATGGACTTATGGTGAGATGCCCCCCGTATTTATCTCATATATCCATTATATAATTTTACTTATTATTTGCAAAGCTCCAGTGATTTAAACATATAACACCCTCCATCCTGTATTGAAATCACTCACTAGCAACACCGACCTCCCAATATAACTTAATTATGTCTATAAATAATAATGCCTTAGTCACATTCCCACCTTATAGCTTAACAAGCATTAGTCCATTCTATTCTTGAATTCAAGAAATGTTATATTAAACTTTTATGTTGCAAAATATTTTATTAAGCTCTTTCTAATTTACTCAAAGCACCTCACACATCTTCACAAACTCTTTTAAGCACATTATTGTAATATTGTATTAGCCCAAGGTATAGACAATATATTAACCATTTCAATGTAAATTGTCAGTAATATTGTTACCTTAAATACCATTTTAGTAAATGTCACTGTCTAACATATGCAAACAGTGGGCATTATATATATATTTGATATGTTAATAAATCTTTTAAATCTTATAAAACCAATTTTGATCTTTTATTTTATTGATCCCTATCACTGTCTCGGTCTATATATATATATATATATATATATATATATTTGATATGTTAATAAATCTTTTAAATCTTATAAAACCAATTTTGATCTTTTATTTTATTGATCCCTATCACTGTCAAAAGAAATGTATATATATATATATATATATATATATATATTATACATTTCTTTTGTACCATCCATAGACGTTAGTTAGCAAGTCCAAACTTATATCATGATAGAGTCTCTTTCTTTCTCCCTGACCACCTGGCACCAGTAAAAGGGATATATTATTAGTAGTATCAGATGCGTTATCATGTAGGTGGCGATGTGGAATTTAGACTTTAGATTCGAACCTAGGATATCTAGAAGGCAACACTTCCTAGAGTGTTCAGTTTCATGTTTATGGTTTGAATTATGCAATGGGTTAGCGAGATAGATGAATATGACTGTTACATATAAACACCCATGGGCACCAATTCTATTGATCATAGAATAAACTATTAGTCTGATTTTGTCTTATAATTATTAATCAGGCTCTTAAATGATGTTCTACCTTAGCTTAGATCATTTGAGGTCTACAGAGGTCTATAATGTCTAAAATGTATATTAGATGTGGGAGGAAACATTTTGATTAATAGTAACAAAACCTCTATTATGTTTTAAAATTAATAAAGAATTAAAATTGGTAAAGTTTTACCATTTAAATTGACAAACTATAGCCTATACCTCATCTCCTCCCATCACCCACATGCATTGAACAACCTCTACTATGTTAGAAAATTAAATTAATAAATAAAAATGTAATGCTGATTAACTATACTGCCTGGTAAGTTAGAGTTAAATATAAAATAAAACGTAACATTACTTAACTTTTAATTGTACAGCAATTTAAACTAAGTAACTGACTCAATGTCTAATCTAAAATAATAAGTGAATATCTCAGGGAAATAATTTATTGCATGTCTTAATTTTAAATCTATGCTTCTCACCATTATAAAAGTAATGATATAAATTAAGCAATATCCTAACAAAATAATGGTAGTTAGATAATGAAAGAAATAGGGTGCATTTTGATTTCAATTCATCATCTAAATAATAAAATTTTCAGAGAATCATTAAATAATCAACATTTCATACAGGGTCTGTATCAAAGAAAGCAATATCAGCAGATATTAACATGTTCATCATCAAATTAAATGGAATAGTGCAATCATATCATATTAGATATGTAAATGTGTGTGCATGTGTGGAAATATGAAGTACGAATGCATGTCAAAGAAGAATTCTGAACACAACTTTAAATAAATAAAACATTTATTTACAAGCATAACTTAAATAAACATTTGTTTTAATAATTGACACATATACATGTTTTGATGATTCCAACAATAATGGTTAAATGGTCTACCTGAGAGCGAGTAACATAAAGATAACTTTCTATATTTTATTTTAAACATATGCCCGGTATCAGTGAATTTTGATAGACTTATGGAAGAAACATTATATTTTCAGTACTAAAATAATAACACAAACTAAACTTCTTTTTATTTTACTTGCAATTCTGATAAACCTATGACACAGAAACATTATGATACTACCCTAAGATAATTAAACATAAAATTATTCTACATTTGGGATTTTATTTTCAATACCCTCAAGCTACCAATTACTTATAATATGCTCATGAAAAATAAAACACTATTAAATACGGACATTAACTTATAAGATTTAATTAAAGTTCTTGGCATTTTATATCAAATGCATATGAAACAAAATGAGAGGGGTTTTAAATCTAAGAATAAGAGTAACATTAACAGTAAGAGTAAAAATGTACTTTACAAATTAAATGAATAATTCTATTAATTAGTCATACTTTGTCTTCTCTTGCTTGCTCATTCAAATGATGGAATTTTATGAAAGTTGATTGTACGAAATCTAAATAACTAATTTAAAATGATTTGAAACAACAATTAAAGAGTTACACATTAATGATGGATTTCTCCATACCTTCTTAATTAATACTTTATGCATGCATCTGAATTCTGCTATCTGTTATAAAATAATCAATATAACTAAATCCAATCAGTTTACTTATAAAATTGGGATAAAGATCATAATACAGATGATGATAATGGCCAACCAAGATTTAATACTAATTCTACTTCAGCTGTTCTGTGAGAAAATATCAATTCTACTTTCAGTTTCCTTTTTTATCAGCAAACTATCTCACACTTATCTATGAATAAAAGATGAAAAACATTCCATATGGCACATGGGGATAAAAGGCTTTCCTAACTCTAATCATCGGAATAACTAACTACATAATAGATCCCAAGTTTAAATTCTGAGAATTACAAACTGGCATGGACATGGTGTCATTACCAAATAAGAGAGATACACTACTTGGTTTCTCATACTATAATTCATAAAACACAGCTACTAAATCTGGAGGATACAATCTACTCCTAACAAATACTTCAATAAGCTAAGGGAGAGTTTTCTCAATCCCAATAATATACTATATAATCCACCCATATCAAATACTCAAATAAATTAAAGGAAGAGCTTAACTCAATTCAATATACTATATAACATAAATAACTTCATTCTGCATAGCCACTAAATACATTTCAAACTAAGCATAATAAAGAAATAATAAATTCACATTTTAATAAATCTCCAATCTTTCAACTTCTCTTGGCACATTTTTCCTTGTCCAAAAGGCATTAAATCATTTTTACTTTCAATTCAAACATTATTATAGCTAGATTAAATAAAAGACACATATATAGAAGCATAACGATGCACAAACAATTTCAAATCACTTTGGTAAGAAATACTATAAAGATATTAACTAATAAGTTGTAGAGATAATAATGAATAAATCTCTTGTTTCTGACAAGTGTAATATTTTAACTTAGAAATATCTAATTATTAATAAATAAGCAAGACAAAATAACTTCTAGCAAGTAAAGACAAAATAACTTCTTTTTTTTTAAAATGCATTTTGCATTATCACAAAATTGATATAAAAGTTGCTTAGGATAAATAACAAATCTTTAAATTGTGAGGTAAACAATTATTAATTTATAACTTATTGAAAAACACAAAGATAAACTGTAAATTTTACATAATAAGCATTTTTCAAAAATAAACTGTTCACTCTTTAACATGGAATGGATATTTCCATTTCTAACACGCACATATAGTAATACAAACACACAATAAAAACTATACTAAAATAATACTAATTACCTAGTATAATAATTTTTGTATTATACCTTGTGAGACATTCTTGAAGAGAACATAAAATAAATCATAATAAAAATAAAAACCATAAGACAAATTTTTACAACTAACTAGCTATTAAATGCTAACAAATAATAGTAATCATTAAAGCTTTTTCTTTCTGTTCTTCTAGGTGGGAAACAAAAGTTTATTTACAGTTTGTAAATGACTTATTTTAGTCATATATTAAATGATTATGATGATTGGTACAAGTATAAATACTGACAACACATAACAAGTTCCTGCAGGGAGAAAAATAATATTAATTTGGATCCAATTTAACAGCAATTCAAAGGGTTTTTTTTAGCTAATGAAACCACTGGAAATATTACTTTGAGAATTTTCCATTAATATTTATTACAATGTAGGTATAGCAATAATTTGTTACTTAAGTCATTAGGTATGTTCAAGCATTTGTTCTGAGACTTAAAAATCATTCCCAAAGCACATAACTGATAAGTTTATAAATTCCACTCAAGTTCACATAAGTTTGTTAATAACTCATTTTAATAAGAAAATACAACTACAAAAGAGGAGAACAATAAATAAAAGCAATTCATATTCAGTTTTATGTTCTACCCATTTATTTCAAAATATAAAGAGAGAAAGTTAATACTTAATTCATTAAATTATACATTACGCATTTGTTCTTATTATTTTTCTAGGTACAAATGGTTAGGTAAATGTTTCAACAATAATAGTAATAACAAAACAGGATAAAGTAAACTATTTTCGGACATGTTTCCATCTAAATTTCATTCCTTTGTAGCTTCAAAATGTATTAATAAAGAGTTCCTGAGATGTCTTATGAGAGAGTTCACAATTTTTCCAAAGTAATGAAATAGTTCATACATTTCTCTAATACTAGGATTAAGATTTAAGTAAAATAATTTTGAAATATAAAAACGTACTTCCATTACTTGTTTAACATTAGAATTAAGATTTAAGTAAAGCAATTTTGAAATAAAAACAGCATTTCCATTATTTATTTAAGCTTAAAAAAATAAAGTTAAATAGTTTTATAACATAGCACACATATATACCTCAAACGATGGCTTCAGAATTTAAAATGGTCAGTTAAAAATAAGGAAGATGTACATTTTTACTGTCATTTCCATTTCCATGTTCTAGAGAATTAATAATGGTTTTTCACTTTCAGACTTGGGGTTTGGAAGAATCAGATTATAAAAAAAATTGTACTAATAAAACCTTTATTCAGAAAGCAAAGTGATGTTCAGTCAAGTCAAATGGAGTTCCTCTACTTGTAAAAGATTTCCCTTTTTCATAGATCCCAGACTATTTCCCAAGCATCTGTTCTTCCAATAATCCAAGGCCATTTGAAAGTTTAGAGATCTCTAGACACAGAATTGCTCCTCCCATTGCACTGACATTTTAATTACTAAAAGATTATGCAAGAAACTTTTTGTCTTGAAAAAGAAAGAAAGCAAAAAAAAATCATTTTGTCTGTCAATAAAAAAAAATTAAATTGAATTAAGAATAAAATATTCTGTATTTCTAAAGTAACAGAATAAAATTAATGATAATTATTTTAACAAATAAAATATTTAATAGTATAATTGTTGTCTAATAATTCACCAGTATAGTGGTCCATTAATTCATTTAAAATGTAACTAAGCTGGTTTTTCAAACTATTGGTTGTGAAATCAAATATTTTCCTATGAAACAAGGTATTTGGTGGTTTAATGAAGTACATAAATAGAAAATGAAGCTGAAAAATGACACAGACATACATGAACATTTACAATAAATATACCACAGGTATTAAACTGATATGACTGAAATGAAAGATGATGAGCCAAATATATTGCACTATTTACACTATTGTTTAAAATATGATAAGCAAATAAACCAGAGAATTATCCAAACAAATATCAATACTTTTCTGCAGACAAATAAAACAAAATTGGATCAACTTAAACTAAACTGACAACTTCCATGACAAGCCATCCCCCTTTCTATCATTTAATTACTCACTAAAAAAATATTAAACATCTAAAAACTCTCAAACTACATTTATAAGTGCTTTTAAACTTAGATTTAGACCATTAATAAAGTACTTTAAAAATTCCAGATTGTTTCTTTTTTTAGTAAGATGCCTTAAGCTGTTATTGAAACAGTTTTACACAATTACAATCAATATTTCTGGTGCCAATCCAGAAGGTTACTATATATATATATATATATATATTGAAACAGTATGATTTGATCGTCATACGTTTCACCTATTCTAGAAATCAATAGCTTCATTTCCCTAGTTCAAACCCTAAAGGTACACAGATATATAACAATACTTGGGAATTTAACATGTATAAAAACGTATATTTACACGTATATGTGTGTAATTGTATATGCACACACGTTTGCTATAATTGTATATATTTTGTAATAATTTTATTTGCTAAAGAAATGGTATATTCACATCTGAATATTATCATTATATAACGTACACACCTTATAATTTTATAAATATTCATCTTATGATTTTAAATAATTGAATTGGTTTCAAGCTGGAAAAATTGTATTAGATAAGAACAGAATTCTCTAAAGTATTTCAAACTGGCTTTAAAGTACCCAATTACTTAACCATGTAGAGCAACTAAAAACAAAGGTAGATGTCTCACGTCTAGGATAAAACGCTAGCAGCTTAAATCTCTTTCAGTAAAAGAAAAGGAGAAGCAATCCAAGGTTTAAAAAAAGAACTTTACCAATCTCATGAGACACCGCCGGTACAAATTCAGATTTTAGGATTCTTAATAAAATAAAAGTTGGACAATTAAACCTGCACTGAAATCCAGATTGGAACTGGAATCTGAGAAAAATAAGGGGAACAATGAATAAACCTGAAATCAATCAACCGATTCGTCTGCAGCTGATGCAATTAAGACTTCTTAGATTTTAATGTCTAAAAATAAAGATTGTGAATGAACTGTAAGAGGGGGGGTTAAAAAAGTATAAAAAAGGCAGTTGAAAGAAAATCATCATCCATTTTTGCTTTACTCATGTTTCAACATATATCCAGGCAGCAGGCCCAGTTTCTACCATGCAAATAAGTGGCTAGAAAAGCTAAGGCCATCTTCCCGATGGTCAAGAACCGTTTATGGAGCCCGGAGATCCAAACCACAGCTTTACTTAAAGAATAGCCAACGATGAACCAGCCCAGATCAATCAGTCCATGCGTGTATTTCATACTTTCAAGCTGCAAGCCTCCAGATAAATAACCGGTAACCACTTCACAATCGAACTAAATCTAAAAGCTATAGCCATCTATAAATCTTTCCTAAAGCTAGCTATATAATAAGTAATGTGCACAAACTCTTCCATTCAAATCTTATAAATTAATCACACTATGTTTAAAAGGTGTATTCTCTCTTAAAGTAATTAACTGTATTAGATAAACGTATCTCAATCTGTATAATTTTAAAATACTTTAAAAGTTAAATGTAAATCTTGTCTGATCTCAAATTCTTAAATCTCTTTTTTAAATTCAACTTATAAAAGCTTATTTGCCTTATTATTTTCTCTATTTGCATCTATACTTTTGCATCTATATATATATTTTGTTAAAATGCATTTATTGATTTATGCTTTGCCTTCGGAGCAGAGACTATTAATTATTATAACTTAAAGAGACGTTTTGTTCTCAAGTAAAGTAATTATGCTGTTTGGCATATCTATAGATTGTCTCTGGTCCGAAACCTACTTTGATATATTATTTGAACTGCTATGGGTAGCTTAATATCACATATGTTGCTTATTAAAAGGTTTGTTTGGTTAAATAAAAGAGAGTGATAATTTAAGGCATATTCAGTAGTTAGCCAAGTTTGAGCCCCAGATATGCTTTAGACCCCCTTAATATAATTGCATATAATATGTAGTTAATTAATAAACTAGATCAATTTTAATAAAGTCCTCTTTAGCACAATTTCAGAGCTTATTTAATTAACTGGCGTAGGGTAGTTTGCAGAAGAAACTATAGATTTCGCGTTTTACTAGTTGTTATAATTAAGATTCCAAAAGCGTTGTGAATGAGTTTTTATGAAGCACTGAGGTGCATTCCACCTTGCTATCATATAATTATTAAGATAAGATTAGGTTTTAAGGGCTAACTTATCATCATTAGTTCGGGCAGCCTTCTCTTGAATGGGATAATGATTTTAAGGGTCATTCTCATTTCCTCCTTTAAAAACTGGAACACCGGAATCCAGCATCTTATATCGTGGCTGTTCGAGCATCCGAACTAAAAGTTCATGTATAGCAGGCGAGCGGTATCTGAGAACCGAGCAAACGCTGCTGAATCTCATGAGTAAAAGCACATTCAAGCCGCATCTGATGTAATTTGCATAGCGCCGTAGCCTCAGAAGTTATGATACAAAACGCCAGTTCATCTGCTGTATATTAATTGTTCAGCATTGATCTGAACCTAAGATCTAGTTTATCTAAGAATATCTACATAAAGAGCACATTGACTGTTCATCGCGTAATGATAAATTTAAGTACATATTGTATAAAGTTCCCACTCTCTTAGAGTTTAACCCTTAACATACTGAGTAGGAATGGCAGACATAATTTAGACATCAGTATAGACGTAAAATAATTATTAACGTATAAACGATATAATAGAATAATGATCGTTAAGTACAATTGATTACAGAACGTGTAGTTCATATTTTCACCATCCCACCTGCGAGTGGAATATTCAGTATATTTAATTGTTATTGTGTGAGTTTTGTCAATATTAAATAATTTTACAAACATATTAACATCTGCAATATTATTCACTTTATTTATATTAAATTACCATCCATAATGATTTTATATGCATGAGATAATCAGCCATAGGTTGTGTGAGTTTGTTAGGTTAAGCTATAAAACATTTAGTTAAATATCCCCAAGTCTCTCGTTTTACCCTTTGGTATTGCCGGCGCGGAAATTGAGAGATTACGAGTGTAACTTCATATATGTCATTCATAAGGTAGTAAGTCAGGGAGTGTTGGTGAAGGAGCTGGGGTGCGGTCAGATTTGGTCTCAAACCCTCATCTAGATCAGCCTTGGTATAATTTACCAAAACTCTGGATTTTGTTGCATGGATGTTCAAATATGACTGTTACAATATATATATATGAAAAACAAAAACACAGTTTAGTCACATAACTTGCTATAGCTTGTATTTATGATCAATAGATGGCATTTTACCAAAACCACCAAACAAGCATATTTTGTTTACATAAATGACAAAAGAGTCAGAATTTACTATCTCTTACATTTGCTCCACCTTCAGATCAGCTGATTTCAAGCTAATTTGCTATCATCAGTGAAGTATAGGGCTAGAAACTAGATCTAAACACTGACTCCAAGTGTTTATGCAACAAGTTCCTATCAGTTTGCAAGCATTAATTTTTCAGACAGGTAATAACTTCAAACCCAGCCTAACAAGCTAGATAGCTACATGGGTCTGATATCAGTTCAGTTTCACCATATAGTCAAAGCCTCTGCAATATATATCATTGCAGAAACCTTTAAATGTATATTTATGAAAACAAAAACAAGTTTTAGTCACATAATTTGCTATCGCTTGTATTTCTGATCAATAGATGGCATTTTACCAAAACCACTGAGCAAGCATATGTTTGTTTACATAAACGACAAAATCATCAGAATTTACTATCTCTTTCGTTTGCTTCACCTTCAGATCAGATGATTTCAAGCTAACTTGCTATCATCAGGGAAGGATAGGGCTAGAATCTAGATCTAAACACTGATTCCAAGCATTTATGCAAGAAAGTTCCTACCAGTTTGCAAGCATGAATTTTTCAGCTTGTTCGGTGGTTTTGGTAAAATGCCATCTATTGATCATAAATACAAGCGATAGCAAGTTACGTGACTAAAAGTTGTTTTTTGTTTTTCGTAAATGTACCTTTAAAGGTTTCTGCAATGATATATATTTCAGACACTTTGACTATATGGTGAAACTAAACTGATATCAGACCCATGTAGCTATTTAGCTTGTTAGGCTGGGTTTGAAAACATTATCTGTCTGAAAATTCATGCTTGCAAACTGATAGGAACTTGTTGCATAAACGCTTGGAGTCAGTGTTTAGATCTAGTTTCTAGCCCTATCCTTCACTGGTGACAGCAAATTAGCTTGAAATCAGCTGATCTGAAGGTGGAGCAAATGAAAGAGATAGTGAATTGTGACTCTTTTGTCGTTTATGTAAACAAACATATGCTTGTTCGGTAAAACACCATCTATTGAATATATATATATATATATATATATATATATATATGTGCCCTTATTTCATTAATCTTGCAGCTATATATACAATATATATATATATAGCTGCAAGATTAATGAAATGTATTAATTACAAATTTTATAACAACGTGGTTTTATGTTAAAAGAATAGTGGAAATTAGTAACTACAAATTTGATATTTTTCACTTTTAAACACTTAACATAATAAACATACATTACTAGATAAAGAATGAATTAATATGATGTCATGATTTAGTTTGTAAAGTTGTTTCAATTGTGGAATGAATCTGTGAGAAATATATATACTATTTTTCAGCAATAGCAAATTTTTTACTTCAGAATTCTGCTTGATACAATCCATACTAAAATCAAAAAATGATTATTGTAGAGACTTCATCCTACAATAGTTGATTTCTCTTTGAATATTATCACAACCATATTTACAATTAATAACCAGATTGTTGCGTAGAGATTTTAGATTTTCATGAGACCACCTAATATCATGGAGTAATTTGTGCTTAGAAGATAGTTGTACATGTTAGAAGTTGTGTAATCTAATATTTTTGTTGCATATAAAAATAATAATAGCTTCTCTAAAAATTCCTAAGTATTTAGCTAACATTATCTGTAATTAACTGCAGTATTGTAATTCACATGTTTATAAGGAAGATATTTTATACCATGCCATAGTATAATCAATAACCACAACTTAATCATTAATTAATATCATACACCAACTATAAATAGAACAAGCTTTATATTTTTGTCATATATTTAACCTCTGTACACGTTTTAAATTATATGTGGTGGCTTTAAATGTTTACTTGTGTTCTTCTACATAAAATCTACCCAACAATTTCTATAGCACATATTAAAGTCAGCACGTTCCCAAATAGAATCTTTCTGAAAAATAAATTCATTATCTAAAAAATCTTTTTGTAAAATCTGAAATAATTTCAAACAACATTTTCTGTTTTATAAGGACAGTATTATTAAACATAATATTAATATTGCACCAAAATGATATGCCATAAAGAAGATGGCATTTTAAAAGTAAGCAGAGAAAATTAAAATGAAAAAATGATAAGCAACTAAGTTTATTTAACAACAGGCTAAAATTCCTTTCAGTAAAAATTATTAATCGTATCTGAGGATTCCTCATGTTGGCACTTAGCTATTATTTGCTAAGAACCTCTATTTTTATTGAAAGATGAACAGATCAATGTACCTTGCTATTGTGATATTTGATAACTCAGAAAACTAACAAAGTAAAATATATTCTATTCACTTATGAATTTATCTATTTATATTGAAATGATATTTCGGTAGATAAATATAGAGACCTTTAGCTATTGAAGTTACTTGTATCAGCTAGAAATTTAATGCGTTAACTGTTCTGGATACATAGTCTTAATAGGTAGGGAAACTAGGATAAAACATGTATTTTTTCATTCATTTATTTCACATATGTAACTAGTCTACACTTTTCCTTTGGAAAAAAATTCTGAAAATGATGGAACAAAAGATTTTTCCAACAGAGTTTCTATATTATCGGGATTAAAATGTGACCTCTCGGCAAACTTCTGCTATCTTTTCATCCGTTGATAATTATATATCAACGGCACTGAAAAAAGCTAATATGTAGAAAAAAACCTCATCAGTTATTGTTTTTAAAATCACAATAGTTAAGCAATTATTGTGGATAGATGAAAGTAAAAGGTCATGAGTTGCAATATTTATCCCCAGGGATTATATAAGCAATGATATTAACATTATATTTATAAATAGACATCATAATAATAACAATACCCTTTACTCTGGAAAATTTCTTTAAATATATATATATAAACTTTATAAACAATACAAAACGAATTTTTTTTAAAAAAATAATGTATTTCGTCATAATGTTATATCATTTAAAATTAATATATTACTTTATATTCGAATTATGGAACAGTCTTTAGATCAAAATTCTTTAAAATTCAAATTAAGATTATGCCGTTAAAAAAAGAAGTTCGTTTACTTAAAGACATTTGTACAAATCTAATTTTAAATGAAGTAGCGGAAATAAGATCCAAAAAGCAGTTAAATATTTATAGACGAATGAGAAATGAAAATGGAAAATATTTGATACTTCCCGAGATTTTGATCGATGCTATTTATTTATCGTTAGAGAAAGTAGAACTCATAAATGAGTTTAATATGCAGCTTTTCATAAGAAAAAGAATGAAAGCGTTGTTATTGATTAATATTTCATCGAAAATTGTGCATTATATAAAATCCATTGGACCAGAGCTGGAAAGTGTAGTAATTTCTTATAAATGTGGATTATCATGTAAATACATAAATGATATAATAGCTAATCTGCCAAAGTTGGTTTCCTTAAACATATCTAGAACAAATGCTGATAATAGTGTTATGGACACAATTCTTGTAACATGTGCTCAGTTAAAGATTTTAAATATCAGTTATACGAAGATATTAAATCTTCCATTTAAAAAATATACATTTAAAAACAACAAAGTTCTTTTAGCTTGCCAAAATATTTCAAATCTGAATATTCGGGGGCTAATGCTGAATCCTCCTACTTGTGTAACTATTTTACAAATGTTTCCAAACTTAGAAATTTTAGAATCATCCGATTTATTACCGGTTTTAGATCTTTATACATCGCAAACTAATAATTCATATTTAAATTTAAAAGACATTAGTACTGAAGATATAACATCTGGGGAGGAATTGAAAATCGTTTATAAATGTTGCCCTTATGTGGAAAGATTACGCATCTTTTCTTTTGAATGGAATTATGAGGACACTCAAATCTTATCAAAGTTTCTTAATCTGAAAGACGTTAAACTTATTTTGAGTGATATAGGTACTGATATCATAAATCATTGTTTGGAAGTATGTGGGAGCAAAATTACCGAATTGGTTTTATTTGCTTGCCAGATAGATACAGTTATGATTGGTGAACAGTGTAGAAATTTAGAGAGTTTTATGATCTATAAGGCTCATCTGATATCTTCATATAACACAAAAATTTTTTGTAATAGTTTTATAAAACTGAAAAAGTTACATATTAGCTACCGTAGTAGTAATGTAGAAAGTAAATTGTTACTGAAATCTTTGCTTCAAGTTTGCTGTAAAACTATTGAGGATTTTTGACTAAATTGTAAACGTGTTATGAATGAAGATATGAAGATATTTTTTCAAAATGATTGGAGATCGTTAAAAGTATTATTACTTGAGTTTATTACAGATCTTGATGAAGATATGTTAACAATGATAATACTGAATCCAACAATACCTTTACATCATCTTTCTATTAGAAAATGCCCAAAAATTACATTGGTTGAAATACAACAATTAAAAGAGGAAACTTAGATTTAAAAATAAGCTATTTTGAAAATTAAACTGCTGTTTGATAATTCAAAAATTAATTATTTTATTAAAAAATGATTTTAATAATTTTCCATTACATTTGTTATTCTTTTTTCTCAAGAAAATAATGTAAGCAAATGCAAAAAGCGTTATTAGCCAAGAGGTCAGTGCAGCAACCTTGCAAGCAAGCAGTTGTTTGCAGACGGTTGTTGTGGGTTTGCCTCCCGGCCGATGCTATGAATTTTGAAAAAAAAAATGTTTCGTTTTCCATATATAATCAATTAATACTGTTAGAAAACATTTACCAGTGATTTGGCTTAACTAAAACATGATTACATGAACATAAAAATAAAATAAAAACTCGTAAAAAGCATAACGATGGAGGACGAACACACAGACATAACATGACAATTAATTAAGTTGACATCTATACAAAGTAATTTTTTCAGGATTGTATCTGTCTTAGACTTTGTTTAAAAAATATTAATAACAATACTGCATTCTTCCAAGATAATTACAATTACTCTACAAAGAACACTGGGCTTCAACCATTCAAGAAAACAATCTTGATTTAAAAGTAGTTTTAATACAATTGATCATTTCTAAATATTGAAAGAAATTATAGGGAGAACCAATGACTATGAGTTACCATTTTGCTGTGAATTTGTAAGTTATGAAAATGAATTTGATTCTATAAGCATTTCTTCAGTGATTAAAGAATTGGAGTGTCAAGGTGTAGAACCAGGATGTTGTCATATTGTGAAAACTATTTATAAAAGTGCAACAACAACAATTAGATTACATAAAAAATACTAGTAAAATTAAAATTGAGAAGGCTGTATGAAAGGGTGACCTTATATCTCCAAACCTTTTCACAGGAGTGATGAAAGAAGTGTTTTGTGGATTAAAAAGGGATGCTAAATGAGTAAAGATAAATGGAGATTATTTAAGTCATTTAGATTTTGCAGATGATGTAGTTGTTTTTACAAATAATGCTTCAGAATTTCAGGAATTGTTGCAAGTCTTATCAAATGAATGTAAGAGAGTGGAACTAAAGGTAAATGTAAAAATGACTAAAGCAATGTATAATGCATTTTGTTAAAAGGTGAAACAACTGAGAACACAGGCTTATTATATACCTGTATCAATATAGGTAATATATTGAACCTGATTGAAATCCGGTTCAATGGTGTTGTTATTAAACAAAAAAAAAAAAAAAGAAATTTATTAAGCTTTTAATTTTAATTAAACGTAGAGTTTAAATTTGCAATATTATTTAAAAAGAATGCGTGTATCCAAGTATACACGCGTTTATATGTAAAACGGATTTTTTAAAAATATTTATCGATTTATTTTAGAATAATTCTTATACCACCTGTTTTTAAATTCATTTGATTTAAAAACAAGCTGGCTAGCTAATTGCATTCCTGTTACTTTTATTTTAATTATTGTAAACAATTTTAATAGCAGAGATTTTATTTTTATGTTGTTGTTTTCATTTCAATAAACCCTGGGTAGAATTCCTAGATAGATTGAGCGGGAGATTAATATTTGCCCTGCCTAAGGCAAAAAATTTAACAACAAGGAAAGTGTTTCGCGGGAAATGGAGCAACGTATAAATAATCCCGGAAATTTGGAGGGTCAGTTAATCCATTTTTGAGAGATAGACAAGTGGTTTTCTCACATGAAAGTTATAGCAGCGCGGACATTTAAATTTCTTAATTAAAGGACATCAGCTGTTATTAAAGACTTTCCCTGGCAAAAATGACAAATTCTATACTTGTTATCACCACCCGAATGGCTTGCTAACTCCACAAAAGACGGATCCCTGACTTCCAAGTTTGCTTCAGTAATGCTTTGAACACCTAAAAGAAGCCGGAACCTCCCTACATCTACTTTGCTGCCTAAAGAACCTGAAAATGAACTTAATTAAAAGTGCGCACTCTCCGTGATCATTGCTTTTACCGAAAGGTAATTATTTTCGTTTTTTTATTCTTCCCAGGGTAAATTAGTTCTCATTAAATCTCCGCTCAATCTAACCACAAATATGTATTCTTAAATCAATATAGACTCATATTTAATATTTTCTGTGTTTTCAATATTTTATAGTGTGTCTTAGAATCTTAGTTTTAAGATTCTAATTTGCTTTCCGTTTTGTTTATTGGAGAGTGACGAGTGAGTTTTCTATTTTATGTAAGATTTTTATAAATGCTTTGGCAGTCGTGCTTTTAAAATGCTTACCTGTAATTATTTAGTATTTAATAATTAATTAATTTTATACTCTATGTTTGCCCTCTTGCTAAACCTCCAAAAATCTTTTGGCTGACGACTTTATTGTCTGATTTTCGCAGATGGAGATTTCGTTCTAAGATCTCTAAAAGTGGAAATTAGAATTGTGTTTTTCTTTGTAATTTTATAAGTTGTCAGCAGGAAGATAAAATTTATCCTTTCTTAAATTACAGGTGAGCGATACTTTTATTCTGCTAAAGTGTTTCCAACTTTTAATATTCTCGTACTCATGTGCACTCTCCGATAGATTTATTTTTGTATTTATTACGTATGCTTTAAATTTATCAGAGCGTGTACTCAGAATTTGTTTGTAATTCATTTTCTTTTCTTTAATTGCTGGGGCAGATGGAACTGTTTTTCTAATTATTTGCTTGTCTCCTATTGAGACCTTTTCTTATTAATTTTAAAATAATTTTCGCCAATCGTTTGGCTGGGATTCACCAGTTTTTTTTATTGTTTTCTTCCTTTCAGTCATGTTTGTTGGTTGTTCTTGAGATGGATCAATCACCGTTATTTTAAACGTAGTAATTGGTGCAGTTCATACCGATATAAGGACATTCGAGATCTGACCATGCTTATATCTCGGAAAGCTCATCAGCACTGGGTTCTTTGATCTATTTCAGGGGCATATGGTTTAAATATCTGAAAGTGAAAACCAATGTTTAGGTGAATCCTCTGCTGAATGATATTTGCTTCCTCCCTTTTAAATTTGTTTATTAGAAGATCAGTCAGTCTGTCATAGCTTTGCCTTTAGTATGTCTGGTACATGCCTGAGTTAACCCCCATCTATTGTATCATCAACTTATATTTAATAATTTATTTTCTCATAATAAAATTTATGAAATATGGTTAAACTTAATTTGGCTGACATTTGTCTTTGTGCCTTTTTGTCTCAATTGTCTAAACAATTTAAGATCTCTTGTTTCTCCCTGAGTCTAGTGGGTGCAAACCATCATCATCATCTATTCTGATCACAGTAAACAAATTTTCCAGACACGTAGTGGTCTGGTGGCGCCCTCTGTTTCGGAATAGATTGAGTATCCGGTATAATATAGAGTACATGAGCACAGACTTTCACACCATTCACCACGACATATATGTTTTCAAGTGTATCAGTGATATAAGATAGAATGGTGAGTGCTGTGAAAGTCTGTGTTCACATACCCTATATATTAAAAAAGAAAAATAAAGATTGATTATGATAATTAAAAGAAGTTAATGATAGTAAATATTTTGGTCAGATTATTAATACAAATGGAAACATAATCGATGGTATTAAACATACAATTAAACTTGGGTGAAGTGCTTTTAGGCAGAATAACTTAATACTCAAAACAGATATGCCTATGGGTTTGAAAAAAAAGGTTTTTAATAAATGTGTGTTATCAGTTTTACTTATGAATCTGAGACTTAGAAACTTGATAAAAGAACAATACATAAACTTTAGACTCCTCAAAGAAGTATGGAAAGATACATGTTAGAAGTAACAAGAAGAGATCGAAAATGCAATATGTGGGTAAGAGAACAAACGAATATTATTGACATCGTTTAAAACACTAAAAGACTGAAATGTAGTTGGACTGTACATATTGTTAGAAGTTATGTTATTAAATACATATTTGAAATCTTTAAAGTAGATTCCATGAGATTGTAAAAAAACCCAGCGAGATCACATGTTACATGAATGGATGAAATAACCAAGTGTGCAGGGATAATGGGGTGAAGAGTCTAGAGATAGGAGAAGATGGATTGAACTTGAAGAGACCTTCATCCTGAAATAGATTGATAATAGTTGATAGTAATGATGATGATGATAAGAAATTTTTGTAGCTGGATAACAATTAAATAATTAATGTCCTTATATTAATCAGCAAATAGAATATTGGTTATTGTTAGCGGTAAATTAAAGAAGGAAAATCACTCAAACACTAATCATTCATCAATTAATAAATCTGAGGAGTAATATATATATATATATATATATATATATATATATATATATATATATATATATATATATATATATATATATATATATATATATATATATATATATATATTGCAACAGGATCGGGGCATCAAAGTGGAAGTAAGTGGTGAAGGAAAAACAGTTTAAACTGGGTGATGGAAAATCATCATCCCCAGTCAATTTAAAATGAAATATGAATAAATTTACAAAATTGTATATAAGTAATATATAGTATTTTATAAGAGCATGAGATTAAGAGATCTCTGATAACAATGAGAGATCAGACAGCTACTAAATGCATAATTAACTATCAACCAGCATTATAATTTAAAAGTAAGTATAATTCAAAATAACATTTATCATCATTAATAGGAACAAACAAATCAGTACAATAAATCAACTGTTAATCTTGTGACTGGATTTGAACAATAAAAAATATAAATTAACAGTCAACCTTGTGACTGGATTAGAAAGAAATGGATCTTCTTTAGACCAGGCTAAGTATTAAGCCATTGCCACCTTGGGCAATTATTTAAACTTAACTTAGATGCACCAGCTTAGTGCCCATCCATTAAAATACACAATATACAGAAATCAAAACAATAATGCTGGGACATTAAAACATGCTTATCATCATCAATGCTCAGGCCATTTGTAGTGGCCAACTATAAACTTAAATTTTTAATAAGACTAAAGTAAAATAAAAGATAATAGTGTGTGGACTTTAAAGAGTATCCTCATTTGCACCAACCAGGATGATGATTGATCATCTCTGGATGCCCCAAAGCATTAAATACACATCCCCATTTATCTGTGCACAAACCTAGCTCCGAGAACACAAGCTCTATTACTATATGTGACCACGATATGATGGAAACAATTTTTAACAATTAAATACAAGTTTATTATTAATAAAAAAAATATTTAAAGTCTTATAAAAATAAAATTGTACACATATAAACTTTCTGATTTTGATTACAATACAAATTTTCAAATAATCACATTGCGATTTACATAATTGCTATTGAAAATTCAAATTGTTACATTGGTTTACATATATGTGTGCACAGACATGCCATTTATAATATATAATTAATATAAAAAAATTATTAAAATTTACATATGTGTTATAATTGACAATATATGCACATATACATATGTGTGCATGAAGTAACCTATTTTAATTTATTACAATAATAATATATTTTCCTAATTAATTCCATTTGGAAAACATACATAAATTTCACATATATGCATGTGTATAAACAAAACATAGATATAATTTACAATTTAGTTTGTTTATAAGGTCTTTTTTTATCAAACTAAATGAGGTCAACTTTTGTTATACAGGTACTTGTTGATTAATTATCAGCATTTTTAGACCAATTTAAAAGATTTGTTTTTTCAATTTATATTCAAACAAAATTATGCTTGCATTTAAATTATATATTCTTCTTTTAATGAATATGAAAATTATTTCTTTGCAAAAAATATATAGCAAATCATCTCTCTTTTAGACATTTGACTCAAGCAAATTATTTACTTGTTTTGCTTTTAGTTGTTAATTTATAATTTTAAAAGTCATTTTAGGGAATATTAAAATAAAATAACTCACTGTATATACATGTGATGTGTTTAACTGTAGTTCCCTGTGTGTATTAATAAACAGCAGCATAAGTACACCGACTTCTTCAAGCTTTCTCTTGGTAATCTTGGTTTTTGGTCCATCAGAAAATGTAATCCATGTTTGTTGTCATTGTCAGATAAAAGTACATAATTCAGGTATAGTAGGCTTTCTCTCTTCTGTAGTCAGTTCCACTTATACTTGGTTTTTGTAAGCTTCAGGTCAGCAAACTGTTTTCCAGAAGACTTTTAAGGCTATGAATTACAAAGAAACTTGACCCTTTTCCTCCATGTAAATTCAAAATCCACCAGTGAACTGTAGAGCAGCCACTTCCTTGCATTTTTAAATCCTCATGGAAGTTCTCTTGATAATTATTCTAGCCATCTTTGCAGCTAGCTTTACTATGGCCATTTTCTGCTAGAATTACCAACTCTTCAAAAATATTTGAGCCAACTTTACAGCTAGCTCTTCTGCTAACTCTTACAAAACTGCAATCCAAAACTAACTGATATTTTTTGTATCAGTCTTTTATAATCTTGGTTATGTCAGGTGACAAAAACACAGTGGCTGTTTTCAATCTGTGTAATCCATTTTAAAACAAGCTGGAAATTTCTATCAAAGTGTGATATTCATATTTTTACTTTAATCTTTGGAATTTGACCAAAGGTGTGATAATCCTTTAGAATTTTTAATATACAAAGATTTTTAACTAGGTAGTAGAAATGCAAATAATCATTAATTAAAAAAGATATTTTATAGAAGTATTTATTAAAAGATTTTAAAAAATAAATTATGCTTTTTTTTTTGTTAATTTCAAAATCACAGTTACAAATATTATTTATCAGACCTTTTTAAAATACTTATTTCACAATGAAATTTTACTTTAAAGCCAGAGTTATTTAACCCTTTACTTATTCTTATTTTATTTTAGGAAAAAAAAATATCTACGAAAATTTATTCTGTGTTTATTTCTACTTTTTCTTTATTTACATATATATATATGCACATACATTATATTAGTGTTATATATATATATATATATATATATATATATATATATATATATATATATATATATATATATATATATATATATATATATATATATATATATATGGTAACCCTTGGTGTCTTTCTTAAAGAAACTAATTGTTGGGAGATAAACAGTAGGATTAGTAGATAACTATATCCGAATAATTTTTTTTTAAAGTTCAAGAAAAGTTAAGAGCTTTATTTGGAGAAGGCAATGACCGTATAGCTTGAATTTAATGTAGAGATAAAGGTATGTTTGTATTTTTATCTAAATTGTAGTGTATTATTATTATTATGTTGAGAAAAAGAGGATTGACAATTGTACACATTATAATATAAGTCTAAACAAAAAGGTCCTGTTAATCATAATATGTAGAAATGAAAATGATAGAAGAAATAAAAATTGAACTTATCATAGATGACATTTGTTTGACAGTTTTTTACATGAGAATAAATTTAAATTTTCAGGAAATTATGTAGGATATGTTGTACTAATAAGATTATGAACAAGTACATCACTATTTAGTATTATGAATATGTGCGTGCTGTGGGGTATGTGATGAATATATACATTTTTTAAATTGTGGAAATTTATGCATAATATTGTATACTATTTGATAGTATAATAAAAAAAATATTTCGTATGGATTTTAAAGGAATTGATTATTCTTTGCAGTTCTAAATTTGATGTTAAATTTTTAGACAAATTTATTTATTAAAAATCATTTCAATAAAATATCTGCCATTATTTTTTTTCTTAGTTGTATATTTCTCATAGATCAAAACGGAAAATGTTTCAAAATAAGGATGAAAGAAATAAAATAAGAGTAATGAGAACTGAGATCAATAAACCATTCAAAATTTAATAAATGGGGTCAAACGTTGACTGAGATATATGAGGGGGTGGGGTAAGAATCAGTAGATATAAAAAAGAAAGTGAACTTTGCCAGGTAAATCTTTTTATAAAAGCTAGTGCTAAGAAACCGTTAATTCCTGATTCTCTGTTTTTGATCAGATGCCTCAGATAACCATTGGATAAACTTAAGACATGTATAGTTATAAACTTGATATGAAGGGATAAAAGATATAGATAGGTGTGCCTGCCTCCCCTTTAAAATGAATGATGACAAGGTTCAGGCGCAACAAAAGTTTATTACATTATATCTCAATCTTTGTATTTGACTATCAAAATTTCATTTAAAAGAAGATATCTCAGGTACAAACGTTTAATACTACTTATTTTATTTGTGGGTTAATTTAAAACTTCAAAGGAATAACTGGATTTTTTATACTATGTATTGTAGATGTATTTAAGATACTCATCGATATATATATATATATGATAAACAAAAATGCAAGTTAAAAAACTTGCTAACGCTTGTATTTATGTCCACAGATGGCGTTCTACCAAAAACGCCCATCAAGCGTATGTTTTGTTTACATAAACGTCAGAGTAGTTAGTATTCACTATCTCTAACTATAATTCCACTTTCAGATCATGATTTCAAGCTATTTGCTATCGTCAGTGAAAGACAGGAATAAAGTTCCTGTCTTTCACTGACGATAGCAAATAGCTTGAAATCATGATCTGAAAGTGGAATTTTCCTGTCTTTCACTGACGATAGCAAATAGCTTGAAATCATGATCTGAAAGTGGAATTATAGTTAGAGATAGTGAATACTAACTACTCTGACGTTTATGTAAACAAAACATATGCTTGATGGGCGTTTTTGGTAGAACGCCATCTGTGGACATATATATATATATATTATTGTGATACGTCTATGCAATTAAAACGCACTAGGATAACGACTAATGTGTTAATATTTTTTATTTGAATCATGTAGATATGCAAGTGACATTTGTCACATGTACAGGAAATGATTGCTGAAAATAAATAATCAGATCTTCATCACTTATGAAATCAAACCTTGGAATATACATGGCAATCTAGCATCTATAACACTAGTTTTGTTTAAAATTACCTCTTAAAAGGAAAAACTCAAAAAATGAAGCGTGGAAAAATAAAGTTAAAGATTAAATATCTTAAACCAAGCATCTGGGTTTGAACCCGGGAAGAAAAGTGTTTAAAAACGAAACTAACCAGAAGAATTATTTATCAACACTTTTGCATTATTGCGATTAAATATGATAATACCTATTATTAATGTAGCTACATTCTGGATGAAAATAATCTTATGTAATCCAATAATCATTAAAGTAAGATAAATATAATGTGTTTGTTAATGTCATGGATTAAACAATAGTAAATTTAGCTTTCGAAGGAACCGTAAGAGACGATTCATAATATTTTATTCATTTATTTCTTTACCTTGTATTTATATATTTGTTATTATGTTTAGTACATAGTTAACATTCATAGGGAAATTTAAAAAAAAAGAAAAAAAAAGATTGTGACCCCATAAGAAACTAATGAAGTAAAAAAATATTAACGTATAGTAACAGTAAAAAAGCATGTAAGCTTATGTTAGTCATATGATAAAACTTTCAAATCACAATTATATGCCAGCTACAAATCGTGCCATCCTGTGGCTGACACGAAGAATCAGATGAGAACCATAAAATCAAACTAATGAGAACTGAAGTCAATAAACCATTCAAAATTTAATGTATGAGGTCAATGGTTGACTGAGTTATACCTGGGGGGGGGTAAGAATCAGTAGGTATAAAAGAGAAATTGCTGGTGGTTCTTTTTATAAAAGCTAGTGCTAAGGAACCGTTAATTCTTGATTCTCTGTTCTGATCATCTGCATCAGATAAGAGTTGGATAAACACAAGAAGTGAATAGTTATAAACTAGATATGAAGAGCTAAAAGATATAGATAGGTGTGCCTGCCTCTCCTTTAAATTTAATGTTCACAAGGTTCATTCGCAAGAAAAGTTTATTACTTTATACCTCAATCTTCGTATTTGGCTATCAAAATTTCATTTAAAAGAAGATATCTCAGAAACAAACATTTAATACTACATATTTTAATCTGTGGCTCAATTTAAAACTTCGAAGGAATAAATGGATATTTTTATACTATGAATTGGAAATGTATTTAAAATACTCATTATTATTATTTTTATTGTGATACCTCTGTGCAGTTAAAATAAGCTAGGATAAAGACTAATGTGTTAATATTTTTTATTTGAATCAGGTAGATATGCAAGTTATATTTATCAAATGTACAGGAAATAATTGCAGAAAATAAATTAGCAAATCTTCATCACTTATGAAATCAAACCTTGGAATATACGTGAGAATCTAGCATCTATAACACTGCTTTTGTTTAAAATTGTCTCTTAAAAGGAAAAACTAAAAAAATGAAGCATGAAAAAAATAAAGTTAAATATTAAATATCTTAAATCAAGCATCTGTATTTGAACCCGGGAACAAAAGTGTTTAAAAACAAAGTAACCTACAGAATTATTTATCAACATTTTTGGATTATCGCGATTAAAAAGGATAATACCTATTATTAATGTAGCTACATTCTGTATGAAAATAATCGTATTTGATTCAATAATCGTTAAATTGAGATAAATCTAATGTGTTTGTTATGGTCATGGATTAAAGAATGGTAAATTTAGCTCCCGAATGAAACCTAAGAGACAATTCATAATGTTTTATTCATTTATTTCTTTACCTTTTATTTATATATTTGTTGTTATGTTTAGTAGATAGTTAAGATTCATAAGGAAATTAAAAAAAAAAAAAACAAGAAATGATTGTGACCCCATAAGAAACGAATGAAGTAAAAAAATATTAATGTATAGTAAAAGTAAAAAAAGAATGTAAGCTTATATTTGTCATATGATAAAATTTTCAAATCACAATTATATGCCTATGGTTAGATTGATTAATTTAATTTGAATAGTAATTGCTATGCCTTTAAAAGTAGATGCGATCTGTTTTAATCATAAACCTTGGATAAGTGTTTCTGGATGTTTGACTTTTAAAATTAATGTAGTTTATGGATTTTATTCATGATCGGTTCCAACTTATCATTTTGCATTAGTACTATGATGATCCTGTGCGTTATGTGTAAAGTTGTAAATGCCGATTATTGCTGAGATAGAGTTATCGTACCACCTCGAAGAGATAGATAGAAAATAACTATCTTATCATGTGTATGCAGGTAGTGAGAGATCGAGGACTTGATCCCAGCTCCATTTGTACTTATTATCTAAGTAGGGAAAAATAAATTCATTATCGAAAAAAATCATTTTTTAAAATCTGAAATAATTTCAAACACCAATTTCTGTTTTACAAAGACAGTATTATTAATCATAATATTAATATTGCACCAAAATGATATACCATAAAGAAGATGACATTTTAAAAGTAAGCAGAGAAAATTAAAATAAAAAATGATAATCAACTATGTTTAATTAACAGCAGGCTAAAATTCCTTTCAGTAAAAGTTATTAATCGTATCTGATGATTCTTCATGTTCGCAATTAGCTATTATTTGCTAAGAACCTATATTTTTGAGTAGGAAGCACCTTCCTGAGCTCCCAAAAGTTTTTTTTATTAAAGATTCCCTAAATTTATAACCATCGGAAAAAAGGCCTTGAAATTGTTTAAGGTAAGTGGTTCTTATATTTTATCTACATGGATGTGAGTTCCGTTACTCACAATCCGAATTATAATGTAAAATTTGGTCCGTGCATAAACGCGGCTAACATAGACCAAACTACAAAGCAAAATCATTCTAGTTATGGGAAAATTAAAATACAAAATAAATCTAACAAAGGTTCTTGGAGTATTCTAACAAGATCCAAAAAAAAGGATCCGTTTCTTTTTTATAAAAAATAAATAAAACTATAAAATATGTCGTACAGAAAAAACCTCTTAAAGACGTTATCGAAGGTCTAATGGTAGACATTAGCAATGGAGACTTCATTGGAAGTTCGCCTAATGCTGAAATACAGCTAGATGTAGCAATCTTACTGAAGCACCAAATCCATTGAATCAACATCAAAATATGTCTTCTGGACAATCCTTAAATATGTCTAATATAACTAATTTAGGAAAAATAAATAAAAATAACGAGTTGCAAGATAACGTAAATATGAATGTAACCACAAGCCCGCACTATAACATGAACCTAGGGTCTGCACAAAACGCTGAGCACTTTGATTGTGGTAAAACAGGGCCTGTTGCAGAAGAGCAAACAAATAGTCTCTATATACATTCCATGAGAAGCTCATGTAATATTAAGACTAACTATAACAAATGTCTGAAATTAATTAAAAGTTACAATTGTTCAAACTCCCCCAAAATTAAAGAAATCAAAGATTTACTTACAGATAAATTAGTTCCTATCACGGCTAATGTTCCGGTGAAAGTCAGCGATGATACAGCCAGCAGCTCCAATGCATTTACCAAATATAAAAAAACGAATCATAATAAGAAGAAACAACAGTCGCTTATATTATTTAAAAAATCTAATAAAAAAACCTGCTACAAAATTAATAATAATGGTATTGATAAAAAAAAAACACACTGATAAAAAACCTCTAGAAATGGACACCGGAAAGTCAAATGAAATGATTAATGACTGCATCACTTTAGATTACTGCTTGCCATGCTTTGATATAACTGGCGCTGCAGTCGAAGTGACAAAACGTAGAAGCAATAGAATTAACAGTGCGAATAAAAATTCGAACGTAAAGCTTAAGTCTAAGGCTCTTAATAAATGTAATAGCGATAGCAGAGACACACAACATATCATAGAAATAATTGAAAACAGTGAGAGCAATTATGAAACAGCACCTAATATTTCAAAACAAAATAAAACTAAAGTTCTATCTGATGAGGCAACCCCCATTAATAGTAATGAACTCACAATAGAGGACAGAGTTGAAATAAATATAAATCTCAATTCCGATAATGCCGATATTTTGTGCTCTGGGACTAACGTAATAGAGACCAACATAATTACGCCAACATTATATATCAATTGCGGGACTCCCGATGAGCATAACTGTCAGGATAATGATTGTAAATCGGTTAATCTCAATAAATCAGGTCATAATAGGAATAATCCGAAATCTAATCAAAAGGAAATAAAGGGAAAAAAAAACATTCCATTCTTAATACATCAATATCTGAGAATATGTCAATTGTACACGTGAAGGCGGATGGCACTGCCAATGGCTGCAAAACCAAACTTAGTAACTGGGAGTCACACAATACACCTAAATCTAACCCCAGTTGGAGTCATCAAACATCCAAAATCCTGCCCCAAAATATACTAACATACCAGCTAACTCAAAGTCAACCCATTTCTGGTGAACAGAGGGTGCTAGCCGATGATGCTGAATGTTTTTCTTCCACATTACAAGACAAAACGAACATTATAAATGCATATAGGCCAAAAGCTAATAAAACTGAATATACAAATCCCCTTGCATTAAGCCCGGATGATAAGCATCCAAGCACAAAATTACTATCTAATCATAGTCTAATAGATAGTGAATCATTTCCCAGTTTAATTTTTCATAACAGCACTAGAAATAACGCGGGATGGCTCAAGGAAATACACTATCCAAATAGAAATAAAAATAATTTACAAACACAATCATTTGAATATCCGTTAGAATCTCATACCATAGCTGGTCATCCACCACTCAACACTTGTCACAATAATGTCTCCCCTCCTGTCACTTCAAAACATACCTTATTGATGGGAAAACAAGATGTTGATCATAATTTGTTAAATCTCACACAAGCAAATAATGCAAATTTTACTAAACTACAAACTAACCCTGCTGATGAAACTAAATGTATTACACTTCCTATGTCATATGCTAGTGCAGCTCAGGCTGGAATGACACAATCTGGGTCAGTTAACCACTCTAGCAATGGCCAACCTTTTCTTCCTGAAGGTCACAATACTGATCACCAAGGCAGCAATACAAATCAAAAAACTGTGGGAATGGACATTCTTGAGTTGATAGAACAGCAATCACACTATGAAGATGATCTGGTTCAAGTGGATCCAATTGAAAGCAACATTACACTAAATCAACTTTCAGTGGAGCAAATGGATACTATTGTCTCAAATTTTAACCTGACTTTTCCAAACATGCTTCTGAAATCGCTGGCTAACTATAGCAATGATAAGAGCATTATACTAGCGGTAATGGACCTAAAGTGTGCTCTGTTTAAATTTCCAATGAATGCCTTATTTGAGTTAATTAGAAGAGCAAATATTGCAAATGAAATACATAGGATTTCTACCCATCCGAATGACCGCTATATAGCAGTCGAATTCAAGACCTGGGCTGGCAGGAATAACTTTAAAAGCAAATTTAAAGTATTGGATGATAAGATCATAGTAACTGTAGATATAAACAGATCATCCACTCTAAATGGATCAATAAAAGATTGCATTACAGGAATAGATGAATCTTATTTACAAGAGATATTGGAACCCTTTGGCAAGGTGACAAGTTTCACCTACTTTCCAATCGACAAAACATTTAACAACATTTCTCTCAAACAAAGCAACATTTAAACTGCTCCTAAAAAGGGAATAGTGCCAACAGATATTCCAACAGTGTTGTTGGCTAGAGGCTGTCCCATGTTATTATCTTTTATAGGTGTTAGGCCACAGTGCTTCTACTGTGGACAAAGAACTCACCTGATTAAGGAGTGTTTGAATCATATATGTACATCTTGTGGTCAAAAAAAAGGTCGCACTCACAGATGTAGGCAACAACAGACTTCACATTCAGTTCCGGAGGTACAACATGCTACACAACAACCTAGTGCACAACACTACAATGTAGAACAGCAGGATGAACTCAACTTAAAGTATACAAATAAAAAAAGGATCCTAATACATGAAAGGAATCAGCCCTCCTTAATTAACAGTAATCAGGATTACAAACATAACACATCGCATAACTATAGTCACCAAAACAGTAATCAAAGGCCGTTGGAATCAAAACCAAAAGATTCACACAATTCTGGACCTAGGAGTTTGCATGAAGGCCTAGGCTTTGGCTCGGTTACAGCATCTAGTAATAGAGCTGGTGAAAACAATATAGACGATGATCAAACCAAACCAAAAAAAAAAGACAGAAATACCTAAACCTAACTCCATCCAAGGTAAATATAACATCTCACCAAGTCCTAGTGATACACTGATAGCTGTGACTAATGAAAATATCAATCCTTGCCAAACACCGGTAGATTCTGCTGCTTCCTGGTCTGCAGATGAGATGGAGAGATTCATCACTCCTAACACCAGTCATAAAAGAAAACCATGGGTTGTATCTAGTCCTAGCTCAGGAGAAGAAGAGATGGCATTCCCAGTGAGGCAAAAGTCTAAACCCACAATATCAAATGCAATGAACAATAAGCATAAAGGAGCCACAGAAAAGAAACGCAAGATTAATCTTCCATCTGATTTGTTAACTGGTTATCCTACCAATGGTTTGCCTGTGGACCTCCCCACTTCAGATTTAAACATCCCTCCAAACATCCGCAAGGAAATTAATAAAAAAAGAGTCTGCTGATGCTTCATTGAAACCGCCTGCGGTGGAATCTAGCAGGCCACCTTGCAATGGATAACAATAAATGTTTAATCTCTGCTGTGAATGTCCGAGGTATTAATTCCCTAAGTCGTATTAATGCCATCAGGCATTTCTTTAGGCAAAACTCACCACATATGTTGTTCATAGGTGAAACAAAATATCACCTAAACTCAAACTACTTCATAAAATCAGAACTTAGTAAAATAGGATTCACCCATTTATCTACAGGTCATGTGGCTAGGGGAGGAGTTGGGGTAATAATAAATAATCTTCTGGCTCCAACCTCCTTCAGAATAATTTATCTAGATCAGAACCTGATTGCCTTGGAGTTTACCTTCTCCTTGAATACTTTCAATGTGATTTATGTATACAGCGCCAACGTTCATGCAACACTGCTGAAAATAGTCCACACAATTAACCTAATTACTAATAATAATAATGCACCTACCATTCTGCTCGGTGACTTTAACATCTCCTATGAATCCTTCACAAAGAAATATTTACCCCTACTCAACAAAGTATTTCTCAACGGGAGGGGATTCTTTCCACCTGATGCATTTTCATTCTATACAAAAAACAGTCGCACACTCATTGATCTAATGTTCTACTCGGCCGAATTGCACTATGGGATAGAGGCTAGACTGCAACCGACAGCCTTTTCGGATCATTTTGCGATTATGGCATCCATAGAGCTGAACAACTTTCAACAAATTAAAGTCAACCGGAGTCTCAGAATGTTCACTAAAACCAATGCCACTGAGGCATTTTTCTCAGAGGCCTACATTCTTTTTCACAAGGTGAACCTCATATACCTACACCCGGTTGAGGCCTGGACTATTTTATAGGCATTATTCAGTCGCTGATTACTCAATACACCTTCAAGCTTAAGGGAACAACCACACTGATGCGTGAATTAGACAGCCTGAATTGGAAAATTAAAAACTTCAATGGTCAGGAGCACAACATTGAATACTTACTTGAGCTAAAAGCTTCATACAGATCAAAACAGTCAGCAGTAGCAGAGATAATAGCTACAAAAAATGCAAAGAATTACCTGCCAGCTCAACATTGCTGGACCCGGGGCTATCTCAGGTGGGCTCTGGGGGCCAGAAAGAAACAGGAGGTTCCTACTTCATTGCTCATCAATGGTGGCAGCCTTACTGGTGCGAATATGATTTTACACATAGAGAACCACTTTCAAAACCTTCTCTTAGGTCACCGCACAAACCCTGCCTTGGAGTGGGTGGGCACAACCGGAGAGGCAGATCATGGTATTACACTCCAAGACATCACCAGTAGGTTGCAGGGTCTCCCTGACAGTGTTCATCCTGGGATTCATGCTATCCCGAAGTTTGTGTTCACTCACTTAATTTTTTTTACTGCGAGGATTATATTAAACATGTTAACCTACCTCGCCATTGAAAGGAGAGTAATTCCTAACCTATATCCAATCGCCATGGTTCCATTCATTAAAAAGAACCGGGATCCTACCTCTCTTAGCAGTATCAGGCCAATATCGATGACACCAATTTTGTTCAAAGTCATGGAGGGTATAATAAAAGAAAAAATTCAGAATGCCATTCTACAGGATATATCGGCCTCTCAATATGCAAGGAAGGGATCATCGGCGCTGACTGCAATTGGTGAAGTGAAAATTCTGCTTGATCACATCAGATCTAACAGAAAATCCTGGCCTGTGGCAGTCCAGCTGGATTGTCCAATGGTTTTGATACAGTAGATGTCAACATTCTTCTTGAATTGCTATCTCAGTTGGACATATCAAAACAGATAATTCAGATATTGGACAATCTCCTGAATAATAGGCATATTCATATTTCCATAAATGGATATTACTCAGATGGATTTGGCCCTTCAAGATCCATACCACAAGGTTCACCATTGAGTGGTCTATTGTTCATAAAGTACATCGACCCTCTGATTAAAGAGCTAGATCAGCTTCCAGGTATATATGTGCCCCGGCTTAAGAAAAACATCAAGGTTTTTGCATACATGGATGACATACTTGTGATTCTTCCATCCCGTAAATATCTGAAGACACTTCATTCCATAATTACCAATTATACTAAAGATTATAAATTATCCATCAATCCTCACAAGTCATCATCCTGGTGCATCAACACTGGTAGGAAAATACTATCCAATTTTTTAGCGGAACCTCAGTGTTTTCTGGGGTTTCCTATCTTCAAGTCACAGACTGCTATGTCTGTCTGCCTACAAAAAACCATCATAAGCAATGCTACTAAGGTGGTTCAGTCGCTGTCAAGGACATACCTGTCCCTACAAGGGAAGATTGCTCTTATTAATATGAAGATTATGGCGAGCATAAATTACTACCTGCCAATAATGACAGTTACCAAATCATTCAGCTTACAGATTCAGAGGCTCTGTGGTCAGCTCTTATGGAGAGGTCAGACCACTGCAATTAGCATCCGCAGACTTCAGTTTCACAGGAGACAGAATGGGCAGGGTCTCCATTCAATACAGACAATCAATTTCCAAAAAGGGCATTCACTTTTAGTAAACCTGGGGGGAAAATACCCTCTATCAAATATTATAGAGACTGTAATACCTACTAATACCTACTGACAGACCTCCCCCCAGTAAACACACATGGCTTGACACCATTATTAAACAACATTCTCTATACATCAGGCACTCAACAACAGAGTTTAATAATAAAATCAACATCTGGCAGGCACATTGCCTGCTGAATCCTGTTAATACAGTTATTTATGCTCATCTAGGGTGCAGCAATCATAAAATCACCTCAATATTTAAATATCTGCTACTGGAGCCCAAACTTTTGGATTATCTGATCAAGGTGAATATGGATTCCATGCCAACTAATACATTCTTATACTACAAGCGGTTTCTAAATAAAATAGACCCTATTTGTCATGCCTGTTCTAGAGGAGAGGAGTCCTTTAATCATCTGTTAAATATATGTCCAGGCTATAACAGTATTCGAAGAGTTATCTCTCAACACTGCATTATAGCAGTGGATAAAATCCTGGACATCAGGGGTTGTCTCTTCTCTGGAGACTTTACAGTAATCAGGTTATCTATCTTCCTGACATATGCTTTTTGGTACACAAGGTGCAGGACAAAGTTCACACAACCAACACCGGATCCCAATGCTATATTTTGCGATAAGCTCAAAGCTCTTCAAGACAAGGATAAGATACTATCCTCTAGATTTCTGTTTAATAATACATGGAGCCTACTAGTATGGCCCACAGACTCTACATGAATTTTGGACCTGATATATCCACATTGTAGTGTATCGTAGAAGAAGTAGTCTGTGTTGCAACATGTCGGATTCTACTAGAGGGGCATTGATTTCACACTACATGTATCCCAGCTGATAAGTTAGCATTATTGGGCCATTCTCTGCACTAGTAGGGGTGGGCAATACCAACAAAATAGTACGTATTTGCTCATATTATAATCTGCTAGTGCGGAGAATGGCTCTGGCATACTTTTTCCAGACCAACGCCAGCAATGGATGAGCCAACATTAACAAAGTGTATTTATTATGCATCTGTACAATTTTATAATGTCAATAAATATATTTTTAAATAAGATGAACAGATCAATGTACCTTGCTATTGTGATATTTGATAACTCAGAAAAATAACAAAGTAAAATATATTCTATTCACTTATGAATTTATCTATTGATATTGAAATGGTATCTCAGTAGATAAATATAGAGACCTTTAGCTATTGAAGTTATTTGTCGTATCAGCAAGAATTGAATGCTTAACTGTTCTGGATAAATAGTCTTAATAGGTAGGGAAACTCAGATAAAAATGTATTTTTTTTTCACTCATTTATTTTACATATGTCTACACTTTTCCTGTGGAAAAAAATTCTGAAAATGATGGAACAAATTAGTTTTCCGACAGAGTTTCTATATTAGGGGGACTAAAATGTGACCTTTCTGAAAATGATGGAACAAATTAGTTTTCCGACAGAGTTTCTATATTAGGGGGACTAAAATGTGACCTTTGGGTTAACTTCTGCTATCTTTTCACCCGTTTATAATTATATATCAATGACACTGTAAAAAGCTACTATGTAGAAAAAAACCTCATCAGTTATTGTTTTTAAAATCACAATAGTTAAGCAATTATTGTGGATAGATGAAAGTAAAGGGTCATGAGTTGCAATATTTATCCCTATAAGCATTGATATTAACATTATATTTATAAATAGACATCATAATAATAACAATACCCTTTACTCTTTCATATATATATATATAAACTTTATAAACAATACAAAACGATTTTTTTAAAAAAAATAATGTATTTCGTCATAATGTGACGTCATTTAAAATTAGTATATTACTTTATATTGGAATTATGGAACAGTCTGTAGAACGAAATTATTTAACGTTCAAATTTTTAGGAAAGGTTCAAATTTATTGGGATTTAATTAATTTATATAATGCCTTGGAAAAAAATAGTTCGTGATCTTGCAGATATTTCTTCACAACTAACTGTAAAAGAATTATCTAAAATATGATCGAACAAGCATTTAACTCATTATCGAAATAAGAGAACTCAATGCTAAATGAAAATGGTAAATATTTCTTACTTCCGGACCTTTTGGTTGATAGTATTTATTCATCATTAGAAAAAGCTCAGTTCATAAATGGATTTAATTTACAACTATTCATAAGAAAAGATATGAAAGTCTTGTTGTTGATTAACACTTCATCAAAGACTGTGAATTTTATAAAATCTATTTGACCAGCGCTGGATTATTATGTAAAGATATTAAGGATATAATAGCTAATCTGCCGAACCTGGTTTCGTTAAACATAATAGCTAATTTGCCGAATCAGTTATACAAAAATTCTTAATCTACCATTTAAAAAATATACATTTAAAAACAACAATGTTGTTTTACCTTGCCAAAATCTATCGCATCTCGATATCTGTGGGTTAAGATTCAATCCTCCTACTTTCATATTTATATTGCATGATTCTAAAATTTCTAAGTTAGGAAACAATTCTAAAATTGTTACATACAACAATGTTGTTTTACCTTGCCAAAATCTATCGCATCTCGATATTTGTGGGTTAAGCTATGAAAGTAGGAGGATTCAATCTTAACCCACAAATATCGAGGTGCGATAGGTTTTGGCAAGGTAAAACAACATTGTTGTATGTAACAATTTTAGAATTGTTTCCTAACTTAGAAATTTTAGAATCACGTAATATATTTTCGATTTTAGAACTTTATACATTGCAAACTAATAGTTCATATTTAAATTTAAAAGATATTAGTATTGACGAAAGAACATCTTTTGTGGATTTGAAAACCATTTATAAATGTTGCCGTTATTTGCAAATATTAAGTATAAATTCTAATGTGTTAAATTACGAGGGAACACAAATCATATCGAAGTTTTTACATCTAAAAGTGCTTAATGTTATGTTGAGTTATATTAATACTGATATTATATATGATTGATTGGAATTATGTGGGAGCAAAATTAAAGAATTAGGTCTATTTTTTTTTCAATATATATATATATATGATTGGTGAACTATGTCCAAATATAGAAAGCTTTGTGATCTGTGATGCTGATCTTATATCTTCATATGCCAAAAATAATTTTCATAATAATTTTACAAAACTCAAAGTGTTACGTGTTACATACCGTGATAGTAGAGTAGAAACTACATTGTTAATGAAATCGTTGTTTCAACTTTGTTGTAAAACTATTGAGAGTTTTTCACTAAACTGGACAGGTGTAATGAATGATGATATGAAGATAATTTTTGAAAATGATTGGAGATCATTAAAACTATTAATACTTATGTTTATTACATATCTTGATGAAAATTTGTTAAAGATTATAATACTTAACCCATCAATACCTTTACAACATCTTTCTATTAGAGAATGCCCAAAAACTACAACGGACAAAATAAAACAATTAAAAGAGGTAGTGTCAAATTTAAACTTAGATTTAAAAATACGCTATTTTGAAGAATAAACTGCTGTTTGATGTTTCAAAAATAAAGTATTATATTAAAAAATGATTTTAATAATTTTCCATTTCATTTGTTATTCTCTTTTCTCACGAAAATAATGTAAGAAAACGCAAAAAGCGAGCAGTTGGTTGCAGACGGTTGTTGCGGGTTCGCCTCCCGGCAGATGCTATGACATTTGAAAAAAAAATGTTTTGTTTTCCATATCAAATCAATTAATACTGTTAGAAAACATTTACCAGTGATTTGGGTTAATTAAAACATGATCACATGAACATATAAATAAAATAAAAACTCGTAAAAAGCATAACGATGAAGGACGAACACACAGACATAACATGGCAATTAATTAAGTTGACATCTATACAAAGTAATTTTTTCAGGATTATATCTGTCTTAGACTTTGTTTAAAAATATTAATAATAATACTGCATTCTTCCAAGATAATTACAATTCGTCTACAAAGAACATTGGGCTTCAACCATCCAAGAGAATAATCTGGATTTAAAGGTGGTTTTAATACAATTGATCATATCTAAATATTGAAAAAATTATAGGGAGGACCAATGAATATGTGTTACCATTTTGCTGCGGATTTGTAAGTTATGAAAAGAAATATGATTCTATAAGCATTTCTTCAGTAATTAAAGCATTGGATTGTCAAGGTGTAGAACCCGATAGTGTCATATTCTGAAATATATTTCTAAAAGTGCAACAACAACAATTAGATCGCATAAAAATACTAGGAAGATTAAAATTGAGAAGGGTGTATGACAGGGTAGCTTCATATCTCCAAATATTTTTACAGCAGTGATGTTTTGTGGATTTAAAAAAGAAGCTAAATGAGTAAAGATAAATGGAGATTATTTAAGTCATCTAGATTTTGCAAATGATGTAGTTGTTTTTGCAAATAATGCTTCAGAACTTGAGGAAATGTTGCAAGAGTTATCAAATGAATGTAAGAAAGTAGGACTAAAGATAAATGTAAAAATGACTCAAGTAATGTTCAGTGGATATTCTTAAATGATGAAATAACTGAAATACAGGATTATTATATACCTGTATCAATATATATAATATATAGGGTAAATGAGCACAGACTGTCACATCTCCCACCACTCACCACGAAATATGCGTTCAAGTGTATCATTGATATGAGATAGAGTGGTGACTAGTGTGAAAGTCTGTGCTCATATACCCTATATATTAAAAAATGAAAATAAAGATTGATTATGATAATTAAAAGAAGTTAATGACTGTAAATATTTTGGTCGGATTATTAATACATATGGAAACATAATGGATGGTATTAAACATACAATTAAACTTGGCTGGAGTGCTTTTATGAGAAATAACTTAATACTAAAAACAAATATGCCCATGTTTTTGAAAAGAAAGGTTTTTTAATAAATGTGTGTTATCAGTTTTTACTTATGAATCTGAGACTTAGAAACTTGATAAAAGAACAATATAGAGACTTCAGATCCCTCAAAGAAGTATGGAGAGATACACGTTAGAAGTAACAAGAAGAGTTCGAAAACCCAATATGTAGGTAAGAGAACAAACGAATATTATTGACATCGTTTAAAACACTAAAAGACTGAAATGTAGTTGGGCTGTACATATTTCTAGAAGTTATGTTATTAAATACACAATTGAAATCCTTAAACTGGATTCCATGAGATTGTAAAAAAAACCAGAGAGATCACATGTGAGATGAATGGATGAAATAACCAATTGTGCAGGGATAAAGTGGAGAAGAGGCTAGAGATCGAAGAAGATGGATTGAACTTGAAGAGACCTTCATCGTGAAATATATTGATAATGGTTGAGAGTAATGATGATGATGGTGAGACTTTTTCGTAGCTGGATAACAATTAAATAATTAATGACCTTATAATCAGCAAATAGAATATTGGTTATTGTTAGCGGTAAATCAAAGAAGGAAAATCACTCAAACGTTAATCATTCATCAATTAATAAATCTGAGGAGGAACACACACACACACATATATATATATATTGTAACGTTTATTTATATACGTTACAAATATATTGGCATTTGGTAGAAGCTAAAAAATAAAGTAAATTTAGATTTTTTTTTGACTAATTTTTTTTAAAAAAATAACTTGTACAATGAAAGTTAAATTATTCTTTCGTTTTTTTTTTTTTATGTAATTAGAAATAAAAGTTAGAATTGGAGAGAACAAAAGACACAAATTACCAATCTAGATAAGAGAAAGTAAAAATATTTCAACTAATTCAAGATGGCAGAATTATGCTGAAAAAAATAGAGACTTTGTAACATAAATTTTATAAAGAATATATAAGATTATAAATGGATATTTTGACAAACAAAAGATATGCGCAGAAGTCAGAAAACTGGGCCTCTGAGAGAGTATAAAAGGCAGAGATCAGTTTGAAGGACATCTTGTTCGTTTTGTTTCTCTAGTTGGTCTTGGATAACATTAATATATCCAAGATCGCTCTTCGCTGAAGGAATTCGGCATGTCGCAGTGAACCGGAGCTTCTGAAGACATCGGACCTAATGATGTACACCAGGAAAAGCCTTCGTGACCGACTGGGGAAATGGACCACAAGATCAAGCAATAACCAAAAGGCCGAGCTCATTATAACCAAAAAACTATGCATAGTTATCTACTACTGAATTCCCAAAACTTACCGGTAAGTTATACTTCATTACTCCTGATTGTGACCAAATTAAATGTTTTCAAACAATTTCTAAAAGTATGTTTAAACAATCCCGATAGAGACATTAAATTTCTTGTGCAAGAGACATTCATTTTTTAGTAACTTTCTAGAAGAAATTTGGAAGTGAGCTGTAATTGTAAAATTGTTTTTTTATTAATTGATTTACGTCTGAATTTTGTTCTCTCCAATTTATTTGATTAATAATTTCCTTTAACATTTTTTTTCTATTAGAATAAAAATATTTCTAATACCAATTTTCATTGGTGCATTATTAATAATAGATATTATTTTTTTAGTATTAAATTTATTATTAGTTTAATAAGATTTAAAATGGAATTTACCTTGCCAATATGTTTAAACCAGTCCAGGAATAATAATCTTAAAAAAATTAATTCTCGTTACGGTATGAGTAATACCGATTAGTTTAAAAGTATTTTTTTTTATTTGTGAGATGTTATATGACGATTTCAGCGAATTCTTAGGAATTCTGGCACCCAGATTAAATAAATTAAAAGCTGATTTCATCTATAGCACAATTCTCAACAATTAATAGGCCGAGTTGATCAGGAAATATAGCTATGTTTTTAGAATAGAAATATAACTTTCTTTTTTTTTGACATAGCTTGATCAACTCACGCGCAGTTTATATTAGCGTGTAAGGGGCCTAGCAAAACGGAAAACGTTACAATATATATATATATATATATTGTACCCTCACTTCCAGGAAATATGTAATAATAAATTAATCTAGCTCAGATAAATAATTATGTTCATCTAAAATGTATCTAAGTCAATAATAACTATATTCTTTAATACTATCCATTATTAAACTAGCTTAATTAATAAATAATAATAATAGTTTTGTTTTATAAATTAAATAAATAAATATCTAATAAAATTATGAGACTATGAAGTGAGTTTACAAGTGTCAAAACCAATACATTAAGCCAATATCCCCCAGGATATCACCTTAATGGCATAAGAATACTATCCCTACTCTTATTACTTAAATACTACATCTATAGTACTCCTAGTCTTTAATCAAGATTAATTAAGTAAATGACTCTTAATAAATTAATCTTAACATCTCTATTAAAATAATTTAGCACAAGTTATCTGAGGTTCTTTTAAAATAATTCTAAATTAATTATAACTTTGTAATCAAGTATGATAAGGGATTTAATATCATTCCTAATTACATCTAACTAATACCAATACTAATATAATAATAATATTAATCTTCAATCTATAATTTAATCTCATATCTTTTCTACTTGTAATATTATTCATGTATATCACATAATAATAATGTAATGTAATCTTCTATTATCCATATGGCATCTTAAACAAACATATGTGGTATGATATTATAATCTGAGAATATGTGGCAATCATTACTAATATAATTCAGTGTAAATCTTTTGTGGTTACCATCATAATAATATAATACATGAAACTTCTTAAATAAAAACATATCAATAAAACATTATAACTCTTAAATAATAACTTTATTTATGCTGTGCAAATACTATGTCTTAGTTATAATTATCTGTGATTATGTAATTATGATGTGGAGAAATTGAATCAACACCAAGACTTATAAAACAAGTTTAACAATTTTATTAACAAATTTAACAATAAAATTATTTACATTATTTACAATCTTAAGAAATTCCGTTTATTCACATTTATGTACTTTTCCAACACAAATTAAATGAACTAAAATATAGGTTACAGAACATTCTTCTTAAAACATATCTCTTATTTTCAAAAATATTATTATAGGATCTTTATTACATTTATTAAATTTCACTAATTCAATATGTTCTAAAAATATAAGATAATTATTTCAATATGGATTTATTCTTGTTATTTAGTCCTTTTTAAAAAAAATAGTTTTATTCCATATAGTAATTCCTCACTAAATAATGACGTGAATGACCTTAGTAAATTTATAGTGTAACAAGTAAACTAAACTGCTTACTAATTATTACTTTAAACTTCAAATATAATGTATGTATTAGTGTGTTATCATAAAATTACTTTTATGAAACTTATGACTACTTATATTCATTAAACACGATTTAGATTATTACCTTTACTTAAAAAGAAAAAATATGCATTATAAGTATGTCTTTGAAAAATACTTAATAATTAAATAATATCATTATAAACCCCCTTTTAATTATCAATTATTTATTTTTATAAAAAAAATAAATATCATTTTTAAATATGAAAAGTTTTATGATTCTTTCACTGATAAAATCATGTTCTTATAATCTTTATATTTATTTTTACTCCAAGTAACATAAGTCATCTTATCCACTTCAATAACAATTCTGTATTTCCAAACTTATTTATTATTTCGTATTTTAAATACCATCCTTTATGATGTAATCCAAGACAATTTTAATAATAAGTAAACAAGTAGGTATATGGAATAAACTATATCTTTAACTTAATAACACCTTTATCAACTAATCATCATGGTAACAGTATATAAAAATGAGATATGACTTATTTGTCTAATAACCTCCACTACTGAATATAATGTCCAGGCTATTTATTCAGCGCTATGGCACATTAAACTTTAATACACAAAAAACAAACACTGCCATGAATATATACAAGCTATAGGGCTATGTTATCTATACTTGCATCATCATCACTATAGTCTACTCTTCTTCCCATATAAATAAACCCTACATACAATATTATCTTGGTCTCATTTAACCTAATACTAAGATATTATCATTAGAGATCTATCACTTTACATGGCTAACTTCATTCCCACACTTCTATAACAATAAATAAATTCATGTTTTAAAATAACAATCTAACTGACTAATAAGACAATATTATTTCATCCTTTGGTAATTCTCAAACTTAAGTATAAACAATCAATATCATTTTTTAATACCCTAATCACTTAAAATAAACATTAATTTCAGTTATAATAGAAACATATACTTATATTTCCCTTATGTTTAAATATTCTTATAATATCAATAAAATCATGCATATTCTTTAAAATGACTAAACAAACGATAAACTATGTGTAGGTATCGTGTTTTATATACATTCCATACATCCACACAAAATAATAAAATACATTATAAAATCATCAATATTTTTATATTATTACCATAAGTAATTTCTGCTGGCAATTACTTAGTTGATGTTTTCTGGATCAGGAACTAAATAAAACATTTTAATTATCATTTATTCCACATTATCACACTTTTAAATATATTAATTTTTTTAAAAAAAATATTAAGAGTTTTTTTTTTTTTACAATAACAATTTAATCAATGGGTTAGTAAATAATTTAATGTTCTATGTTCCTACTCTATCTCTATACTGTTAATAAGCATTAATACTAATTTTTTAGTAAAAAAAATAATTTAAAGTTATATTTACAACAGTTCCATTAAAACTTTGTGAGATGAAATGTTCTTTTTCCTCCATAAAAAGTTCACCAAAGGAAGTGTCTTTTTCTCCTGGTACAACATTATTAATCACACTTTTGATGCCAAAACTATGCATGCTCTGATATTTCATGTTGCAACACAAAAATTCAAGACGACTGTTCTAAGCTAAATACCCTAAGTTTACTTTTTACTTCACAATATCCAGATTGATCTAATTAATTATTCTTTATCTCCAAAATTGTAAATAATTCATGCAATCCATTGCTATGTAAATATAGTATTAAAAATACTATTGATATTTTTCGTTAAAACCATTTCCAAATTCTTGTAACTTTTATTCATATTTCCTGATGTTCTATGTTCTCTGATACAGCAAATAAAATTCCCAGTGTTCAATCTTTAGTACATGGTTTAAAATATTTCCATAAATAATTTTCGGAAAACCTTTTGTATGTCCAGCATACACTAATTATTCATTTTAAAGATTTTTAAATATGATATAAATCATTTTTGTGAATAATCTTAATTTTTATATCCTTCTCTAAAAATCCCAGTTTTACAACTGATTTCAATATTTCTTCAAAAAGAAAATATCTTAGCGTCTTAAAATAATTGTTTTTGTTACGCTAAAAGTTTTTTTTTTTAAAAAAAAAAACTTTACTATTTTATTGTAACTAAGCTTTTTGAATAAAAGCTTTTCATATTCTTCTATTCTCCATTTCTGTCAAACTTTCCTAAATCTCTGTGAAGTCCCAGTTGTGAAATTTAATCGTAAATCAACAGGAATGATTAACATAGGCAAAATTATGTGCCTAGTATGAAAATAATAATTGAATATTTCCATCAATATTTTTACATTCAGGGACAACTTCTCCATGTTTATTTTAATGATAAATTAGATGAAGTAGTAAGTAAGTAATTACTTATTTTTTAGCCTCACATCTCCGTATCATGATCCTATAACAATAAATTATGGCACTTTTAGAAATTAAAACAAATAAAATTGACTATTATTCTACCAATTAATTTACCGAAGTTGTAGTAACAATTACATGGTATAAAAGTATAATGGTATACAGGATAATAGTGACCTGGAAATTTTTTGCACAGCTGTTTTATACCTGCCCAAACTACACATTTTCATTGGTCAATTTCAACAATGCTTACTTCAACAACCCTGGGAAATGAATGCCAGATTAAAGTTAAAACTAATAATAATTTATTAAATATTTATTTTTATTATATTATTCAATTCTTAATTAATTTTGATATTTTATTTACACTTAATAAATACTTTAAAATAACTTTTAAAAATCACATTATACTATTTATTACTATTTTTATCCTTCTTTTAAATGAAACATATTTATTTTCAACATAAAACACAAATCTGATTTGATTTATTATATTCACTTTAAAAACCTAACCTAATATTTATAACAGATAATACCAATTTTTTTCTCAAGCACAGGTGTGAATATTACATGTCACGTGATTTATAAAAATAAATGAGATACTAATAATTTAAATGAAACTAAAATAAATAATTTAATTTATAAAATATTACATAAAACAGTATTGTAGCAAATTCTAAATAATTATTCCAATATTATAAAATCGAATATGCACTTTTCTTTCTACATTATTACTTTTAATTAAATGATTTTAAAATATAACTAATAAATACAATTATCATTGTTAAATAATATATTCATTTAACTTTAAATTATTACTTTTAAAATTTACTTTAATCATTCACTTATAAGACTTATTAAATCAGTACTTACCATGGCCAGTTTTCCCAACCATACAATCTTATAATGATTTTTAGTTAACTGTTTTCTTCCAAATACTAACATAATATTATACAGCAATTATTTTACTTACCCTAACTAGATTATTAAAAGATAATCAACACATAACATACATCATCCCTTGCTTAACTTTGAAATTTAAAATTTTCCAGTAAATTGATAGTAATAATCCATTCTTACCTAAACAAAATGGTACAATATATATATATTGTAACGATCCGGAGAATGTGACTTAACGTAAACTGCACTATGGGGCGCCATCTAGGCATTTGAACCTAGAAAAATTTATAAAGTAGGCAGATACGTAAGTCAAAAAAAAAATTTTTTTTTTTTTAATTTTGATTCCGGTCGTTAGCCCATGTCACTAGCTCAGTGGAATAGCAGAGATTTAATAAGATAATCTAAGAGTATATATAAAAAAAGGAATAAACTAAGCCACTGCCAGTAATTAACATACAAACATTTATTTATGCACATATATATATAAGATTTAAAATTATTTTAGTATTAGTTTTACATTTTAACATTATTTTTAACTTTACCTTAGATTTTAATTTACATTTTAATTTCTATTATAAGTTTACATTTTAATTAAGTTCGCACAGATGGGATTATAAAAGCTTGTTATAATAAGTTGCTATAGATCGGTTACATAGATTACACGGTTAAAAACATTCCAAAGTAAACATAAGCGATCAAAATATAAAATTATTGATTACTGACAATTGCGGAGGAAATTTATATGTAACCCAATAGTATTCACCATAAGATACTTGCATTGTCACCAATAACTTAAAAGACATCCGAATAAATACATTTTAGATACTCACCGTAAGGTATCATTATTTATCGAATGTCTATATATTTTGATCAAATATGAAAACGCAAAACATAGTTAACCGATAAACAATCCATGCAAGCATCTATAAACAACTTAAATTTAATGCATTTTTATTTAGGGTCGAGCATGAATACTACATAGATTTGCATTGAAATTAAAATATTCTATCCCTATTTAACCTTAGGCTAAAATTCGTAGTCAAACTGGCATCAATTCATCTGATATATCGATGTATTCAATGTAATAAAATACGACAGCACAAAAGGTTAAAAGAAGAAATTGCCTCTTATGAGATAGGAATATTACATCTATCTCTAAAGAAGAGCAATAAAACAAAAAACTCCATAGAAAGGAACTGCGGTATCCGACTTATAATTCCTTCCATAGGCAAACGGAAGTGTGCGGCGTATGAAGCGATTCTGCCCGTGGCGAATCAATATTACATCTACTAATCACACCAATATATCCAATCCATTGACCCAATTTAACCACGAAACAAATAACCTAAGATTACCCTCCTCTAATATAACTTTACAAATCTATACAGCCATTCACGCCCGACTTAAGTTTAACATTTATATAATTTAACTTAACGGAAAACAAAAATCATAATAAAACTTAAAGAACAAAAAATAAATAAATGGAAATGATTTTACAAAATAAATACATTAAATAAAATTATAACTAATTAATAAATAATGTTGGTCAGATAGAATAATATTGCAATTATTTAAATCTGGAAAGTTTTTAATTTACTGTTCATAAATTTTAAAGTTCTTACGGTTATTTAAATAGTTCATCTTCATATATTCCTTGCCGTTTGAACGTGAATTCCCACGTCGTCCGAAGATTGGTATCCTGTTGGCCGATTTATTTATCCATCCGGAGATTTTTTAGTGTAGTTGGTCCTCAATGTAGAAACGATGGCTCATTTTTCTTCCTTTCTTAACAGAACTGAAGGGATTGAAGCTGTGCATCTTTTTCAATCCCCTCAGCACTAACACCTAGCTGTTACATCGTAATAATCATCAATAACTAGTCACTAATTAATAATTTCCAAAATTTTTCCTTTTATACGTATTCGAAGGATTGACTTCTTCCGATCGTCATCAATGAGATGATCCTTTTCGTTGAGGTCCGATTTCCAAATGGATTTATTTCATTTGCTGAAAGTTTCTATTGTTTTCTTATCTGACCGGTGTTTTTACATTTAAATGCCAAGGCTGGTTTACATTTAACTAATTAACAATCATTTCCATTTCTGATTAATTAACCTGTTTTCCAAATCAAAAATATGTTTAAAGATAAATTTAAAGATATAATTTTATCTCCAAATCTTTTTAAAATTTAGTTTTAAAATACTTTTTCTTTAATAAATTTTTATTTTAATAATTTTTCATTATCTGTGCGATTTAATATATAAGAGTTTAAGTTGATATTTAATTTCAATTTTTAATTCTTAAAGAAAATTTTTAAATGCGAACTTTTTAATTTACTTTCATGTTTAATAAATAAAAATAAAAAAACAACAATGTAACGAACGTCTGTGCTCGTTACAATATATTACAAACATAAAGCTAAAGTAGTCAATATATAATTAAAATTATTTTTATGCTGGTCTAGTTGAATTTTGGTTTTGGGGTAATTAAATATATATATATATTAGTTGAATTTTGGTTTTGGGGTAATTAAATATATATATATATTGTAACCCTTGGTATCTTTTGTAAAGAAACTAATGGTTTGGAAATAAACAGTAGGATTAGTAGATAACTATATCCGAGTAATTTTTTTTTTAAAGTTCAAGAAAAGTTAAGAGCTTTATTTGGAGAAGGCAATGACCGTATAGCTTGAATTTAATGTGTAGATAAAGGTATGTTTGTATTTTTATCTAAAATGGTAATGTATTATTATTGTGTAGAGGGAAAGGTGATTGACAATTGCGCACATTATAATATCTTAAAAAAGTTGATTTATATACGTCTAAACAAAAAGGTCCTGTTAATCGTAATATTTAGAAATGAAAATGATAGAAGGAATAAAAATTGAACTTATTATAGATAGCATTTGTTTGACAGTTCTTTACATGAGAATAAATTTAAATTTTCAGGAAATTATGTAGGATATGTTGTACTAATAAGAATATGAACAAGTACATCACTATTTAGTATTATGAATATGTGCGTGCTGTGGGGTATGTGATGTATATATACATTTTTTTAATCGTGGGAATTTATGCATTATACTGTATACTATTTGATAGTATAATAAAAAAATATTTTGTACTGATTTTAAACTAAATGAAGTACTTAATTTATTTGATTTATTTATTTGATTTTATAAAGATAAGGTCAAACATTTAATCTATAATCTTTATTGATTATTATATTAACTGCATGAAACCCATTGTAAAGAATTAGCGAGATTTATTATTATTACTCTAGTATATTGATAGGAACCACTGAAGAGAGTCAATTGTTAAATTTCCCTGAGTTTGAAATCTAAGCATAACGGTTAAATCAATTAAGGTGAAGATTGATTTGATGTGGTTTAGCTATAATTTATAATATAATAAATAATAAATTATTTATTTGGAGTAGATATAGTTTTATATCAAAATTAAATCACATCATTTATGGCATCCTATATGAAGACCTTAAATCTGATTATACTAAGATGCGACTGCCTTAACTTATCTCGTTGAGAGGGTGCGTACCGTTACAATATTTTTTGAAGACATTTTAATTACTTTATTCATTATATCTTATAGTAACAAACGTGGATGATGATCTTTGGTGGGCATTACAATTTAATAGTTAGAATTTGGTGCTCTGGTATACTTATCTTATTATTGCTATTATTAGGCAAATACACAGGCATTGCTTATTCATTTCTAGTATTATCCTCGATCTACTTTCCTCGAGTTTAGTTTAGAATATATATATATATATTCTAGTTTCTTTATGAAAGATTGTAGGTCATCATTTTCGGTCGCAGTGAATATTTAAAATCCGTTTTACATTTTCCACAGATTTCTCTTAGAAATAGATATATATTTTGAAAAAAATATTAATGTTAATCGATAATTTTAATATATAGAAACGATTATTAAACACTTAAATTGTTCCAATGTTTTTATAGAATTTCTCTAAAATACTTTTCTTTTTAAAATAATTCATTTCATATTTATTGTAGTCCTCGATTGTGTTATTTCTCTGCCATATCTTCCCAATGGTCACAATTAACTTTGCACTTTTTTGAATGTCCTTGAAATAATTGTTCTAATGTAAATGGAATTGTATCTTTTCCATAAAAATACTTTTATTCCACCATAAAATACTTCTAAAAAGTCTTAGAGTCTTCAATCAATATGGGTGTGCAATTTTATACATTTGGTCTCTTTACATAATTCCATCCAACAAATTTAATGAAATATTGATAGGTTATACATCTTCCCAATTGCATTTTTATAATTTTATACCATTTATGGGAAGTGCAAATCTTACTTCCATGGAATAAATTAAGAGCAATGTATATTGTAACTTTTCAATCTAAATGAAAATGTAATGAATCAGCCGACAGCACTTACAGATTAGACAATCAATCAAATGTTTTTTTTCTGATTGATAGCCAACACCTTGGGCAAGCCAAATTGCAAACCTCGTATTCTGAGTTTGTATGGAAGAGAGTCGGTTTAGGTTGACTGTTCTAAAACTAAAATCGGAGCGAGAGAAACGAGAAAAAGCACTTCCAATATGCTTCGACAAAAGCTTCCTTTAATGGATAAGATTCTGGGATAATCACTCAAAATTTTACTGGAACACATATTAATAGCATATTCCTTTAAAATTGAAAAAAAAAAGCAATTCAGCCGCCTTTAAACAAATTTTAGTCGGGTATACTAGAATTACAATATCACAAATTTCAAATTTTCATAACTGAAAACAAAAAAAAATGCGTTTTTTTTTTATATTTTAGACTAAGCCCACCTTTGCAAATAGGGAAACAATCATTTGTATTTGAAAGATGTGATGTTAATCCCCAGATATATGATTTTATTATGGTTATTGTATTTTAAACAGTACTTTTTAAAGATGCATCCATGGAAAATAATAAACAAGTTCCTTTGCTATAATACATAATTATTGCTATAACTTTTATATTTAGAAATTAGAAGATGAGTAACGTCCTTAATATCAAGGCACAGGTTTACAATCTATATATTTAAAAACGTACACTATTTTTTTAAAACAATATATCACCATATTTTTTTTTAATTTCAGGTATTTGCTAAATTTGTATAACGTTGGCCATTTTTATTATGAAAATGCTCAAATAAATAATGTATATAATTAAAAGTTAACATCTCAATTCTTGTAACATTATTCAAAAGAGAGTGAAAATACTTCTTTCATGAGTTTCAAATATCACTGTTAACACATAAGAACATGTTGTTGCTGAATTTAGTATAACTGTCATATTGTTTATCAGATCCTCGTGTAGTAATCACTATCAATCCTATCTGTATGCATTTTTTATTTTGCTTTACTAAATATTTTATGATCATTAGACAATCATTAATGTTATGCCTTCCTATATCAATAATTATTGTAAAGTTCTATTATTAATTATTATTTTACCAAGAAAAAAATTGTAATTTTCTCTTAATTAAATTACTACTAATAAGATCATTGTCAGAAAATCGCTAGTGATTGTTCATTTAAATTAAGGGTCAAAAATAGATTCTTATATCCATAACGCACAGTTTAAGATAATTCCATGTTCAGTAATACTATAATTATGGAGATGCAAATTACCAATTTTAATGTTTAATTAGTGTTGAAGCTGGGTGTATATCCGGGATTCCCAACCCGTAGCTCGCGAGTCGCATGTGGCTCGCGCAACTGTTTAATGTGGCTCGCATTGCACTCTTCAAGAAAAATTGATAAAATATTTTATATACCTTGATGCCACATGCACATACAAACGATAACGGGAATGAAACAAATCTGCTGATTCCTAACAGTGTCCAATGAAAGAAGTATATTTGAAATACACTTATTTCATTGGTTTCATTTCCCATTCTCAGAATGTTGCGCAGTGACACGCTACTTTAAAGTGCTACCGTCAATTGTTTGCTGTAGTTTGCATGAAACACACGAGACACGACAGTGAACACAAAACAAATTTCGAAGTTGCGAGCAAAGTAAGTATTTCGTGTACCACACAGGCATAAAAAATAGTCGCTTCTTCTAAATTTTGTAATTCTATCTTTTTTAGCTCCCTAATCATGGCAACATATTAGCCGGAAAAAAGGAAAAAAAACTATCTAAAATTACATTTTCAATGGCGAGTGGGAAGAAAAATATTTTTTCATAAACTGTAAGAATTAATGTATTTGTTTAATATGCGGATCAACGGTTTCTGTTGGGAAGAAAAACAACGTTGAACGACATTTTAAAACCCTTCATAATAAATATGATACTAATTATCCTTCGGACAGCAATCTAAGAGAATGTAAAGTGAAAGAACTGATAAACGCATTAGTTGCCCAACAATCAATGTTTACCAAGCCCGCAAATAAAATGAAGATCGCAACAGTAGCATCATTTAAGATTGCTTATGTACTTGCAGTTCATAAAAAGCCCTTTGAGGATGACAACATAATAAAAGAAGCAATGCTTGCTGCATCGGAGATATTATTTCAAGAAGCCAAAAATATAAATTAAATTTTGTCAACTTTTCAGGACGTCCAATTATCGAGAAATTCTATCACTCGTAGAATAGAAGCTATGTCTCAAAATGTCAAAGAACAAGTAAAAACTGATTTACAAAAAATGCATTTTCTTAAGTTTACAATGCGATGAATCAACAGATATGTGCAATGTAGCTCAAGTAAATATTTTTATAAGGATGGTCTTTGATAATTGCTCAATGAAAGAAGATCTACTATCAGTTTTGCCATTAAAAGGTAATATACGCGGAGTGGACATATACCAAGTTATAAAAAAATCATTTAACTGAAATTAAATTTCCTCTTCAAAAACGTGTGTCCATAACAACAGACGGAGCATCTGCAATGATTGTTTCTGGTGTTGGTTTCATCACATTTTGTAAGAAGGATGCTGAATTTCCAAACTTTTTTACCTACCATTGCACCATACATCAACAGGCATTATGTACAAAAGTTTTACGTTATGAACATACAATGAAAATTGTTTTGAAAATTGTAAATTCCATTTGTGCCAGACCACTTCAGAGTAGATTGTTCAAAATACTGATTGATGAACTTGATGCTGAGTATGGAACTTTGTTGTTACACTCAGAAGTTAGATGGCTTAGTAAGGAAAAAGTCCTACAACACTTTTTAGAGCTTCTTTCGGAAATAAAACAGTTTTTAAAATTCAGAAATGAAACTTACGAAAAACTTAATAATCATAGCTAGTTATCTGATTTAATATTTTTTATAGACATAAGAACAAAAATGAACAAATTGAATCTTGAACTTCAGGGTAAAGAAAAAAACTATTATTGAGTTAATTGGAAGTATCAACGCTTTTAAGTCAAAACTAAATTTGTGGATATCCCAAATAGAGGAATGTTACTTTTGCCACTTTACAAATTTGGAAAATTGCACAAAAAATATAAGGACATTGACACAATGAGATATTCCGAAAATCTCTTCGAGCTTAAAAATAATTTTAAAATTAGATTTTCTGGTTTTCATAAAATTCAGCCCATTGCTTCATTTATTTCAAATCCATTTGTTGATACTATTATTTCTGAAATGTCGCAACAAATTGCAAGCGTGTTAAATAAAAATTCTACTGATCTGGAAATGGAAATAATTGATTTTCAATCTGATCTACAATTAAAAACAATAATATTACAAACAGACTTTTGGGTACTCGTAGATGAAAAAAAATATCCACTTTTAAAAGAAACTTTTCAAAGACTAAACTCTTGTTTTGGATCAACTTACCTTTGTGAAAGTGGTTTCTCAATAATGAATTTGTTAAAATAAAAGTTCCGATCCAGGATAACAAACGAACATCTGAATGACTGCATGAATTTAACCATAACATCATATATACCAGAATACAATAAACTCACAGGCGATATGCAGTGTCAGGTTTCACATTAAATAAAATAAATAAAATATACTTTTCCTGTAATTGTAATTTATATGTATGTTAACAATTTTTTTATAAATAAATATAAATAAAATGTATTTACATTTTTTTTCTTTTTAACATATTACACCGGGTTTTTTTTAGTTTGTGAATTATGTTTATAAATGTAATATGAAAAATGCAGGATATAATTGTGGCTTCCCAAATTTTTATAAATTCTCAACTGGCTCCCATCAAGTTAAATGTTGGACATTATTGGTCTATATAATACATACATCTAATGAATAAACAATTTTGGGAGAGTATAATTAAAATAAGATCTACATTTTATGCAATTATTATTTTCCTTGGAGTGTATTAACTTATAATCAATCCATCAATATACATTTGTAAAAACTATTCTAAATACGGACTTTTTATCACAAAATAATATTTTAATTTTAATATGTTTGTGAGTAAAAATTCATGTTTCTTTATAGTGACTATTAGGTCTACACAAAATTTTTGTTAGTCAATCCATGTGTTGTAAAAAATTTACTATCAACAAGAGCACTTAAATTTTATAACGGTAATACCACTTTGTCAAGATTTAAAACAATGCTCATTTGTGTACTGACATATGCATTCAAATTAATGTTTTAATAGTGTTATAATAATGATATAACTGCTAAACTTTTATATAAGAAATTATAAACATTCAATTCATAAATAAGAGCATACTTATTTATCCTAACTTGAAATCAATTCTAAGTTAGGAACTCGCTGTAAATAACGATATTTATGTTATCCCTCCCATATAAAATCGTCCAATTCTCATTAGACCATATCCTATATCAAGCACATTTGTAATAGAAATCATGAAGAGCACATCATCTAATATAATGTAAACTCCTAGGTGTAGGATTCACTTCCCATAATATGTATAAATTCAAAACTATTAACTGAAAGATAATTAAAACGGCTATGCTCATATATAACTATGCAGTTTTAATACAAAAAGATACATTAATGAAATATAAAATAAAATCAAATAATGAACAATAATAAACAAATAAATGGCAAACGCATTAGCAAAAAAAAAAAAAATCACTGAACATTAATATCCTCATCATTCATTTAATTTATCTTTTCTTCCAAAGCGTAAGCTTGTGGTTAAGACCTGTAGAGGTCCCCACCATCGCATTTTCAAGCGAATAATACATCACATCACATCACATCAGCACACGCTTGAGGTTTATTGTCTTAGTAAATATTACTTACGTTTTTAAATTAAAGTGTTTTTTTTTGATTTTGAATATTATCTTTTGTCAAAAATAAAAATAAATAAATAGAAAATCATATAATTTATAAGAGGTGTGAATAATAAATTTGTGTATCACACATTGATTAATATATACTTGCATCATAATACCGGAAATATGTGCTTTAAAATAGTAACTCATATTATATTAAATCTTTCACTTCTTTTGTCCAATAAAGATGATTCTTTGTCACATATATTATATATTGTCTAGTTAAAACAAGTTATATTTATGAAACGGGTAGAAATTTTGAGTGAATAGTTCATATTAGTATATCCGATTATTATATTCTTTAACTTACATTTATTGAGAAACTTATTCACTATTACATTAAATATTTGCACTGACATTCAAATTACTGTATTTTTTAAAAACAAAGACTCTTTGTTTGTCAAGCATTGGTAGACGAGAGGTCAGCGCAGCTGTCTTGCAAGCAGTTGCTTACAGACAGTTGTTGCGGGTTTGCTTCCCGGCCGATGCTTTGACATATGGAAAAAAAAGACTCCTTTGTATTATCAAAAATTAATATAACTTCATCTTAAGATAGTTTTATGTAAAATAAAATATAAAAAAAAACATTTATACACATTTTTATGTAAAATATAAAATGAATATGATTCTATTTATCCACCACATTATTTTATCTAGCATAAACATTGTTAATATATAATTAAAATATCCTATTCTTTAAGCATATACAGATAATATAATGAGGTTTCTCTCTTCTAACATACAATTTTTAATGTAATCCTAAGTGTGGGTCATACAGCAGCCAATCAAATAATAAATAATAATCAAATGGCATGAAAATAATTTCCTATTATTAACTTATATGTGATGTATATTTATATATGCCATATTGTAAATAATAGCTATGTTACTCTTAGACTAACCATATTATTATTTGTAATTATAATTTCGATATATTTATATCGGGTTGCTAACTTATTATATCTTAAAATAAATATATAAAATAAAGTTTATAGAAGCATATCTCTTTTATATTTACTTGTTTATATCAAGAACCATAATTATATGCAAGTATAATTCCTTGATTGCTTAAATTTATAAAATAATTATTTGTTAAAATTTACTTTTATTTTCAAGTATGAGCATATGTGTAATCTATGAAAGTACCTTCTAATGAAATTTTATTTTAGGAATTACATTTTTTGAAATTAATGATGCTAAAATGAATTTGAAATTCTGTTCTTGTGAACTATATTAAATTTAATATTTTCAATTACAATAATTTGTATTTGACTAAACATAAGTCACAAAATAGGGTTACTTTTTGGTTTAGATTATTTATAAAAAATCACTATTGAGTTTCGTTCACACTAAAGTATTCTTTTGCTGGAATATTGAAATTCAAACTGACACATCAATTGATGTTCTTTAAATAAATGAAGTAATTATTGTTTTGAGTTTATATTTTCCAGAATTTTGCACATTACATTAACATCTGAATAAACAGATCGAATAGTAGTCATTAGGCGTAGATGTTTAATTTTCACTTTAGTTGTTAATTTCCCTATCTCCTTTAAAATCTAGCTGATGACAGCAAAAGGAATCCTCATTTCCTTATGGTTTCATTGTTTTCTAGTCATTTATTTTCATTTACTAAATGCCAATGAAGTGTTGTGCTTTCTTGTTAACAAGTCCAGAAAATAATCTATTTATTACTTAACAATTGATAAATATATATTATTTATTATTATATTTATTATGTATTTATTTACATCCTTACTTAATAATTTTATGTTAGAAAAATTTGTTTACGACAATAAAATAAAATAATTATATTTTGTACATTAACATTTAAAAATATATAACGATTTATCTGTTTTTTAATTAAAAAAATACTGCTATTTGTTTTTAAATATAAGTTACTTTTACCAACTTCTTCTCCTCCTCCTCCTCCTTCTTCTTCTTCTTCTTTTTCTCTCTCTTCTTCTTCTTCTTCTTCTTCTTCTTCTTCTTCTTCTTCTTCTTCTTCTTCTTCTTCTTCTTCTTCTTCTTCTTCTTCTTCTTCTTCTTCTTCTTCTTCTTCTTCTTCTTCTTCTTCTTCTTCTTCTTCTTCTTCTTCTTCTTCTTCTTCTTCTTCTTCTTCTTCTTCTTCTTCTTCTTCTTCTTCTTCTTCTTCTTCTTCTTCTTCTTCTTCTTCTTCTTCTTCTTCTTCTTCTTCTTCTTCTTCTTCTTCTTCTTCTTCTTCTTCTTCTTCTTCTTCTTCTTCTTATTATTATTATTATTATTATTATCGTCATCATCATCATCATCATCATCCATGTGTAATCTTTTATAAAATATTTTATCCATACGTTAACTGATATACCTTTTGTCATTATTAGAGCTGCTGCACTTAGACACTCTATTTATAAGAATTTCTGCTCATTTTCTTAGATAATCTTTAAAAGCAATGGTAGTCGGCTGAGTCTTGGATTCAAATTATCTTTACTAATAAAACAATTCAGAAATATAAAATAAGTATAAAGACTGTGTTTTTTCACAAACGTTAATTAAATCAATATACTGTACTACAAGAATGTATATTTTATTTTTATATTGGCAAAAGCTTTGCAATATATTACTCTAAGTAAAGGTAAATCGTAATAAAATGTGCTACTGTAATAATTAATTTGATTTTATGTTTATAATTAGAGAAAAACTTGCAGGTCCAACTATATAACTAATCCTAATAAAAGTATGTAATAAATCAAATCATAATTTAAAAAAACGGTAAAATTAAAGGATGAAAATAACTGAGATAAAAAAAATACAAAATTTGTTTATTAAAGGATATGAGATAATTTTCTGCTTACAAATTAAATAAGAAAATGATTTTGAATAGTAAGAAAATAATTGACAAAATATTTAGTAAAAAATGAAAATAAACATAGAAGATGTCCGTGCTATTACTCTTAATCAATCAATCGATTGTATTCTGTCCCATGGACAGGATGAGAGAACTCACATAATTCAATCCATTCTCTTTATTGACCAGTACTTAAATTCAAAGTAACTCTACCCATATTTTATATAATTCAACAATGACAATCTTTTCCATCATTTTTTTACTTCCACTCACCATTTCCTTCAAAACTGTACTTTCTTCTTAATATATGACCGAGCCAGATTCTCCTTCTCGTTCTGATTTATTTAATCAGTCTTCGTTTTTATATTCACTTTTTTGTTATTTTATTCATCCAAATAACTTTTCCATCAAAAGCGTCCAAGATATTTTTATTTGTATAACTCATTATCCACGTTTCCCAACTATACAATAGAACACTCATATATAGTACATAATTAATCTTTTTCTTAATTCTTTTTTCAAAAGTCCACAAAATATTTTCTTACACTCAATAAAAGTATCCTTTGCTAATGCTATTCTTCGTTTAACTTCATCTTCAATTCTTCCATTGTCTCTCAACCAACTTTCAAATATTTAAATCCCATTACATGTTGAACTAAGTTATAATGGATTTCAATTTGCAATCTTCTTGCATTTCTCCCTATCAATAAACTCTTATTTTTCTCAACATTAACTTTCATTTTATATTTCATACAGTATTCCTCCAATTTATGCAACAAGTTTTGAAGACACTTTTCATCCTCACATATGAGATCCATATCATCTGCAAACCCTCCATTGACGAACAAAATAGATATTATACACATAAAGGGGGAAAAAACCTCACCAGTTAACATTCTTCCGACACATGGTTACTAAGGTGATTTAGCTCAAATTTATAACATGAATCACTATTATAAAATGATAAGTAGATAATTAAACGCAAAATAGATATTACTGCAAAAACGTACCTTGAAAGATGTAAAACATATGTAGCAGTCAGTAATGATAAGGTGTTTTCAAGATTGTATTTTTATATCGGTACACATAATTTGTAATTATTCCTCTTCTAGTATAAGATAAAGATACAAATTATATAATATAAACTGCATATCTCCTTTTGTTTAAAATTTAGGTAGATTTTTCTCTTATATCCTATGTATACGAAACTAAGGACTGTTTTGTAAGCTTATAGTTCAATAAAGACTTTTGAAACCAAAAATCTCTAAAATGTTTAATATAAGATAGCTATTTGAACATTTAAATATTTCTAAAAGCATTTAACGAACTATGTGGTTTCATTGTCTTTATTTTTTCATGAAATTTACACGGGTTTTTTTTATCTAATAAAGGGAATATTAATAATAATGGTAAATAATCAAACTGTACTATTTATTTTCTATTTTTATGACATAGGTTTTGCACTTCTTATAAATTCGGAAATATGATGTTCACTGCTGTAAATTTTGAAAAAACTTATGCTTTTGAATCCATGTCTAACTACCTTAAATCCAACTTTTCCTTTTGAATAGATACACATATCTGACACCATTCTACTAATTACATATTTTAGCACATTTATTTTGTCACTAACTGGGGGCATGTTATTCCATTGTCAAGAAGTGTTAAAACAAGTCATACACTATTAGCTTATAATGGTATGATGATATAACGTCCTCACTATGTCCTCATCTAATGTTAGCTTCCATAATTTGAGATTATAAGATATATTGTTTTATTATTATTATTTATATCCTGATTGTGAGATAATATGTAAGACAAAAGGAAAAGGTAAAATATATGATTCAACTCAGCTGATGGTTTGTAACTTAATACAACCTGTATGAAAGCTTACTTACAGTCTGAATTCAATATGTATTTTAGTAACTTCCGTTATTCAATAAGATGCATTTCATATTTTTAATTTGAATTTTATATTTTAAATTCACCAGGAATGTAGAATCAAAAGATTTAATAATGTATGGCTTATCTTCCTTTGAACTTTGGATTCCAGAATTTATTATAAATTCTAATCCCAGAAATTTACATGAGCGTGGAGATTTTAATAGTAAGAGAAATGATATTATGTACCTTTAATATATATTAATGACACTTTGACTTGATGGCGCTACTGTAGTGAGCTGCTATTTAGAAGTTTAGACATTTTGCTGTGCTGACGTTTTTACTCTGTGTTTAAAGATAAGTTACAATTGTTATTTTTCTATGCGATTAATCATCTGAGATCATCGATACACAGACTGTTTATTTGTTGTATGAAAGTGAAAGAAAATTTGGATTTCGAGAAATAGATATAATTGAATTTGGAAAAATCAGGAATATTTCGTTGAATGCGTGTTAATGTAAGGATATTTTATAAATACGCATGTGCTTGAGGCTACAGCCTTAATAAATATTATTTACGTAATCAATGTGCGTTTAAATAAATTTATAATTACAACTGTAAATTATCGTAATAGATTTCTCACTATAAAATCTTTCCATTGACTCGTTGTAAATCGAAAGATTTCCCGAGTATTAATGTGTAATAAGAAATGTGGACTTAATTAGTGAAGTATTGAATAGCTTCACACGCTCAGATCGAACCGCTACAGCTTCACCTATTTAAATAGAAAGTAGGTTGAAGAAAAGAAGGGGTTCCCCTCCTAGGGATTCCCTTCTTTTCTTCCAATGAGTAAGCTTGTGGTTTTAAGACCTGTAAAGGTCCCTACTATCGCATTTTATACGCATGTGCTTGAGGTTACAGCCTTAATGAATATTATTAACTAAGTTGTATGTAAGATTAGTTGATTTTTTTAGTAACTTTGCTACTAAAAAAATTTTTTTTATTAATTTAAGAAAGGGAGTGATTTATTTGAAGAAAAAAAAATAACGTTTTGGCGAAAACTGTGGTTATCAATTGATCATTATTGAAAGAAAGTGAAGTTTTTATTCTTCCGGGAAAAGGAGTTTGAAGAGAAGGATAAGAAGTATAAAGTTGAATATAAAGGAGGTGACTTGGGAAATAAGGAATATGGATTGCAGTTGCTCCACAATGCATATATAATGGTCAGAAAGAAATTAGATGTGCTGTGGTGGAGTGTAAAGTATGTGATGAGGTTTTTCACTTGAAATGTCCAAATAAGACTAGGACGGATGTAACAGCTTTATGGTTATGTAGGCAGTGTGTGAATGTGATAAAAGAGGTGAAAAATGATTTCTAAGTGTACATAGTTTAAGGATAAAATCAGGAGAAATGGAGCAAAATGATAGGATAGAGTATAGTTGTTGTGGAGCAACAAGTGATAGGAGTGGAAAAATTACTAGTGAAATGGAATGGTTAGCTAAAGAATAAGCAAGATAGAGGAAGGGGTGAAGGATGTAGAAGCAAAAGTTAAATCGTTAGAGATGAAGTGTAAGCATTTGAAGAAATTATTGAGTAGTAATGGTAATGAAGAAGTAGGTAAAGAAATCCAGGTGGTGGTGGAGAATGTTATGAATGAAGCAGAGAAAGTAGACTATGAGACAGTATTGATAGGAGATTCATTAATTAGAGAATGTGGTGATATAACTGCAAGTGAAAATAGAAAAAGGTATGTAAGAGTATGTTTGTCTGGAGCTAGAATTAGGGATATTAGAGATAAAGTAAAAAAGCAAGGGAGTAGAGATGTGTATATTATGGTAGGGACTAATAATTTGTCAGAACCATCAGAGAGAGTAATGAATGAGTACATAGAATTGATTAGGAATTTGAATAAGATTAAAGGAAGTGTAGGAATAGCTGTATTATTACCATGATTTGACAAGAGGTATATGTTAAATAAGGCATGTTTTATAAATGAGCGATTGAAAAAATTGTATGAGAAAAATGATGCTATCTTTATGGATGTGTGGGATTTTTTTTATTAGAAAGAGTGAGTTATATAGTAAAGATGAATTGTACTTAGGAAAACAAGCAAGTGAAGTTTTAGAGAGTTTGATTTATAAATAACATAGTTCAGGATACTTATAAAGGGGATGGAGTTTTAAGTGGCAGTGTTATCAGAAAGAATAATTGACAGAAATGTAAGTAATAATCAAAGGGTAGCTGATTTAGATATAAAAGTAGATGTGGAGAGGGAATGGGTCTGTAAAATTAATGGTAAGTGAGTTATTTATAAATTTAATAGAGAAGAAAGAGTCAAAAGAATTTATAAAATAGTAGTTAGGAAAGAAGAAATTATTAAAATTGGGTATTTGAATATGCAAGAAAGTAGGAGATCAATAAAGTATCTGGAATTAAAGAAAGCATTTAAAAATGAAGAACTTGAGGGGTTAGCAATAGTGGAAACATATCTAAGAGAAGGAGAGGAACCTATTCTGGAGGACTGGGTAAAAGAAAAAAAGAGGTGGTGGTGTAGAAGTTATGTCAAAAAATATTTAAATACTGTTAAATGTCATGAACATTTGTGGTTAGAGATAAAGTTAGGAAGACAAGAATGGATGCTGGATATTGTATAAATGGCCACTGGAAATAGTCAAACTATAATAGAGTGGAACATTAGCATATACAAATGCTTAGTTAAGGATATACAGAGTTTCAAAAAAAGGGTAAGAGAATAATGGTTATAGTGGATATGAATGGTCATATTGAAAAAATTGGTGATGAAAGTAATAAGAATGGTCATGTTTTGAAGAGTTTTTGTCAGAGAGTGAATTTGACCATTGAAAATTTATTGAATATTTTTGAGGGACAATAGATATGGTCTAGAAATAATATATTCTACACAATAGATTATGATTAGTAGAGAAGGATGCAATAAATAAACTACAAAAAATTAAGGTGTTTGATGATGAAGAGAGAGTATGTAATAGTGACCATAACATCTTCATAATAATAATAAAAGTAGAAAGAATACTGTAAGATGTGGATGAAGAGTGAATGATGAGAATAGTTAGAAGACTATAAAATACAAGTTGAAGAAACCATGGGAGAGTTGGTTGGGAGTGAGTATAAGGATTGGTGTGGTGAAATAGAAAAAGTTGCAAATAGGGTTTTAAGTAAGAATATTCAGTAGAATAAAAGTAATAGGAAAGTGAGAGTTACTAAAAGAGTAAAAGATAGAAAAAAGCATGCAGAGAATATGAATGTGCTATTAAGGACAAAGAAAGTGAAAAAGATCTTAATACTAAATCGGGAAAGTACTTAGAAAAAAAGAAGTTGGCTAAAATAGATAATTATATAGAAAGAATGAAATTGAATAGTAAACTGTTGGAAGATATTAATAAAAGTGGAAGAGATGGGAGTAAACAATTTTGGAAATACATTAAAAGAAGAAATGTAGGGGAGAATTAATGTTTCTAGATGATGAGGGACTAGGGTGTAGATTTAGAGAAGAATTAGAGATAATCTTAAACAAGTATGTAATGGATATAGAAAAAATGTTAGATGTTAAGGATAGAGCGATAGCAAACTTGAGAGCTTATAAAAAATGAACTAATTGAGGCAAGTAAGAAATTGAAAAGTGAAAAGGCAAGAGGTTTGGATGCATGAGCAGCAGAAACGATAATGAATTTAGGCCGGAAGGGAAAATTAAAACTATTAGCATGTTTTAATAAGATGGCACAGAAGATAGATTTACCAGGTAGTTGGAGTAATACAAGAGTAAGGCGATTATTTAAAGGGAAGGTAAGGATCATAGAAAGTTAATCAGTTATATAGTAATAACTATAATGTCAATGCGATATAAAGTTTTCTCTTATATGGGGACTGGTAGGGTTGCAAAGTGGATGGAAGGAAATAGTATAGTGGGAGAAATGCAAGCCTGTTTTTGATGAGATAGGCTTATAGGAGATAGTTTATTTGTAGTTACACAACTTATGGTTATTAGAAATAAATACAGGTAGACAGTTACATATGGTTTTTCAGAGATATAGAGAAGGTGTATGATAGATGTAATAGAAATAGATTATGGGTAAGTTTAGTACATTTATGAATGGATGAAGTTATAGTGAATATTATTAAGAAATTATACGAAAATAATTACTATACTTATTAATTAGGGAATACAGAATCAGTTAAAGTTAAAAATGGGATGGGACTAAGGCAAGGGTGTTCTCTGTCAATTGTTTTGGTTTTGTTGTATTTGAGAAAAAGGGAGAAAGCAATAGAAAGACTAAGAAGAGGGATAGAGATAGCATTAATAGTTGGCAATGGAGTATATACATTGTTGCATCTTTTAGTTGCAGATGATGTTTTTTTGTGTGCAGAAAGAATGGAAGCTATGGAAGTTATGTTGATGATATGTGCAAGGATGGGTAAAAAGATGGGGATTAAGTTTAGTGAATAAAAATCAAAAGTAATGATGATTAATACTGGGGAAAGAGAAGACAAATAATTTTTACTGGAGGATATAAAATTAAGTGTGGTGAATAGATATAACTACTTGGGATAATTTTAAGTAATCAGAGAAAACAGGGACAAAAGGGAGAAAAAAATGATAAATTAAGCAAAGAAAAGAGAGGGATTGTTTAAGAAATTAATAGTGTTCTATATGATATAGCTAAAATTATATGGAAGGGAGTGGCAGTAGCATGGATAATACATGGTAATGATGCATTATGTGGTAATAAAGGGTATTAGATTATTTAGAAATAGTATAAAGAGATGTAGGAAGACATGCATTAGATGCAAACATGTGGATAGCAAAGGAGACACTTCAAGGAGAAATGTGATGGTCAAGTTTGTATATGAGAGATGCAAAAAGCAAAATGTTTGGTAGATTGCAGTTTATGGATAATAAAAGAATAGCCAAAACAGTATTTAATTGGGATATGAATAAAGGACAAGCAACAAGATTGGTGAGAAAGGTAGTGTGATATGCAGAAGATATAGATAAAGAATTTATGTCAGTATATTTATACAAAAGGTGGGATGATTGTGTTAGGAGAATTGTTGAGTGTTATAGTGTTAAGGAATGGGATAGAAGAATATGTGCATTAATAAAGAATAGGAAGTTGGAGATATGAAGAGCTAGTATGGAGAGTAAAAAAGAGTTTACATATTTATAGAAGTAAACAGAATATTGGATGTGAGTTAATTTATGATAATACCAAGGAAGGTATTTCTCTGTTTAAGGCTCAAATGGGATCGTTAGCAACAAGAGAATATACACATAAACGGAAAATATGGGTGATTTAGTCTGCAAGTTGTGTAAAAAAGGCACACAAAATATTAGACATATCTTAATTGAATGTAAATATTTGAAAGCAGAAAGAATACAAATAATGAAGTTGTGGAAGAATAAATATGAACAAAGTGATTATACAGACAGTGGATCATTAGCAACAAGAGAATACACACATAAATGGAAAATATGGGTGATTTCGTCTGCAAGTTGTGTAAGGAAGGCATGGAAAATATTAGACATCTCTTAATTGAATGTAAATATTTGAAAGTAGAAAGGAGTTGTGGAAGATTAAATATAAACACAGTGATTATACAGACAGTGGCTTAGTGGTTTTTATGCTGGGTTTGGGTAAAGATAAAGGAGTTTTAGATATAAATCCATGTAGTTTACAAAGATTATGATGTGGAAATGAGATGAAGCAGGATAAAGAAGAATATGGGGAAATTTAGAATAGGGAATGGAAAGGGAAGTCAAAGTGGCTAACAGGTTTCTCTGGGCATAGTTGCTGAGATTCCTGACTCTGTATAAGGAGAAGTCACAGTGCATCACATTACATCACATGTAAACTCATATTGGTCTACCTTTAGAATTTGTAATTATTAAAATCATTGGATAGTAGAATGTACCATTTAAAATTACTGAAGTTCTAACGATACTAAAATATACAGTTATTAAACTAGATTAATGCAATTACGTGGAAATCAACTACACTTCACATACGCATTATAAAAATTAGACACACACAATTCGGTCAATAAATGTTTTAAAAGCAAAAATGAATTTCTATGCTTTTAAAACATTTATTGAAGGAAGATGACCTTTCTACTTATGAAATGCATGTGTTGATTCCACAATATTTTATAAGTGCATAAATCACTATATATTATCAAAGAATTCACTTTCTATATATATTCAGGCAGGGTGATTAAAGGTAAAATCTTCAACTGTTTAAATATCATATTTTTATCTTGATAAGTAAATTAAAGTTAATAAATGAAGATGGCTGGTTCATGTTTGCCCCACATTTAAATTGAAATTTTAATTGTCAAGCCTAAAGCAAAATCTCCATCTCTAATTTATATTTAAATAAAAATTTTGTGTCAACTTTTATTTCATTATTTTCTCCCATCACGTTGAGTGATTTTCTAACTTGTTGCTTTTATTTATTTTGTGATTAAATTTTTGAGATGCCAATTAAGCATTTAATGTCATACATATTTGAATATGTTTCTTCAGCATGTTGAAATATTCTAAATATAAAACATTTTTCTGCTTACTTTATATTTATTTTTTCATCTAGTTATAATGGAGTTGAAAACCAAGGAAAAACAATGCTTTCCTGTAAAGTCTTTTTATATAAAAATTATATTGTCTCAAATGTTTTAAAAATTGTTTGAAATGAGATGGCTATTTTTATTCCTAATACTTCAAATAAAAAAAAAGTAGTCAGCAATATTGGAAATGGCTACTTCAGTTCAGTGCTTATTACTCAGATGCAATCTGATATCATTGGGGCATCTTTGGATATTCTTTTCATTCTCTTTCTAACATGACCAACATCATGCAGTGCCTGTTCTTATCAACCCCTGTTTTTCAAATTATTTGCAATAATATCATAATTGGTCTTATTAACATAAGCCAAGCCTTTAATCTCTTGCTGCATAATTACTTCTACCTTTCAAGCCATGCATCAAAGAGATGTTTCTGCAACAGTAAGTTATGTGACTAATATTAAAGTTATATATTTATTTACTGATTTCTTTTCACTCCAATGACTTTCATTTTAAAATGCTGAAATATAAAAATCAATATCAATAATACTATTTATAAATTTTAAATAATAACTTTTTTGTGTGTGTACATTCTTCATTGTGACTTTTAGATATATATGTTGTACCGTGAGGCAAGGCACATGTTGAAATTGTTCATTTACAATTATTAAAAAAAATAAACATTTTATAAATAACACAAAAGATTTTTAAATGATTGATAAATAATAAAATTATTGCAGAATAATTTGTCTGTAAATAATTGGACTAAAAAAGAGAGAAAAACATTTTATTTGAAAATAAATAAATTTATAGAAGTCTGAAGAGTTTTTTTTCTTCTATTTGTTAAAACAAAATACAGTTTTATAAAAGTGAATTAATTCATAGTTTTACATCTTAAGGAGTAATTGTAAGGGGGATAAAAATTAAGTTAGAAAATTTAAAAAGTAATTAAGAATTAAAAGTATGACAGTTTAAACTATAAATCTTTTACTCCAAATTAAAGGTACTTTCTTTTATTTGATTGAAAAAAAAAGTAATCTTTAAAACTAAATAATGAGTTGATAGCATGTGTGTTGATAAAATAAATGTGTGCGGGTTAAAAATATTAAAAAATATAATGAAATATAAAAATTGGGTATTAAAGAATAAATGAAAGTGTGTACATAAAAATGTCTCAAAAATATTGCAAATACCCAGAAGTTATATAAAAAGAGAATTAGCAATGGCTACTAATTAAAGAATCCACAAACAACAGAATTAGCTATTGCTACCAACTGAAAACATGATTAAAATCTTATCAAAAATGTAATCAAAAACAGTGGATGAATTTTAACAATGGATATAGCTGGCAGATATAAAAACTAAATTATAAAGTGACAACAGGTCATCATATAAATAGAGTGAAATTGTATAAAATTGAAATAAATTTATATATTATAATGATAATAATAAATCTAGTAGTATTTGGCATTTATATATATTTTAAGCAGAGTGCAATTTTAATATTAGAGAATTAAAACTGGGTCATGAAGCAAAAGAAATAAATATACGAAGAAGTTTGCGGTGCTGACATAATAGCCAAAAGAATAACTAAGAGGAAAAGATCGTGCTTCTGGATGAAAATGAAATCTCACACCCCCTTCTTGGGTAGTGCTTAGAGAAAAGTGGATAGGCATGGCATGGCCCAGACTTTTGCTGGTATAACTGACGCGAGAGGCCTTTTATCTAGAAAGCGAATATGCATAGCATGTGCCAAACTTACAGGATCACTGCCAGAGGCATTTTATACTAAATAAATGTGATTCCGGATAGCTCAACTATCTACAGAATGAGATATGAGAAGAAATCTATGGGTTCAAACTTATCACAACCCCCAGATTAGAAGACTAGAATCATGTAATATATAAATAAGAAGATCGGCCAAATGTCAGAAATGCATTAATGATACATGTCGCTAACAACATTAAATAAATTTTACTGCTTTAAAATAAATGACCCTTGTTTGAATACTATAATTTATATAAATAATATGCTATCCTACTGTAATATATATAGAGAGAAGATTTCATTTAATAAAATATACATGAAGATTTTATTTAGTAAAAGAAACATTAAGATTTACCCCCATCCCTTTTCTGATATTTAAAATAATTCAATCCCACCTTCATGATTTTTTAATAATAACTGGAATATTTAAATATAGTTTAAGAATAAATAAAAAAGCAGTTATATAGAAAATAATTAATTGATCACCTTTTCAGAATTGAATAAAAAACAACATTTTAAAAGACTTCAAAGCATAATTAGCTTAAGTTCTGGATTCTCCGGGTAGAAAATCCAGAGTGAAACAAATCAATTTTTATATTAAAAATGAACCTAAAATGTTGATTCATTAAACAATCTGGCGAACATATTAATTTACAATGAATGCATTATATATATATATATATATATATATATATATATTTATATATATATATATATATATATATTAAAGGGATGTTAATAACCTGCTTCATGAAGGTTTATTTAAAATCACAAAAAAAGATTTTACAAATTCAACTCGTCAGATTGTTTAAGATTGGCATAATAAGAATAATAAAAGCATATATATATATAATCAAGTAATAAATAACTATAAAGATTTGATCGCACCAAAGTTAAAGAAAGTTAGAGCATATGAGAGAGAATTAAATTTATATAATTTATTTAAGAGCAAATTACATGTTATATATATATATATATATATATATATATATATATATATATATATATATATATATATATATATATATATATATATCAAAATACAGTACAATTTATATAAATTATATTCTTTTAGAAGTACTTTCGACTATACACTTTGTAGTCTTTATCAACTATAGCATATTAATTTAAAAGATAGAAAATTGAACAATATGTTAGAATCTTGATAGCAGGATTTGAGATTAGTGAGGCTAGATTCATTTTCAAATAGTAGCATAAAAGTTACCTTGCAATTTTAAGAGTCCAATTTAAAATATTGCATGTGCTCGGCAATTAAAATGCAAGTTCTTCGGTGGCAGCAAGCTTCTATTAGCATAAAAGTTCTTAGGTTGGGCTTTTTCTTCCTCTTGGGCAGCATAATGAGATGGCCACTGAAGATGATGACCCGAGGGCTGAGAGGGAAGGTGGATTTACTGATACATCATTTTAAGTTTCAAGTGACGTGTAATATGTTTACAATCAGTTCTCTCAAAAGTAGCTAATCTCCCTGTGATTCAAAACTCAGTCATTTTATACTTTTTCTTTTATCAGTTGTTTTTGAAGATGCAACAGTAAGATAACATCCAAAAATAAATTCAAATCTATTTCCAGATTAGAAATAGATTTGACAACATGTTTTTAACAAAAGTATCTCTAATCTTAATCCCATTTTAAGTAAAAACTTTAATTAAAATACCTTCCCCAGATTAAAACAATAGTGTTTCCAACCCTTAATTATTTTTAGACAATCAACTGTAGGATCTTCAATATTGGATTTTACAATAGTTTAATAATAAAAAAAAACAAGCAATTTAAAAAGAAAAAGTTTAAAAAAAAAGACTTATAATAAAATATTTAAAATCAATATTGTTAGTAAGTTATTGCTCCTATATATATATTTGAATCGCACCTATAATACTTTAATAAAAAAGAACTAATAATTAATAATAGAATTAATAATCATAAAATTAATAATAAAATGTTATTGAAAGTTAAAATTGATAAAATTAGGTGCGCATTTCAAATATATACATAAGATATATATATATATACATGACAAAAGGAGCGGGATGGGATATAGGGGTTTGAATACAGGTTAGTAGGTGGAAACATGAAGCTCAATCTTAAGTTAAGATTGACTGCTTCATTATATATATATATTGTAATGGAATATAATAATCAGTTACATTATTTTAAAATGAAAATAAAAAGATCGTAAATAAAAATTGATTTATTAAAAAGAAAAAAACTTAAAAACTGAAAATTAAAAGTTGTTTAATATATATATTGTCGCACAGATGGAAAACTTAAACTATTTTAAGAAAAAAGTATTTGAAAGTATTTTTTTTTGTAAAAAAGTAAAAATATAAAGATTGATATTTTAAAAATAGAAATAATGTTGATTTCTATAATCTTAGAAAATGGAAATGATTGTTTTATTAATTAAATGATTGTTTGAAAGCAAACTAGCCCTTGAGGCACTTAAAATAAATAAAATGGTAAAAGAATACAAAGAAATTAAATGACCAATGCAAGCATGAAAATGACAGCATGGACCTTAACTGAAACACGAAAGGATTAGTGACGTCTTGCTCATTGAATCCCAAGATTTGATGATAAGAGGCTAAGAAAAATATAAAAGCCAAATGATTATTATAATTTTTATCTGAGAGCTGACTATGAATATGTCATTATAAGTAGCTATATTGCAGATTTTCATGATGTGGAAGTCTGCAATAAATTTAATTTTCCGGACAACCAGCTGAGACCTATTGATGACAGTTCTTGACTAAATGCATGGCAAGTAGCGGTTTCATTTCAAAGAAGGACAAAAATCTATGAAAGTGATCATGAAGATGGACTTCTAAATCCGCTAAATCTGTAAAGTATGAACTTTTGTGTCTATCTAATAAGAACTTTTCTAAAATTGCAATTAATTAATAGCTGAAAATAAGAACTCTTATCTGACTTAAAGAATGCAAATTCAATTGTTAATATTTTTTTGCAGATGTTTAAGCAATCATTTCCATTTCATTTTTTTTTTGTGTGTGTTATGTTTTAATTAAAATGTATTTTAATTTAAGTTGGGTGTAGATAGCTACATGGATAAAGATTAATAACTATGTTTAAATTTGTTTATGTTTAGTTTAAGGGATTTTAATTTCAGGTTATTTGTTTCATAGTTAGAACGATGCTTGGGGAGGGATATATGGGTGTTTATATCAATGTAGTGTGAAGTGTGTTTAGCATACAGGGCAACGTGCCCAACTGAATGCATGACCCCAAAGAGGCAGTCATATCATTGCAATGGTCGCAGATGTATTTCCTGCACCATTGACCTCTTCTAGCTCTGGAGGGATTATAAGTCGGCAGAAGACCACTCTCCCCCATGCGTAGCACTTTTTAAAAAAATTATATACATGATTCCTTAGTCAGACAGCAGCACATTCCTGTTCTGGACATGGATCATTTCCTTCAAATAATATCATGCTGTCAGATGCACATTCCTGTCAGCATGGTTTTATGCTAGCATTTTCATGTTGCATTGCTTGTGACTATATATCTGGAAGCAAGCATTGGGTTGGCTATGAACTTTTAGTCTGAGATTGAATGAATGTTTTGATAAGTTTTTAAGTGGATAAAATCTATGTAGCCTATCTATACTTGACATGCTGAGGTGAAATATAATTTAAATATCCATCTGTGTGGTCTATTTAAAATAGTAATTTAAATTTAAAAAAATTAATGTTAAAATCTAAAAATAAATTTATTCCTCAATTTTAAATGTGCGCTAATAAAATCTATTTGTGTGTTAATTACTCGCAGTGGCTTCTTTTATTTTATTGTTTTAAATATTAATATATTTTGAGAATCTAAATCTATTGAAACTTATAAAAATGTTTAAAATCTCTGCTACTCTATGAGCTAGTGACATTGGGCAAATGGTCAGAATAATATATATAAAAAATTTTTTTGAATCTTAACTTCGTATCTGCCTACTATATAAATTTTTCTAGGTTCAAATGCCTAGATGGCGCCCTCATGTGGCAGATATGGTAAGACTCCTGCAGTGACCATTAAAGTGGTCTCCCAATGTGGCACAATCTTTAATAAACCACGAGTGCCCTGAGAATTTTAAAAATAAATCATGCCAGTAAGATTTTTCTTTAAAAATGAGTATAGATATATGTTTTGTATTAACTTAAAGTTATAGTTTGAATTTTGTGTAAAAAGTACTGCCAGTAAGAAAATTGTGCATATGTAGAAATAAATGTGAGGAATAAAATGTAATAATTAATATAAATCATAATTTAATTTAAAAAAAAAAAGTCTAAAATCATGTAACTTCTTTGACTTGCCTAAGTTAATAATAAAATGTAGGAAAAGGGAACTCTTGAGGGAGGAGGTGTAATCTCAGCTGGGGTGAAAAGGAAAGAATAGTCAGCATTTTTTTTCTTGTAATTACTAACCAAAGTTATGTCTTTTCATTATATATATATATATATATATATATATATATATATATATATATATATATATATATATATATATATATATATATATTGTAACCATATGGTTTGGCTCAATGATATTAAGCTTTATTCCACTGATCCAGTTTGTAAAATTTTAAATTTTACATAATAATAATTATTAATATATTGAAAAATCAGTGCATAAAATCAGTAATAGGTTGAAATACTTGTTGGATTATAATTTTCCCATTAAGCAAAAGCTCACCAATAAATATTCTGAGAGTGATGAAGACTTGGACTGTTTGAGACACACTAGAAAATCTGATAGAGTGGATATGAATTTCATAAACATTTTTATCATAGGGTCTAGTGGCAGTCGTATTTAAAATAATATTTTAAATAGTATTAAACCAATTTGGAAGTATGAAAATATTTAGCACTTTATTATTATTATTATTATTATTAAACAATAATTACAAGAAAGAAAACAATTTATAATTCTTCTAAATTTTGTAATCATTCTTCAAATATATTGTATTACAATTTAAAATGATATGAAACAGTCTAATTAGTTATCACTAGAGAGAGAAATATTAATTTATTCATACTGTTCAGTTATTGGTCCACTTGGTACCACAATGCAATGTAATACAAGGTATAAATAATATAACAAAGTTTGTAGAGGGGGAGCTATTAAGAAAGAAAGTCAGAATAAAAAGGACTTCAATATCTATACCTATAAAATAAAATAAAAATAAAAAGCTGAAAATTAACAACCTTGTGGATTGAATTGAATAAGATTACAGGATAATGCATATTTAAAAACATGGAATAAGAAACCTTAAACCTTGTATTCATTCATCACTATTTTCCATTGATTTTATAATTCCTGAGATGTATACTGGAGAAAAAAGAATGACAGCCATATGGATAATTATTTGCCTCAACAAATACTACTTCAAACCAAGAACAAATCCAGAAAGTGTAAGCATTTACTTTTATTTTATTTCTGTTAGACAGTTTTCATATTTAAAAATGATGTGTAAATTATTTAGATTGAAAGGAAAAAAAAGAAAATGTTTTGTTTTCGTGCTCTTTATAATAAAAAAGAAAAATATGTTTGCTTATAAATTATAATCTTAATAAAATATAATTCGAAATAATTTTGAAGAAAAGTGTTAAAAAATAAAGTAAACAAACTAAAAAGTCATTTGTAAGTAGTATAAAGTTTAATTAATTTAAAGAAAAAAAATGCATGAACTTATTTCCTATTCTTACTAAGGAAGAAAAACCATCTGGTAGTTTTGCTTTAGTGCTAATTTTGCTTAGTTATTGAAAATGGAAAAGTTACAGATTATTAATGCCAAAAATATCGTATTTAAACATATATTAATTTGCTGATAGAAATAAAATAAATAAATATTTACTTCTTAATCTTTGTTGTGTAACATGCCTATTAATAATATTTTAAAATGTTTTAAAAATGCCAAGATCTTTCTGAAATTAGTACAAATATCACCATGGATGGAAAACAAAGTAAATCAATAAATGATGTTAAAAAGTTTGTTTTGTAGATCATAATAAATCTATAAATTCATTAAGGAAAATTATCTACAGAAAGTGTGGATAAACATTTTTAATTGTGCTACACTTGGAAATGTTTGAATTTTGTTTCACTATGCTGGCATTGAATATAATAATCATTATATATATATATATATATTGAAACAGTAAGATTCACATTCGAATCTTAAGTTTCACCTTTTTCTATTATCTCTCACTCACCACTTTATCCTGCCGAAATTTAAAGTTTTTGGTATCGAATTGTGTGTGTAGCAATATTAAAAATGTATAAATATATGTAAAATCCACCATAAACACACACACACACATTTCGATAACAAATTTAAAGCAATAAATAAAAATAAATGATGTAATTTGTATTTCTCTTTTAATTATGTAAAAATATATAATTTTAACAATTTATTTTAAATTATAAAGTTCATTATTTATTGCTGTGTTTAAATTTCATATTTAATAATAATTTTAGAAATCAGATTATAATTTAAGTAAAAGTAAAAATAATTGTATATTCCCTTTTGTCTTTGAAATTTTAAAAGTAACAATTGTTGAGAGATAACAGATTAATTAAAAAGAAAAATTCCCTAAAATCTTTAATTACAAAATGTAAATGTAAAAATAAACTTGAACAATAGAAATGCAGCTTTCTATATAAATTCAACTTACAAGAATGTATTGATTCTCCTCAGGGCAAATGATTGGATCCAAAAATAAAATTAAACAAAAGTGAAAAGTTAAGATCAAAGAAAGGAGGACATTTTGAATTTTCTAAGAACTTTTAGTTAAACTTTAGCTGTACTCTCGATCAGTTGAGAGTCTCCAAAGCTTAAATTAAGTTACCTACCACAGTATGTGCAAGTAGAAAGTGCCCAGACTATTCTCCTCCCAGAGATGGTCTATAGTATGGCATGAACCTTCACATGTGCCCTTCACAAATTCAACCAAGAAGATATGGTGCCCCAAACAATTAGAAAGCTGCTGTTAAAACAAATGAATAATCTAAATGCTGGAAAGAACTGCTACTTCTGAAATCATGAACAATTTGATACCGAATTATGAATCTGAAAACTCCGTATAAAACAGGTACCTGTACCCAAAATCTCCTAAAGTAGTCTAAATAATATCATGCTATAGCTCACTATCTATATAACTTGTAAAACTCTAAATTGTAAAACTTTGAATTTAATTATTAATTTATTATATAAATTTCTTTAATAATCTAGCTTGCCTAATTCTATCTTTTCTTGGGTACGTATTTCAAACTTTACATTTTTTTATTATCTAATTATAGCATGCGCATAAGATTTCCATCTGGACCTCGCCAAATTAAAATATAGATTTAATCAAGATAGGTGCCATTTTGTCTGGCCACCTATTAATATATTTCATTGTATACTCCTTTTGGCTGGTCAGCTTGGAAATCTCCATAATTTTCTAAATGCAAATCCATGATTGCTTGAAACAGTGGATGTGTGTCTTGCAAATCCTCATTAATATTTATTTCTATAAATTACTTAATATTTTTATATAAATCGACATGCATTCAATGCTTCATTTATTGTAATGCAGGGGTCTTCTACTTAGCAAATGGCTGACATATTAGTTATTAATACTCACCCAGCTTACCTATTGTTTTATATTTTATTAAGTTTTTAAGTAATAATTCCATAAATCGCATTTCTTTGAGAGTCACAAACATTCTTTATTATATGTTGATGATGTAGGGCCGAGTTATAAAATATATTTAAATCTTAATGGAATAGTCTGTAAATTATACATGAGTTATGTTTTAGAGACATGATGACCTATTAGAAGCCTTGGATACTCCAGATTCTATAGGATTGAAATTAATCCCAGTTGTCCTACACAAACAGATAAATAAATGGTCCTGTAGGACTTGAGGACTGTCATGCATCCAGGAAGTAATCATGGCACAAACCACTTTCCCCTGGTTATGCTTATGTGGCACCTTATCTCTTTAGGCCTATGGCAAATACCAGCCCATTGCTCTAAACTCATCCATGGCTTTGCAGTTTTAATGTACTGCCACCTTCATAATCGCCTTTCTAGATGTACCACGTGTTGCTTCTTATTAATTCTATTACTCAATATATAACTCTGTCTCTGCATTAGTGACATAACTCCCTCTCAAATAAATGTCTGTCCATAGTAATTAGTAAATATCTTCTTTAATTAAATAAATATGTGTCCGTCATTACTATTATTAATTCTACTTTAGGCTCTTGAATTGTAAAGATATAAGTCCCAAAAGCATACTCTTGAAATACTTGCTCAAGAATTTAGGTAACTAGATTACATCAGCCAAATAAATGTATCTCTTTGTAAAATATAACAGTAACGAAAATACCACTACTGAGGTTTTAAATATAATAAAATATTATTGGTTAAATGATTTCATATAAAATATTTTAAATAAATAAATGTATATCTTTGTAAAGTATAACAGTATCGGAAATTCCACTACTGAGATTTCAAATATAATAAAATATGATTAATTAGATGATTTAGTATAAAATGTTTTAAATAAATAATTTCAAACTATACATCTGCCGTTACATCTTTATTTATTCGATACCCATTCAATATAATATTTCCTCGATTCTGTAAAATATAAATGTTTAATATTAGTGTTATTATTGGCTAACTCAAAAATAAATTCTTGAATCTCTTGCATCTCCCTGACCCCCATGCCTAAAGAAATATTTACTGGTGTAGCAACAGATGTGTTGTTTCATAGATTGTATTGTGGAACTGATAAACTATGTTCGAACTCAGTACTACTGGTGGATTAGCTACCTAGATGGTGCTGCAGTTCTGTGTGTTGGTCGAATTCTGCACTATGTTAACGAATCACATGTTTCTGATCATTACAATATATATATATATGCGTTACTTATGAATGTTTGCTCATGATAATCAGTTTTCTTATCATTCAGCTCATAATGATGGAACAAACTTTGAACTAAGGAGGATAAAATATAATGGGAGAAAATGTTCGTCTTTTTTTTTATTGCTTAGGTTTATTATTGTAATATACTGTTTGTAATGTGTTATTCAGATAATTTTTATTATTTATTGTGGTATGAAAATATATTTAGTTAAGGACAAATATATATATATATATATATATATATGTTATTTTCCCCGTTGATGGAAAATATAATATTAAATATTGTTTATCTAGACAGACAGACAGACAGACAGAGAGAGAGAGAGAGAGAGAGAGAGAGAGAGAGAGAGAGAGAGAGAGAGAGAGAGAGAGAGAGAGAGAGAGAGAGAGAGAGAGAGAGAGAGAGAGAGAGAGAGAGAGAGAGAGAGAGAGAGAGAGAGAGAGAGAGAGAGAGAGAGAGAGAGAGAGAGAGAGAGAGAGAGAGAGAGAGAGAGAGAGAGAGAGAGAGAGAGAGAGAGAGAGAGAGAGAGAGAGAGAGAGAGAGAGAGAGAGAGAGAGAGAGAGAGAGAGAGAGAGAGAGAGAGAGAGAGAGAGAGAGAGAGAGAGAGAGAGAGAGAGAGAGAGAGAGAGAGAGAGAGAGAGAGAGAGAGAGAGAGAGAGAGAGAGAGAGAGAGAGAGAGAGAGAGAGAGAGAGAGAGAGAGAGAGAGAGAGAGAGAGAGAGAGAGAGAGAGAGAGAGAGAGAGAGAGAGAGAGAGAGAGAGAGAGAGAGAGAGAGAGAGAGAGAGAGAGAGAGAGAGAGAGAGAGAGAGAGAGAGAGAGAGAGAGAGAGAGAGAGAGAGAGAGAGAGAGAGAGAGAGAGAGAGAGAGAGAGAGAGAGAGAGAGAGAGAGAGAGAGAGAGAGAGAGAGAGAGAGAGAGAGAGAGAGAGAGAGAGAGAGAGAGAGAGAGAGAGAGAGAGAGAGAGAGAGAGAGAGAGAGAGAGAGAGAGAGAGAGAGAGAGAGAGAGAGAGAGAGAGAGAGAGAGAGAGAGAGAGAGAGAGAGAGAGAGAGAGAGAGAGAGAGAGAGAGAGAGAGAGAGAGAGAGAGAGAGAGAGAGAGAGAGAGAGAGAGAGAGAGAGAGAGAGAGAGAGAGAGAGAGAGAGAGAGAGAGAGAGAGAGAGAGAGAGAGAGAGAGAGAGAGAGAGAGAGAGAGAGAGAGAGAGAGAGAGAGAGAGAGAGAGAGAGAGAGAGAGAGAGAGAGAGAGAGAGAGAGAGAGAGAGAGAGAGAGAGAGAGAGAGAGAGAGAGAGAGAGAGAGAGAGAGAGAGAGAGAGAGAGAGAGAGAGAGAGAGAGAGAGAGAGAGAGAGAGAGAGAGAGAGAGAGAGAGAGAGAGAGAGAGAGAGAGAGAGAGAGAGAGAGAGAGAGAGAGAGAGAGAGAGAGAGAGAGAGAGAGAGAGAGAGAGAGAGAGAGAGAGAGAGAGAGAGAGAGAGAGAGAGAGAGAGAGAGAGAGAGAGAGAGAGAGAGAGAGAGAGAGAGAGAGAGAGAGAGAGAGAGAGAGAGAGAGAGAGAGAGAGAGAGAGAGAGAGAGAGAGACTTATTTCTCACACTTTTAAAACAGATTTTAATATTTTATTGAAGGGTAAACAAGCAGACAAAATTTGTCAAATATATACTGTAATAACACAATTGTTTTATTATATGAAATAATTGATATAAGCATTTTGCATGTCTTAAATTTTGCCTGTGAATGAACATGTCCACTTTAAATATAAAATGTAGGTTAATCTTTATTGTTTATGTGTGTATTGCTTGTTATAACAAAAGTATTATTATTTTTAAAAATAGTTAATGGTCATTTGACTTACATGTTGGTTTGTTTAGTACACTAATAGTTTCTGCATTGTGAAATGGAATATTTATGTTTCCACTTTTGTTAGAATTATTTTATCTTGCTATTGTATTGATAAGGATTCATGACAGTTTTCAGCTGATATGTATGTGCCACATATAATGACATCAAATATAGTATCATTGATATTGTGCATTGGCAGATGGAGAATTCTCCCATTGCTGATTCCATGACAGGATGATATTGTTGAGGCTGATCAATAGTTCATGCTTAGTTAGCATAGTTAATCCCAAGAGAGGATGAAATCCATGGTCTGAATTTTATTTCCCTGTGATGAGGTAATGTCCACACTTTTGTACCTAGGAAAAGGAAATAGAATTGGCCATATTATTGTACAACTATCATGTTGGTTTATAGAACCTCCCTTTATTGTTTGATCCATCATGAGGTTATGTAGTTAGTTTTCCACTGTTTATGGTGAAGTTTTAGTGTTTTAAAATTAAATAGCAAGAATAAGATAAAGTTAGATTCAGGAACACTGGTTTATCTACAGTGTTTGCCTAATTGGGATAGTGTCTTTATGATGTTGTAGGATCATCATCAGTTATAAACAAACCAACCAAAACTTACTAGTGATTCTAAAACTTCTGTATGGCAGTTGATTTATTTTCATTAAGCAGTGATTCACTGATGTATCGGTAAGATAGGTTAACTATTATAATGATTATGTTGTGGACATAGGCAATGTTTTGGTGTCATGTGTGCATTTGACTTCTGATGTCTGTCCCCACATTAATACAATACATCTCTTCATATTAAATAATAATAATTGTTAATTGTGCGGAATATAATAATTGTCCTTATCATATTTTGATAAATGAAATAGCTATAGTATAATACATTACTTTATAACTTTGAGTTTTAGATTTAAAATTTGCACATATCCCAAAGACTTAAATACACTTTTGTTTTATAATTTGAGTACTAATTTAGTTTAAATAGAGTTTAGCCTTCCTATTCTATAAGATAAAATAATAAAAACATAGACAATAATGATAGTGAGAATATGAATATCACTGTACTAGTTTATCTTATATATTATATGTGTAGTCAAGGGGATATTAAGTGTTTTCTATACCTGATTTTATATAATGTCTCTGTCTTATTTCATGCAATGTGTCTGAAATAAATTTGTAAATAGTGTAAATAAATCTTGTTGTGTTAAAATTTTATTTAGTTGTCTGTAGTCTTATTGCTAATCACCACACACATTATTATTGTTATTGCTATCGACATATCATCTGATTATATTGAAATCATCATCAATCAATATAATATAATTAACTATATGTTGGTATATCATAATAATTTTGTTAAGCCCTATAATTTATGAGTACATCTAAGGCATCATCACTTAATAATCAAAATATTATTAACCTACAGTGTATATTATTTTAAGTGGTATACTAAAAGATAAACACTTAATATTGATTTAATTAGTTTATTTGAATCCACAAATCTATCATTCACCGATCTTGATCACATTGTTCATAATTATTTGAGAAAAGGAAGTTGGTAAGTTATTGTGTTTAGTTATTAAAAGGTTATTACTATTTCTTAAAGCTTAAAATTTATAATAGTTATGATGTTTATAAAGTTTCTTTGGAATTGCTAAATATAGTTTGTTAATTCGATTTTATATTAAGAGCTGTTTTGTGCATTACATTTGGGTAGTGGCAAAATGTCTCTCCCTGACCCAAGTATATCTTGTATAACAATCTTCTGGTTGCTTGAACCTGAGAAGAATAAGTTATTAATTTGCAATATAGAATTTGAATTTATGGTAAATTTTATATCTAGATATTTATTGTAGTTGGATTTGAGTTATGTTATATTCACTGTTTTATGAAAGTCAACCAAACTTTAAGGTGTAAATTGCTTCTTTTGTATTAAAATGTATAGCTTGTTTTGACTTTATGATGAATATTCTGTTTTTGTCAAGCTTGGAATCCCTATTTTATTTAGTTTATCTTATTATCATTTAATACCATATTAATTTATAGTTTAAGATCTCTGTCTCCATCATCAACATTGTTCTTCAATTTCATCTTATTGGTTTTTTTATTTATTCATTCTCATTTGACCTTATTTTATTATCATAATTGCTTATTCATTCATTAACTTCTATTTTATTATCATCTATCATCATCTTAATCATTCATTATTCTCATACATTTTGGTTTTTTGTCTTCATTCTAAGACTCATTTTATTATATAATCTTTCAGCTACCTGACTCGTGTAAAAATGAGGAGATTTGACATCACTCTAAATCGGCTACTTTTTGTACTATGTTTACAAATTATACGTCATTGAAGAGAAAAAAAAAGTTCTGTAAGATGCTGCCCCCTCTTGAATTATTTTACAAGTAAAAAATCAATAAAAATGACCAAATATGTCAAACAATACCAAAAGCACCGCCTTCTCTTGAATCTTATTGGCTGTTTAAATTTTGGCAACAAAGAAAATGGCTGCCAAAAAGTAAAGAGTTACAATCATTTTTTGTTTTATTTCGAAAATGATAAATGAATGTTTTACAATATTTTAGCAGTGTTTTTTGAAAAATTACAAACTATTTTGATAAAATAATGCTAAAAATAAAATTATTTTAGAAAAATAGTTAAGATTTTAGCAAGAATTATTTATTTATTGCAAAGTGTAAACAAATCATGACGTAGTGAATCTTTTTGGTTGGTGATTACCGTTCCTTTAATTTCAACCACTATCGAATACTTTCCAAAATATAAATCAAAATTTATTTTTGAAAAAACTTTTGTTAACTTTCATAATCTGATGAATTATTAATATACTTTTTACAAATGAAACTAAAGTAAATATAATATTAAAACGTAAATATATTTTGACAATTGACTTTGTCTTCAGTTTGTGAACTGGCCAATTAAAAGTTTTGATCTTTAACTGCCTCAACCAATTATTCTCACCATCCATTTAGTCATCTACATCCTAATTTATTTATTACTTAATTTATAATTTTATTTTCACATTCATTCCATCGATCTAATTATTATTTGTTTATTGGTTTGATGAATATTAAATTTATTTCATAACATTTTGTTTGTTTGTTTGTGGATTTTAAAGCTAGTTTGAACAGAAGTTCATCTTCATTAATCACCTTGTAATCTTCTTTAGATTTATAGTTTCATGCTAGTTTAGTTCAATGAAGAAATCATCACATTGGTTTAACATTTCTTTTTAGGTGTATATTCTTGATGATTCAGATAGTGTAGATTACAAAGGCAGATTTAGCACCTAAAATGTGGAGCTTGATTAGTTACAATTGCTAGACATTCTAAAGAGTGTGTTACAAAAAGCGGTTTGGTGCCATGAAACATGTGGTCAGATTCGTATATGATTCCAGCGTGCTAAGAGAAGGTTACAATATATATATATATATATATATACATTGTAAAGAAAACAATATATATATATATATATATACATTGTAAAGAAAAGAAAAGAAATAAACATATGCAATGAAGAGAGTTCTCTTGCACTCTACAGCAAATCTTATGGAGCAAAGATTACATAAAATTAGATTTCAAAATATTTCCAATCTCAATATATCCGTCTTATGCACATCCACTTTCACAATCAAAATAGATTTTTAGTTAAACAGAATAATTCTTTGTTAGATAAAAAGATTTCAGGTATATTTGTCTGAAGGTTTGCAATGATGGTATATTATAAGATGTGATATGTTGGACTATTTCCATCATTTATGAGTGAATGTTGAATGTATAGAAAATTTTAAACTTTATTTAAACTTACCAAATAAAAACAACTTGTTAGTAATAACACACAAATAAACAATACAGGTTAGTAATTTCACAATGTTTCCAGTAGTATTATTCTCCACTCTTCTTCAGATGTTGCTGGCCTATATATACACTGACAATATTCGCTTAGAAGTTGAACTTGCACCTTTAGATTCTTGAATATTGAATTTAAGACAAACACTCTACTAATTGAGCTATTCTGTCAAAGGCGACATAAAGTAGAAATTTGATATATTTATATATGAGGTTGGTTCAAATCCTCCTGAGTCCTTCAATTTTTTTATAACGAGGCTAATTAGTTTTTTTTTTTTTTTTTCCTACCAGCAAGATTAATTAGAGGCTTCCATACATTGTGTATTGCCACACTGGATTGACTTATAGGATCATTTACCATTGTCATATGAGCAGCTTCCTTGAATATTCTTCTATGCATTTTTTCCTCTTTATCCAATATCTTTGTCTTTTCCCACTTGAGCATATGGTCATTAGTACATACATAATATGCTATGGTAGACACATCTGTTTTTTTCTTTTTTAACCATTAGTTTGTGCTCTTTCAATCACTGTTTAACAGGGTGACAAGTCTTACCAATGTATTTCCTTCCACATTCACATGGTATTTCATAGATGCAGTTTTTGTGATTCAGCATATCCAATTTAGGCTTAGTAAAAGTAAGCATTTCTTGAAGTGTGGTATGGCTTTGGAAAGCAGTTCTAATGTTATATTGACTGCAGATTTTCTTTAATTTGTCTGCCATTCCTGGTATGTATGGATACCCTACCATACCAATAATTTTTTTCTCTTTTGGTGTCTCTTTGTGTTGTCTATTGAAGATTTTTCTGATGACTTCTATTGGATAATCATTTTTCATAAGCATTTGTTCTATGTGAATCTTTTCTTTTTTCCAATTACTGGTTTCTGATCAAACCTCCTTTGCTCTGTTCCATAGTAATAGTACAATTCCTTGTTTAGTGCTTTTTGTATGATTGGATGTATATGCCAATTATTTGCCAGTGTGTGTTGGTTTCCTATACACTGTTGTTTTTACTTTGTCCTGAGGGAGTCTTGTCACAAGAGCATCCAAGAATGCCAATTTTTGTTCTTGTTCCAATTCCATTGTGCATTTAATTGTAGGAGATATGTTGTTAATGTGCATCCAGATTGATATTTTTTAAATATTAATATTATTACTGCATTCTTCCAATCATCTGGTACATCTTTATCATTTAGACATTTGGTATGTAACTTTGTTAAAAAAAATTATATTTCTTTACCTGCTTCTTTTAATATATCAATTATAATTCCATCATTACCTGGAGCCTTTTCTTTCTTCAAACATTTAATTGCATGTTTCACTTTTTCATTTAAAATTCTGGGCAATTCAGAAGATGTAATAGATATAGCAGGTACTTGTTCTTTATTACTATATAATTATTGATAAAAATCTTCTACACAATTCATGATGTCATCTCTTTTTTAGTAATAATTCCATCTTTTTTTCTTATTGCAGATATAAATTTCCTATTAATATCAAAATGTTGTTTTACATTCTTGAGACTTTTATTTTTTTCTACAACTTTCTTTGCTATTTCACTGTTATACTTTCTTATATCATTTTCATCTCTTTCCGTACCATTTTACAAAATTCGAGATATTCAATCCTTTTTAATGCATCGTTTTTGTATATTTTATATTCCTTCTTTTGTTCATAAATTCTATAGTCTCAGTAGAAATTTTATTGGTCAATTGCTGCTTTTTTTTACCAGCTATCTTTATTGCAGTTTTTAAAAGTGTATTACTTATTTTCATATTAATTTCATTCAAATCTGAATCATGTTCAAAATCTACTAATACTTGAAACCGATTTGTAAGTTCTAATTTAAATTCATGAGAATGTATCTGAAGATTAGGAATATCAACTGTAAATATTGTTTTTCTTAATGATTTTTGTCTCTCTAGTTTTGCATTAATACTATCTTACATCTTACTAATCGATGAACACTTCCTGTGTTAAATGTATTAAGAACATTACAGTCTTGAAATATATATTTTCTGTTAGTCAAAATATAATCCAATTCTGCTGTACGTTCTTTCGGATGCTTCCATGTCCATTTCCTTTTAACATTTTTCTCAAAAAAAGAATTCATAATATAAAGTTTTTCTTTTTCAGCAAACTCCACAAGTCTATGTCCTTTCTCATTTCTATTACCATAACCAAAATTACCTACAGCACTTTCATCTTTCATTTGTTTACCAATTCTAGCATTGAAGTTTCCCATAACAGTTTTAAAATGTTGTTTACTCTGATCAAAAGCTTTTTGTCCATCCATATTAAAATCTTCTACTACTTCATCATTATGAGAACTTGTCGGGGCATAAACCAGAATTATCTGCATTTGGTATTGCTATTAAATTCTATAACTAATCTTGGCATTCTGTTTGATACACCATCAATCTCCACAATGTTGTTCTTCCACTTTTTATTTATAATGAATCATACTCCACTTGTATGTCCAATATTTGTGCATTTATAATAGAGTACATGTCCACTTTTTAAATCATTGGTTTCTTCACCTTTTCTTCCAACTTGACAAAGTCCAATAATGTCCCATTTAATATAAGACAGTTCTTCTAATTCTTGCAGTCTTCCTTCACTTGAAAGTGATCTGCAGTTGTAAGTACCGAAATAAAAAGTCGTCATCACATGGCAGCCTGAGTCCACAATCAGGGAATTTTTAGCACCTTCCATCTTCAGCCACCAACTGCTGCCGTGGTTGGTGACTTTACAGCCTTCTGGGAATAGAGGCCATAATTTATTTTTGTTTGTTATAATTGTATATATGTATTGGAAAAATATTTATCATTTACACAAACATTCTTTCTGCCTTATCAGGCAACTGATAAGAAATACCATGGTGTTTCTTGATCTTAAACTCAGAGGTAAAAAGCCAATAAACTCACCATGCTGGCTAATGCGTGTTGGTGAGCAGCCCATCCATGTTCATATACTATATGAATAATCACATAGTAACAACAGCTGCAACGACAATAATGTATGGAGTGGACATTAGGAATTTGCCCTGCTCGGTTCACTTAAGGCCTCCAAGGGGAATCAAAGGATCTTCTTTCAGTTAATTGCAAACTCTAAATAAAGATAAATGATAATAATGTGTAGACTCTAATAATTAATTTGATTGTTTGTTTGTAATTAGAGAAAAAACTCAAGATCCAAGTGTTAAAGAATGTAAAATCAAGTTATAATTTCAAAAATGGTAAAATAAAAAGAGTAAAAATAATTGAGATTTTAAAAAATGGTTGATTTATTAAACTGTTATATATGAGATGATTTTCTCCATACAAATTAGGTAACAAAATATTTTTAAATAAGAAAAGGACTGATAAAATACATTTAATAAAAGTTATAAATTACAAAAGAAGTTATCCTTGCTATTGCTCTCTATCAATCAATTTGTATTTTGTTCCATAGACAGGTTCAGAGCGGTGTCACAGAATGCATTCCAATCACTTTATTGCCTAGTTCTTCAGTTCCGTATGACTGTTCACATCCTTTCTATAATCTACCAATGTCAATCTTTTCTATCATTTTTTTCTCTTCTGCCACCAGTCCTTTCCAATACTCTACATTTTTCTAATATATGCATACGCCAGTTTTTTTGACTCTTTGATTTCCTTAATAAATCTTTTTTTTATTTGCTCGTTTGTTATTTTGTTGATCTAACTGAGTTTTACCCCATATTTCTCCCTGTTCACGTCTCAAAGACTTCCAATCTGATTTTATTACTCATCATCAACATTTCCTAACTGTACAATAGAAAATTCCACACATTGTATATAATTAATATTATTCTTAATTCCGTCTTCAGAGATCCACAAAATATTTTCTTTCTCTTTAAATGTATCTTTGACTAATACTATTCGTCTTTTAATTTCATCTTTACTTCTTCCATTCTCACTCATCCAATTAACCACGTACCTAATTCCATTACCTGTTGAATTAAGTTATCATGGATTTGAATTTGCAGCCTTCATGCATTTCTCCATATCCCTAACCTCTTAATCTTCTCAATATGAATCTTCATTTCATATATACTATATATCTTTTATACAATTTATTCAACATTTTCTGACGACAGTTTTCATCCTCAGTTACACGATTCATATTATCTTCAAATTCTCTAACATTTACCTTCCCACAGTTTAGATAACTATTTTGCAAGTCATCTAAATAAATATTAAAAAGAACAGATGGCATACCACATTCGTGCCTAACTCCTCTTTCTATACTTACTTCATGAGTGATATTATTCCCCAATCTAATTTGTATATGTTGTTCAGAATACATATTATAAATCAATCTTCGCTCTTTCCTAAATTCTCTTTTATTTTTTAAGGTAATAATAAGTTTATTCCAGATTATTTCATCAAATGATTTTTTCATATCCGCAAAATATATAGTAATATCTTAATTTTCTGTAATATCCCTTTGCAATTGTTCTAACAAACCAATAGCCTCTGTTGTACACTGCCATTACTGAAAAGCACAATATTCTTTTCGAACATAATACTCTACCTTTCCAGAAATTTTCTATATATGCACAATTAAATTCAGAAGTTCAGATGAATGTTATTTAACTATTTTCAAGATTTAATTATCATTTCAAGCCAAATTCTGGCGTTTGGTATTGAAATAAGATCTGAGAAAAACGTGGGAGAAATGTTAATATGATTCTAGCAAACATCTGTGGATCCATTTACGTATTTAATTGAAAATTGAAAGTTCTCTTCTGAGCCAAATTGTAGTTGTTAAAACAGTGATTTAAAGCATATAAAATCTCCGTCTTTAATATTTTAAATTCTACACTAACGTGCTGTTTTGGATTTTATATTTATCTATAAAGCTCGGGATTCATAGTTGGAGGGAATGAACACATGCAACCAATGAATGTTTTCTTCATTTGTAATTCGTTAATGTAAAAGTTTGAAATTAAAAATGTCTAAAATGTATATATGTTTAAATCATAATAGTACATTTATACTATTCTCTACGGTGTACCCGATGTACTTTTATGTTCTGGTGAAAGAGAAAAGAGTACGCCATAATACATTTAGTAACAAAATAGATATTATATACATAATGGATGAAATAATTTCACCAACGAAAATTTATTTCGACACATGGTCACTGATGTGATATTGAACAAATTTATGACATGTTTCACTCTTATAAAATGATAAATAGATAATTAAAACAAAGAAGATATCAATGCAATGATGTACATAGAAAGATGTAAGTCCTATGCAGCTGTCAAAAAATATTAAGCTGCTTCAAGATAGTATTTTTGTTGTTACATATAACTTATAATTTTACCCATCTCTACTATGGGATAAAGGTAGGGAGTATGTAATACAAACCACATATCTTACATTGTATAAAACCTCGTTATCTTTTCTTACTCTGTTCTATGCTTGTGACACTATGTCTTGTTTCGTAAACATATAGTTCAATAAAGCCTTTTGAAACTAAAAGTCTCTAAAATGTTTAATATAAGACTAACGATTTGAACATTTAAATATTTCTAAAAGCAGCTCACCAACTATACGGTTCCATTGCCATTATTATTATTTCATTCATTTTAGACGCGCTTTTCTAATAAAGAACATATTAATAATAATGGTAAATAATCAAACAGTAATATTTTCTCCTAATTTTTATATAAATTTTGCACTTTTTATAAATTAAGAGATATAATGGTGACAGCTACATATTTAAAAAAGATTACATTTTGAATCCATGTCCATCTATCTTAAATCCAACTTGTTCTTTTTCTAATAGTTTCATATATCTGAAATCAGTCTACTAATTATATATTTTCTAATATTCACTTCTTCTACAACAGGAGGCATTTTATTCCATTGTCAAGAAATATTAAAATAAGGCACACATTATTAGCTTATACTGGTGTGACGATGTGAGTTCTCCACTATGTTATTGTCTAAGATAAGCTTTAGTAATTTGCGATTATAAGATGCATTAATTTTTTATTATTTATATACTGATTAAGGTAAAATATATAACATATAAGAATATAATAAAACATCTAATTCAACTTCGCGTATGGTTTTTAACTTCATTCAACTTGCGTGACTAATTTTATACATCTGAATTCAGTTATTAAATATATATTTTATTAACTTTAGTAATTCGATAACATTTGTGATTTAACTTCCAGTTTTAAATTGCAAGTAATTTGCAATTAAAACGATTTTCTAATTAATATATAACTATCTCTCTTTCAACTTTCAATTCCAGAATTTATTATAAATTCTAAATGCAGAAATTTTCGGGAGGGTGGAGATTTTAGTAAAAAGAGAAGTGATATTTTATGCATTTAATAAATATTAATGACAATTTAACTTGATGGCACAAGTATAGGGAGCTGCTCTTATAATCTCATATTGATTTAAGCATTTACTTTAGGAATTGTCATTATTAATATTATTGAATAGTAGATATAGCATCTAAAAATATTGAAATATTAAAGGTACTAAAATATATAGTTATTAAACGGGATACATGAAATTCCGTGGAGGTCAACTACTCTTCACACACGCACTATAAAAGTCAACACACACACTCGAGTCAATAAATGCTTAAAGAACAAAAATAAATTACAATGCTTTTAAACATTTACTGAGGGATGAATGCCTTTCTATTTTTTAATGCATGTGTTGATTTCACAAAATTTTATAGGTGAATAAATTACTGTAATATTATGAATGAACAAAATGATTATACTTATTCAGGAAGAAGGTACAATCTTCAATTGTTTACATTTCAGGGTTTTGACTTGTTAGGTGAATATAGTTAATTAATAAAGATGGCTAGTTCATTTAGTTAATTAATGAAGATGGCTGGTTCATTTTTGCCCTACACAAATTGAATTTTAATCGGCATTGATTAAAGCAAAACCTCGAGATCAAATTTATATTTAGATAAAAATATTGCATCTATTTTTATTTTATTACTTTCTTCCCAACGCATTGTTTGGTTTTATAAATTGTTGCTTCTATTTGTTTTGTGGTTACCTTTACTAGATGCAAATTAAGTTTAAAGTCATACGTATTCGAACATGCTTCTACAGAAAGTTAAAGCATTCTAAATATTAAAGAAGTTCTCTGCTTACTTTATATGTAATTTTTCAGCTGGTTGTAATTGAGCAGAATACCAACGTAAAACAGTGCTTTCCGATAATTTCTTTAATGTAGGCATTATAGTTTGTCTCAAATGTTTTAATAATAATTTGAAATATGATGGCTATTTTTAGTAAGACCTAAAAAAAAGTAGTCAGCAGTATTGAAAGTAAGGTACTGTCAATTAAGTGCTTATTACTCAGTGCGATCCCATATCCCTGGAGCACCGGCTCGAGAATCTTTGCGTATGCTTTTTGCTCTCAAACTCATATGGCCAACAATCGTATTAGGCAATTCCTGTACTTTACTAATCATGGGTGTCAAGTCAATCGCGGATATATCGCAGTGTTCTGATTAGCATAAGCGAGCCCCCAACCTATAGTTACATAACTAATTCTAGCTTACAAAGCAGTTCATCAATCAGATGCCCCTGCAACAGTAAGCTAAGTGACGAATATTAAAGTGATATATTTATCTATTGTTTTTTTCATTGCAATAACTGTAATTTTAAAATACTGAAATAGAAAAATCAATTTTAATTTAATTATTTATAGATATTTTAAATAATAATTTGTATTTTGTTTTGTTTTCGTCATTCATTGTGACTTTTAACATACATATATATATATATTGGCGCGCTCTATTGCTAAATAAATATTTATTAAATTTTTTCCTACGAAAATATTTAATTCTGTTATCTCTCGTAAATATGATAAATAGTGAGAATAGTAAACATACAGACAAATCATCGTGTATATATATATATATATATTACTTTGCTTTATATAAATTGTAATGTTTTTGTAACAATGATTCGATTAGAATAAACGTATGTAAACCATAATTACCCAATTCATAACTCTTTTCGTGCTTCTTAGCACAGACAGTCATACGATGATATGTGGGTGAAATAATTTTCAATACACCTATTATATTTGCGTTGTGTTTAAATCTACAATAACGTTGGAATGATGTTTTATTATTAATTAATAATACATAACTGAATAAAAATGTTAAGTTATTTATTTTAATTATTTAAGATAACAAGATATATGGAAAAACAGGAAGTACTATCTCCATTATAGTTAGCAAATAAAAAATATTCAGTTGCTTATATTAAAAGTAGCAGTTGAGAGAGAATACAGCGATTTTCTTATCAAATTCTATCACTTCTAGCCCATGTGTAACATGCCTCTTGTGCAGATACAATTATGTCAATATTGTAAGGGGTTGTGTACAACTCAATCATTCCTGCCACGATTAGCCCACTTATTAAATTTAATTAATCTTGAAACTTACACTAAAATAATGGGAATGTTAATTAATTATTATTGACACACTCACATATATATGTACAACACATATGTTTATTTACATTAGCAATGGATTAAAGAAGTCATAATAAATTATTGTTTTTATAATGAATCATTTTTTTACAACAAATATTGTAGGAAATGATATTATATATATATATGCCCTATTTGATAAGCTTTAATAGATTGTCATGCATTCTAGACTGAACAATAATGTTATATAATTTGAAGTTAAGTAATTTGGAGATAACTTGAAGTCAAGTTAGCTAGCTTAGAAACAGAGTATGAGAATAAAACTTATTTTATTATTTTATTTTTTATTAATGAAATGTATTTAACAATAAGCTGAGCACGAATCCAACATGAAGAAGCTCTGCTGTTCGTCCAGACATAAACACAGACTGTATAAAAGCAAAAATCTTTAAAAAATATTTCTCTTTGACCACAATGCATCTGCTACCATGAACTAATAGCAATTGAGTTAAATTTTCAAACACTAAAATGGAGACTTTTATTTGCATTACAGAAATTTTTAAATCAAGTACTGTATCATATATCTTGTCAAATTTAACAGGAAGAGTAATGAAATGAAAATTAAGACCAATTTATAGATTTTCATGATAATCGGATTAGGTCCTGATTGTTAGTGAAAGAATTATAATATTTTTAAATCTTGTCAGAAAAAAACAACTGATTCTGTTAATAATTAAAGTAAAAATAGAATAATTTAATTAACTTATATATTAATCATTGTACAGGCTTAAACCTATATTTATATATGTAATATATGCAGGATTTGAACTCAAACTTTCACACAACCCACATATAACATTCTTCTATGTATAAAAAGTAATTTATGATTAAATAGTTATTTAATGTTACATTACGATGCAATTGGGGTAAAGGAAAACATGTTATTGTGTGATCGCTTTCTTCCCTAACATATTTGTATAACAGCTCTATTCTCTTTCTACTTTATTATAACACACAAGAATATGCCTCATGTCCTGCACAGAGAAATTTGAATCAGCTAAGGATCGATGTGTTTATTTTAAACGACACCAGGATGATTGTGAGAGAAAAATGATGTTATGTTTTTGTATGTGTGGGATTTTTTTTATTGGAAAAGGGGAGTTATATAGTAAAGATGGATTGCACTTAGGAAAACAAGGAAGTGAAGTTTTAGGGAGTTCGATTTGTAAAGAATATAGTTTGGGGAACTTATAAAGGGGGATAAGATTTTAAGTGGCTGTGTTATCAGAAAGAAGAAAGGACAAAATGTAAATAATAATCAAAGGGTAGCTGATTTAGATATAAATGTAGATGTGGAGATGGAATGGGTCTGTAAAATTAATGATAAGAAAGTTATGTATAAATGTAATGAAGAAGAAAGAGTCAAAAGAATTTATAAAAGAGTAGTTAGGAAAGAAGTAATTATTAAAATTGGGTATTTGAATATGAAAGTTGGTAGTAGACCAGAAACGTGGCTGGAATTAAACAAAACATTTAAAAATGAAGAGCTTGAGGTATTAGCAGTAGTGAAAACACATGTAAGAGAAGAAGAACCTATTCTGGAAGATTTGGTATGACAGGGTATAAATAGAAAAGAAAAAGAAAAAAGGGTAATGGTGTAGGAGTTATATCAAAAAATATTTAAATATTGTTAAATGTCAAGAACATTTGTGGTTTGGAATAAGGTTAAGAAGACAAGAATGGATGTTATCTATAGTATATATAGCCACTGAAGAAAGTCAAACTATAATGGAGTGGAACAGTAGCATATATGAATGCTTAGTTAAGGATATACAGAGTTTCAAAGAAAATGGGAAGAGAATAATGGTTGTAAGGGATATGAATGGGAATATTGAAGAAATTGATGATGTAAGTAATAAGAGTGGACAACTTTTCAAGAGTTTTTGTCAGAGTGAATTTGACCATTTGAAATTTATTGAATATTTATGAGAGAAAATACACATCATCTAGAAATGATATATTCCACACAATAGATTATGTATGAATAGAGAATGAGAAAATAAATAAAGTCCAGAAAAATAAGGTGTTTGATAATGAAGAGAGATGATGTAATAGTGATCATAACATCTTTATAATGGAAATGATTAATAATGTGATAAAAATACTAATAAAAGTAGAAAGAATTTTGAAAGATGTGGATGGAGAGTGAATGATGAGAATAAGTTAGAAGACTGTAAAATAAAAGTTGAAATCATGGGACAGTTGTTTGGGGATGTGTATAAGGACTGGCGTGGTGAAATAGCAAAAGTGGCAAATAAGGTTTTAGAAGAGAATATTCAGAAGAATAAAAGTAATAGGAAAGTGAGTTGCTAAAAGTGTAAAAGAGAGGGAAAAAGTATGGGAGTAGTATAAGTGTAAAAGAGAGGGGAAATGCACGCAGATAGTATAAGTGTGCTATTAAGAACAAAGAAAGTGAAAACAGATGTTAATACTAAATGGGAAACGTACTTAAAAAAAGAAGTTGGCTAAAATAGATAATTATATATATATATAGAGAGAATGAAATTGAATAATAAATGGTTGGAAGATATTAATAAAAGTGAAAGAGATGGGAGTAAAAAATTTTGGAAATACATTAAAAGAAAGATTATAGGGGAGAGAGAATTAATATTACTACATGATGAGGGAATAGAGTGTAGCTCAAGAGAAGAATTAGAGATAGTCTTAAACAAGTAGGTAATGGATATAGAGAAGATGTTAGATGTGAAGGATAGAGTGATAGCAAACATGAGAGCATATGGTAATAGGAATAAAAGTTTTAAGAAAATGAACTCAATGAGACAAGTAAGAAATTGAAAGGCAAAAAGGCAAAAGGTTTGGATGAATTGGCAGCAGAGATGGTAATGAATTTAGGGCAGAAAGAAAAATTAAAACTATTATGTTTTAATAAGATGGCACAGAAGAGAGATTTTTCAGGTAGTTAGAATAATACAAGAGTAAGGTTATTATTTAAAGGGAATGGTAAGGATCATAGAATGTTAATCATTTATAGACCCATGGCGCTAATGTCACTGATATATAAAGTTTTCTCATATATGGTGGCTGGAAGAGTTGCAAAATGGATTGAAGAAAATAAAATAGTGGGAGAAATGCAAGGAGGTTTTCGATCAGATAGGCGTGTAGAAGATAGTTTATTTTGTATTTACACAACTTATGAATATGAGTAGAAATACAGTTAGACAGTAATAGAGAAGGCGTATGATAGAGCAAATAGAAATAGATTATGAGTAAGTTTAGTAAATTTGGGAATGGATCGAGTTTTACTGGATATTATTAAGAAATTATATGAAAATAATGACTATATGTATCAATTAGGAATATATAATCAATTAAAGTTAAAATAGAATGGAACTAAGGCAAGGATCTCCTCTGTCACCTATTTAGTTTTTGTTGTATTTGAGAGAAATGGAGAGAGCAATAGAAATACTAGGAAGAGGGGTAGAGATACCATTAATAGGTCACAAGGGAAAATATGCATTGTCAGGTCTTTTATTTGCCGATGATGTTTTTGTGTGCAGAAAGAAGAGAAGATATGGAAGTTATGCTGAAGACATGTGCAAAGGTGGATAAAGAGATGGGGATTAAATTTAGTGAAGAAAAATCAAAAGGAATGATGATTAATACTGAGGAAAGAGAAGACAAACAATTCTTATTGGGTGATGTAAAGTGTGGTGAATATATATAATTAATTGGGAATCATTTTAAGTAATCACAAAAATTGCTTGGACGAATGGGATAAAAAAATTGATAAATGATGCAAAGAAAAGAATGGGATTGATTAAAAAATTAACAGTGCCTCATACAATAAATATGACGTAGCTAGAATTGTATGGAAAGGAGTAGCAGTAGCAGGGTTAACATATGGTAATAATGCATTATGTGTTATTAAAGGGGTATTAGGTTACTTAAAAACTACAAAGAGAAGTAAGAAGACATTCATTAGATGCAGAAGTGTGGATAGCACAAGAGGAAGTTCAAGGAGAAGAGGGATGGACAAGTTTTTATATGAGAGATGCAAAAATCAAAATGAAAATGTTCGGCAGATTGAAGTTTATGGATAATAAAAAAATAGCCAAACAGTATTTAATTGGGTTATGAATAAAGGACAGACAACAATATGGGTGAGAAAGGTAGTGCGATATGCAGAAGATTTAGATAAAAAAAATTATGTCAGTATACTTATACAAAAGGTGGGATGATTGTGTTAGGAGACATGTTGAGGGTTATAGTGTCAAGGAATGGGATAGAAGAATAGATGCATTAATAAAGAATGGGGAGTTGGAAAGACGGAGAGCTAGTATAGAGAATGAAAAGAGTTTAACTATTTATAGAAATAAGCAGAATATTGGATGTGAGTTAATTTATGATAATAGCAAGTAAAATATTTTACTGTTTAAGGCTCGAAAGGGATCGTTAGGAACAAGGGAATATACACATAAATGGAAAAATATGGGTGATTTAGTCTAAAAGTTGCATAAGTTATTTTCATATTGAAAGATATTAATTATTATTTGATGATAAGATTTAATTTTACAAAAGTACCAAATTAGTATTTAAAAACGTACTCAAATTGATTTATTCAAAGATGTTTAAGATGGTTACAAGTTCTAAATAGTGAGGATTGCCAATTCCTCTACAAGCTTTATGATAAATGCTTAGCCAGAGCCAGCACTTAAAATATCTCTGTCAGAATTGATCTATGACTTTTATTTTGACTGGTTACAAGTTATCTTTCTCATTCTTAAGATTTCTGTGTAATTCCAGATTATATATCAGTTACCTTATTCCAAACTAAGAGATCATGTTATTGTTATATTTTATTTAAGTGGTAATACTGTTGCTGTTGTTATAATTATGTTGTTAAGACATTATCTTAGGGGATATGTATGTTTTTTTTTTTATTAACTAGGATTTTATGCGATAGTGAATACATTTAGAGCCAAAACTATTTGTAAAAGCATATAACCATAACATACATTTACTTTATTTAAATAACCATATTATCAGATATATTTTGATATTAGAATTTGACATTTGAAGACAAATTTCAAGTGGCAATGATATATCCAAAGCTCATTTTAAATTATAAAAAATAAATAATGTTTTCATCAGATCAATGCAATGAGATGTTAAGAAGCAGTTTATAAGGGGGTTAGAACAACCATGAACATGGATTAAAATAGTAGTTGTATTAGATCTTTGTAGAAGAAAGAAATTTAAATGTAACTTTAATGGCATATGTTTGTAATACTAACATACTTTTGTGTATGGTAGAGTGAAGTGAAATGTCTCCTCTTCTTAATTTATTTAAATTGTTACTTTATATATATATATAATTTGAATAATAATCTCATCGTTGGATATGGGTATTCAAACTGAGGGCATCAAAACATATGAAAGGGAAACCCAAATTGAATTGATTTGATGACTGTGTCTTTTTGCATGGATCACCAACTAGTACACCACATGATGATCTAGAAGTCCCACTTAGACTTGTGAAGCTGGGTTTTTTAGAGGCAATATCTTGGGGGGGGGGGGCAAAGAAACTTCTATGGAAACGAAAGATACTTCCATTGATTTTTCTTTGGATGACGTGATTTTTAACATTTACTACGAGTCAATGGAAAAATTTTATAGTTAGAAATCTATTAAAGTAATTTAAAGTTGTAATTATAAATTTATTAAACGCAAGTAATATTTACTGAGGCTATAACCTCGATAATATGCATGTAAAAATGCGATAGTAGGGACCTCTACAGGTGTTTTAACCACAAGCTTACGCTTCAGCTTCACCTATTTAAATAGAAAGTAGGTTAAAGTAAAGAAGGGGTTCCCCTCTTTTCTTCCATAGTGTAAGCTTGTGGTTAAAACACCTGTAGAGGTCCCTACTATCGCATTTTACACGCATATTATCGAGGTTATAGCCTCAGTATATTACAAAAACTTTTATTCTTACTATTTCAGAAAATTATGATTGACCCTAATCATATGAATAGTTTTATAATAAGGAGATCTCAGGAAAATCATTGATTTTTAATTCATCATACCATCTATAGAATATCAAGAGGGATTTTACTGAACTTTATGGGTAGGACATCAATCATTAAAAGACTTATAACCTGAATTTATAATCAAACTCATACTTTTAAATCAATGTTATCATCCAAAGTGTAATTATATTTACTACTTTCAATAACAATTAATTCATAATTTAATGGCTTATAAATAAGAAAACTTTAATAATTTGTAGTATTATCGATGTCTTATATGATCAAGGCATCTTACTGTAAGTTACAGTCTCTTTTAAGAGATGTGCACTCAATTGACTGTTATATTGATCTAAACTGGATGAATTTCTCATTTCAATCTTATATTGCATTTTCTGGTGTCATGTGATGTAGTGACAATGATCTCCACAAAGAAATGCAACATTTGATACTTAAATTAATTTTCACAAACAACAACTTTGATCATATCATTTACAAAAATATTAATAAACATTTTAACCAATAAATAATTTAAATAAGCAGAGTATTAAAGTTAAGTACTCACATAATATAGTAACATAAAAAATAATTAAACATAATTCATATTTCTCATATTTTCAATAAAACTAAGCAAAAATATATACTTTCAAATGATCCGGTGCTGTTGTGATATTCCCATTAGAAACGTATCATTTTTCTATATACCACAGCCTGGATATTTCTATTAAATAAAGATTTCTTGCTCCTTCCCTTTTTTAACTAGTAACCCCTTATAATTTAGGTTTTAAATTACAAGATATAATGAAAAATCATTAGCTATTATATTGTTGTTTCACTATAACACACTTATTATAATAAGGTGAAATATACTTTTGTTTGTTTTATACCCCCCCCCCCCAATATATTTGTCTTTTGATCTTTGTTTATCTATTTTTACATTCAAAGATCAGCATTTCAAGCTAATTGTGCATGCATATTTTTAAAAGTGTTAAATAATAAATGAATACTCCCCTCTACAATACAAGATATAGTATTTATGCAGGAATAAAAGGAATCCTCTTATTCTTACGACTCAAATTCTTTTATATGAGCAAATCTGAAGTACTGTTGAAAAAAGCATGAGAGTAGAATTCTCACTTTAAATTACTATTTACTGTTTGAATGAATGACGTTGGTAAAATTGTCTAGAATTTACTAAACGTCACTCTAACTGAAACTTAATTATACCTAAATAAGCATTTATTTTTATAAAATCATGAATTAGTTCTGTGATATTCTATTAAATCTGAATCTCTGTATTTTTCTATCATATTTTCCATTTACAATTTAAATAGACCGCTCTTGGGTATATTATCAATCAAATAGTTATTTTTGCTCTACTAACTACTTACTTATTACCTTTATATCACTGACGTATAAGCATTTAATATATTTCCTAGAACTATTTGATTCAACAAATTTCAAATTAAAACTACTTATAATTCCTTATCACTATGTTAAATTGTTGGTTGTAAAATGTCAGATCACTTTTCAAAATATCATCGTTTTCCATTTTCTTTTTCATTTTGTTTGTTTAGACATACACACATTTCCTTTTCATCCCATAAATTATTAACTAGATTGATTATTTTTAATTTGTTATGTATGACATTACTCACATTTATTTAATTAACCTAAAATTTAAAAAATAATTAATAATATATAGACAATCGAATTAAATCACTTATTAATTCCATTATCTATTGATCTAATTCCCCCTTCTCTTAATGTAAGAACAACTATATTCAGCATATAAAATTAACATATATACAAACATTATGTGTGATTGTTGTTTTTCTGAAGGTTTGTGATGATGGTGTTCTAGCTGTATTTTTATATTGGACTATTTCCATCATCTAATATGTGTGTTGAATATCTTTAGAAAAGTTTAATTTTAGTTAAATATTCCAAATGCATTCAACTGTTAGTAATATCACAGCAAGCAGGTTAGTATGTGCACCAACTGTTAGTAATATCACAGCAAACAAATGTTAGTAATTTCACAGCAATCAGATTAGTATATGCACAACGTTTCAAGAGGTATTTTTCTCCTCTCTTCTTCAGGTGTTGCTGGCCTACCTGGGTCCTTAGATTCTTGATTATAAAAGTTTAAGGTAACACCTTAACCAACTGAGCCATCCTGCCAAAGGCAACAGTATGTAGTAATTTCATATACTTATCTATGATGTTCCTCCTGATTTCTCCACTTTTTCCTCAGAGCAAAGTTGATTAGTGGTATTATGGAAACCACTAATCAACTTTGCTCTGAGGAAAAAGTGGAAAAATCATGAGGAACATCATAGATAAGTATATGAAATTACTACATACTGTTGCCTTTGGCAGGATGGCTCAGTTGGTTAGAGTGTTACCATAAACTTTTATAATCAAGAATCTAAGGACCCGGGTTCAAATCCCATGCTAGTACTGTCACTGGTCAGGCCAGCAACACCTGAAGAAGAGGGGAGAAAAATACCTCTCGAAACGTTGTGCACATACTAACCTGTTTGTTGTGATATTACTAACAGTTAGTACATATACTAACCTGTTTGCTGTGATATTACTGTAACAGTCATATTTGAACATTCATGCAACAAAGGCCAGAGTTTTGGTAAATTATACCAAGGCTGATCTAGATGAGGGTTTGAGACCAAATTCGACCGCACCTCAGCTTCTTCACCAACCCTCCCTGACTTACTACCTTATGAATGACATCTATGAGGTCACACTCATAATCTCTCAATTTCCCCTACGCAGTAGCAAAGGATAAAGCGAGAGACTCGAAGATAATTAACTAAATGCTTCATAGCTTAACCAAACACATTCACACAACTTATGGCTGATTATCTAATGCATATATTAATAATTATGGATGGTGATTGAATATAAACAAAGTGAATAATATTACAGACATTAATATGTTTTAAAATTATTTAATATTGACAAAACACAAACAATAACAATTAAATATACTGCATATTCCACTCGCAGATGGGATGGTGAAAATACGAGCTACACGTTTTGTAATCAATTGTACTTAATGATCACCATTTATTATAGCGTTTATACATTAATAATTATTTTTACGTCTACACTGATGCCTAAATTATGCTCTGTCATTCCTATTAGGGTGTTAAGGGTTAAATTTTAAGAGAGCGGCAACTTTATACAATGTGTACTTAAATTTATTATTACGTGATGACCAGTCAATGTGCTCTTTATGTAGACGTTAGATAAACTAGATCTTAGGTTCAGATCAATGCTGAATACAGCAGATAAACTGGCACTTTGTAGCATAACTTCGGAGGTTACGGTGCTATGCAAATTACATCAGAGATGCGGGTTGAATGGGCCTTTACTCATGAGATTCAGTAACATTTACTCGGTTCTCAGGTAGCGTCGCTTGCTATACGTGAACATTTAGTTCGGATGATCGAACAGCCATAATATAAGATGCTGGATTCCAGTGTTCCAGTTCTGAAGGAGGTAATGGGAATGAACCTTAAAATCATTATCCCATTCAAGAGAGAGGGCTGTCCGAACTAGGGATGATATGATAGTCCTTAACACCTAATCTTATCTTAATAATTATATGGTAGCAAGGCGGAATGCACCTCAGTGCTTTGTAAAAACTTATTCACAATGCTTTCTAAATATTAATTATAACAACTAGTAAAGTGCAAAATCTATAGTTTCTCCTGCAAACTACCCTACGCCAGTTAGTTAAACAAACACTGAAATTGTGCTAAAGAGGACTTTATTAAAATGATCTGGTTTATTAATTAACTACATATTCTATGAAAATACATTAATAAGGTCTAAAGCATATCTGGGACTTAAACTTGGCTAACTACTGAATATGCCTTAAATTATCACTCTCTCGTATTTAACTAAACATACCTTTTAATAAGCAACATGTATGCAATATTAAGCTAAACATAGCAGCTCAATTAATATATCAAAGTAGGTTTCAGACCAGAGATCTATAAACATGCCAAACAGCATACATTAATTTATTTGAGAACAAAACATCTCTTTATGTTTATAATTATTAATAATCTCTGCTCCAAAGGCATAGCATAAATCAATAAATGCATTTTAACAATATATATATATAAAGAGCCTGCTACTAGCTCTAAACAAGCTTTTTTTTTGATAAATGCTACAAGAGAAAATACATGAAGCTTTTATCTATGATGGTCCCCATCCCCAGACCAGTTTCGAACTATGGCTCTCATCAGTGAGGAGCTAGGACATAAGATTCAAAATATTAACTCAAGCCAAGCATTTATATAATTCTTAAATATTAAGAAAAAGATCCAAATCTTCAGACACCTACATGTCTTCAAACTCAGCTCTTTAACCAGGTCTTCAAACTCAGCTCTTTAACCATTTCTTTGGTTAAAGAGCTGAGTTTGAAGACATGTAGGTGTCTGAAGATTTGGATCTTTTTCTTAATATTTAAGAATTAGATAAATGCTTGGCTTGAGTTAAATTTTGTATCTTATGTCCTAGCTCCTCACTGATGAGAGCCATAGTTCAAAACCGGTCTGGGGGTGGGGACCATCATAGATAAAAGCTTCATGTATTTTCTCTTGTAGCATTTATCAAAAAAAAGCTTGTTTAGAACTAGTAGCAGGCTCTTTATATATTACATATTGGTAATACAAGCTATATAGGTCATGTGATATATGACTGATTTTTAATATATATATATATATATATATATATATACTTTAAAAATATATATATATATATATATATATATATATATATATGCAAAAGTATAGATGTAAATAGAGAAAAAAATAAGACAAATAAGCTTTTATATGTTGAATTTAAAAGATTTAAGAATTTGAGATCAGGCAAGAATTACATTTTAACCTTTAAAGTATTTTAAAATTATACAGATTGAAATACACTTATCTAATACAGTTTAAGTAATTTAAAAGAGAATACATTTTTTAACATACTTTAATTAATTTAAGAGAGAATACACTTTTTTAACATAGTTGAATTACTTTGCGAGATTTGAGTTTTTAAGAGTTTGTGCACATTATTTATATTATATAGCTAGATTTAGGAAAGATTTAGAAAATTGCTATAGCTTTAGATTTAGCTTGGTTGAGAAGTTGTTACCGGTTGTTTATTCTGAAGTCTTGCAGCTTGACAATATGAAACACACAGGCATGGACTGATTTATCTGAGCTGGTTCATCTATGGGCTATTATTTCAGGTAGCTGTGGTTTGGGTCTTCGGTCTCCATAAACGGTTCTTGGCTGCAGGGAAGGTGGCCTTTGCTTTTCTAGCCACTTATCTGCATGATAAAAACTGGGCAAACTGCCTGGGTATAAGTTGACACATGAGTAAAGCCAAATGGATGGTGAGTTCTTTTCAAATTGCCCTTTTTATATTTATTTTACCACCCTCTTACAGCTCATTCACAAACTTTATTTTAAGACTTTAAAACTTAAGAAGTCTTACTTTCATCAACTTCAAACAAATCAGTTAGATTGATTTCAGGCTTAATGTTTATTAATTGTTCCCTTTTATTACACAAGATTCAAGTTCGGCTGAATTTTATTGCAGGTTCAATTGTCCAATTTTTATTTTGTAAGAATCATAAGGTCTGGATTTATGCAGGCGGTATCTCATAAGATTTACAAAGTTCTTTTTCTTTAATCAGTGAGTTTCTTTTTTCTTTTCTTTTCTTGAAAGAGATTTAAGCTGCAAACATTTTAACACATACCTGAGAAAACTACATTTGTTTTTAATTGCTATATGTGATTAAGTAATTTATTAATTGGATAACTTCAAACAATTTGAAATAACTTCAAGAACTTTGTGCTTATATAAATACAATTTCCACAGCTTAAAACCAATTTAATAATTTAAAATCATAAGATAAATATTTATGAAATTATAAGGTGTGTACATTATATAATGATAATATCAATCAGATGTGAATATACAATTTTTAGCAAATAAAAACATTACAAAATGTATATACAATCATTTAAAAATAGCAGATGTGTGTGTATATACAATTACACACATATACACGTAAATATACATTTTTATATATGCTAAATTGCCAAGTATAGTTATATATATGTGTACCGCTAGGGTTTGAATTAGGGAAATCCAAGACTACTATTTTATATAGTAGGTGAAACATATGATGACCAAATCATACTGTTTCCTTACTAACATTTGTTTGCTGAGATATTACTAACAGTTGGTGCATATACTAACCTGCTTGCTGTGATATTACTAACAGTTGAATGCATTTGGAATATTTAATTAAAATTAAACTTTTCTAAAGACATCAACACACCTATTAGATTATGTGTGATTGTTTTTTTTTTTTAAAATATAAGTTCTCAAAAAAAAAAAGAAAAACAGTTATACACAATGCAGGTTGGTTACAGATCCATATTATGATCACTTTTTCTCAGTTTCCGAAGATCTGTTTATGATTACAATATTCGTCGGTCATGGGGTTGCTTTCACTGTATAAGCTGTTTATTCTTTGCTTTGGTAATTAAAGAGCCTCAGCAATTCATACATGAGTAATAATTTGGCATTGGCTGATTATTGTTTAATTTTGATCACTATTATTATTCTCAAGGAACACACTTACAATTTTCTTTTTAAAAGTAACTAATAGTAGTATATTCTCCATATATTTCATCCTTGTCAGTCTATTATCTATTTGCCATGCAGATTTATTTTGGTTAAATATTTTCCTGATTGTTTTCTTTATAATAATCATTTTATGTATTTTTTTTCCATTTACAGATAGATATTTCATTTATGATAACAGTCTGTTATTGTTCTATAGCCATATAAACATGATCTTCATCGAACATACATATATAATACAATATAAAGTAATACTGAAATTAGTATTGCTAAATTCTCACTCCTTTCTTCACATAAGATTTGATTCACACTTGATCTACCTTTTAATTTTAAATAGCTTCAATGATTATCTTTTCCTAATTTAGTTCTAGATATTTTTTTAAAAAAAACCTACTTAGCTTTATCCAATTACATTGATTTGGATTACTCAGATGTGGGAATGATTTAGACAGTTTACCTGTTAAATCCATCCTAAATTCAGTCCTTATAATGTTTCCTTTCAGTGAGTATATTCATTCCATGAGCAGACATGAAACTTCTTTGGTCCTGCATTTTATATTTACTTTTTCTGCATAATGTCTTTAAGAGATTTTCAGGAATCACTAATTGCTGATTTTGCCCATAGTATTCTTTAAATTGTCCATAGTTAATGTTTATTATTTTTCTGTTGTTGAAAAAGACAATATTTAAAGAAGTTTTGATCAAACTTTTCCAGATAAAAAATCAAACCAAAACTACTTTTTCCACTCTGTCAAAAACCGTCCATTCAATTCTATCTCCAATTTTAATGAAAATTCACCTGGATACTTTTTATTGGTTCATTTCATTCCCCTCCCCCCTTTCTGTTTTAAAAACATTTACTTTAGTTACAAATATTTGATTTTTTTTTTAAACTAAAAGTTTTCAGTTTTGAAACATTTTTTTAACAAAGATAATATTTTTAGAAACTGAATAAAATACAATTTAATTTCTTGATTTAGATTATTTTGTTTTTTTTACCCATATGATTTTTTTAATCAACAAATATGTAAAATAAATATAAATATTGATGTTTATTTGTAAACATAACTTAAAATTTAACTAGAAATAATAATTATCTTTTTATTTATAATATTAAATGTGAGCACATTTGGTCTAAGAAAATTAGATTTTAAGATTTACTAGTTTTAAGTGCTATTGACTGTTTACTTATTAGTATATGTAATGACTTTATAGATTATTGTTTATCTCATATATATTAGTTAATTATTTTACCCATCAGATCCTTTACAAATTTCAATTAACTAAACCCAAGTTCAAACCCTATGATAACTAACATGACATTATCTTTCCTAGTTTAATAATTACATATTATTGGATTTTATAAAATTTAAAATTATTCAACAAAATTTTTATTCCTTCTTTCATTTTAGAATAGGGTGGACTAATAAAAACGGCACAATATATATACTGAACAAATAATTAAGATATATGTAAGATATTATGATCTAGGATAATAGATGGATTCTGTAACAAAAAGTGCACTTTTTGAGGATTATTATTTTTTTCACATGTCTTTGGTTATATGTTGCAGAATATTGTGATAAAATAGATGTTTGAAATATAACATATATATATACATACAAAGCTAAATATATCTAAATACAAAAAATAATAATTAGTGTTTATATATTAAAGAAGTACAATATTAGCTGTATATTATAATGGTTAGGGAAGATGGAACTTATCATATCTGCCATACAGGGGGTCACCAGGCCATTTCAACCTGGAAAATTTGTATAGTAACCAGATACATACTGTTAAGATCCAATTTTATATTGACCATTAGCCCATGTCACTAGCTGAAGGAGACACAGAGATTTAATATATAAATTCTTATTTATAACATTTCAATAAAAAAGACTTAATAAAAAAAGGAAATAAGCCATTGCCAGTAATAACACACACATTTATTGATGCACATATATGTATATTTAAAATTGAGGAATAAATTTACCTTTTTTAATTTAAATTATTTTAGTAAGTCCGCACAAATGAACAGTTATAGAAGTTTGTTGTATAATGTTGAGTATAGATAGGCTAAATAGATTACTCAATTAAAAACTTTTCCAAAACAATCATTCAACCTCAGACTAAAAGTTCATAGCCAACCAAATGCCTGCTTCCAGATATACAGATGCAACCAATGCAATATGAAGATGCTTAAAACCATACTGTCAGGAATGTGCATCTGCAGTGTGATATTATGTGAAGGACATGATGCTCATCCAGTACAGGAATGTGCAGCTGTCTTGTGAAGGCATCATATATATAATATTTATGAGAAATGCTATGCATGGGGGAGAGTGGTCTCTTTGCTGATTATAGTCCCTATCTATAGAGCTAAAGGGGTCAATGTCACAGGAAATACATCTGCATCCATTGCAATGCAATGACTACATCTTTGGGTCAAGCATTCAATTGGGCTTTGCCCTGTATGCTAACACACTTCACATTACATTTATATAAACACCCATATATCTCTCCACCTGCATCGATCTAACTATGAAACAAATAGCCTGAAATTAAACCCCTTTAAAATAAACATAAATGATTTTAAATATAAAGTTACTGATGGAATTGCTGAGGGAAATTTACAATAAAGTAAACCTAATGACACTCATAAGGTGCCTCATTGACAACAACTTAAAAGATATACCAGTAAATACTTTGAGACACTCAGCATGAGGTGTCATATTTACCGATATATATATATTAAGACATAATCAACATAATAAATATTTGCAGCAATCTATAGCCAACTTAAAATTTAATACATTTTAATAATTTAGTTAGTAGATCAAATAAATAAATGAAAAATGGAAATGATTAGCAGACATAATGCATAAAAAGCAATTATTAGTAAATTGATTTAGAATGTTCCTTTTTAGGTCAGATAAGAGTTCATACTTTATATAACTAATTGAAAGTTTCTTAAAGTTTATATTGAATAGACAAGAATTCATACTTTCCATGAGGGTCTGAAGTCTGTCTTGTCCATGAGAGATCTGAAGTCCGTTTAATATTTCTGGTAAGACCGGTTTGTTGTTTGCTGCCATTCAGTACTCATTAGTTTGGAGGCTGCTTCAGCTGGTATGTCGTAGGAAATTAAATCTGTTGCAGACTCCTACATCATGGAGTCTGCAATACAGCTACAGTTTATATGTAGATTAATAGTCAGCTTTTTGCAACCACTTATTTTTTCTTTATGTAGGGTTAGACTTCCCTTATCAGTAAATTTTCAGATCCATCAAACAAGATGTCACTGATCCTAAGGTTTCCTTTTTGGTCATGTTGTGGCTTGGTGCTTCCATTGGTCAATCTTTAATTTCATTCTTTTATCTGATCTTAATTATTTGAGTGCCCCAAGGGCTAGTTTGATTTAGATTTAATTAATAAAACAATCATTTCTATTTTCTAAGATTAAACATGATAGAAATCAACATTTATTTCTATTTTCAAAAATATCCATCTTTAAATTTAACTTTTAAATATTTTTTTCTTGAAATAGTTTGAAAGTTTTTCATCTGAGCGATCTATATATGTTAAATGTAACTCTTTCAATTTACTTTTAGTTTTAAGATTTATTTTCCCCTTTATTTTAATTTTGAAATAATGTAACAGCATATGTACACCGTTATAATATGTTTTATTGACTTTAAAAAAAACATGAACTGATTGTTTAAAAAAATTCATCAAGTGTTTACAGAGTTTGATCTAATTCTGGACTAATAGATGGTTGTAATAGAATTGAACTGTTGGAAATATATATATATTGATACGAAGATTTTCATGGGTTGCATATCATCCATATTAAAAATTTAAATATTGATATACTGGTGTTTCGACTTGATCACACAAGTGATCCACTGGGTGATAAAATGTAGAAAGACGGTAGTAGAGTTGCTACAATCACTGATTTGAAAAAAACGTTAAAGTTCCACCGATAGCAAAAATATTAAATTAAGAATGTTTTTTTTTTTTTTAAAAAAATCTTTCCAAATAGGAGGAAGTTTGCATGTATCATCTCACTTATCTGGCCTTTTAAGTATCTCAATGGCTTCTCTAATTTTGCACTGGTAGAGATTATTACATCTGGATATGATCCTGGTATTAGAAAAATCAATTTTATGACCTAAATCTATAGTACGGAGTGAGAGTGCTGATGATGATGAGTGTTGTAAAATGCATTAGCATCTTCATCTCTCCTAACATTAATGAGATGATTACTCATATCTATGTAAGAAGCTTTAAAATTTTCACATGAAATTTGATAAACACCATGAGATTCAAGAGGGATTGAATCCTTAGGCTTGGTTATTATATTGCTGATCTTTTGATGAGTAGAAAATGCTGCATCTATATTATAGCGTTTTAATATACGTCCAATACAGTCTGTAATTTTTTTACATATGGAACACAAATCCTAGTAGTTGATTTATCATCTTTTTGTTTCCTATTTTGTCCATTTTGGGCTTGAAATAAGGCTTTTTTTTATAAAGTTATAATTATAATTATTTGCTAATAAAACACTATTAGTATGATTATTTATTCTTTCAGATGTGACTTACCTGAAAGGTTAATTGCTCTATTTAAAAGAGTTTTAGCTACAGAAACCATTTGAGTTGGGTGATGATGAGAATGTAAATGTAAATATCTGTCTGTGTGTATTCTTTCTGTAAATCGAAAAAGATAAATTATTTGGTGTTCTGGTGACTAGAACATCAAGAAAAGGGAGTTTTCCTTCAGACTCTGTCTCCATTGTAAATTTAATTTAATATTTGCGTTAATATTAGAAATACACACACTCTTATATAATTAGGTTTGATTTGATTTATATACAGTTTTGCTTTCCGAATTATATAAGAGTGTGTATATTTCTAATATTAACGCAAATATTAAATTTTTACATATAGTATTGTCTAACACACATTTGAACGTTAAATGTAAATTTAATATGAGAGTGCATATTATTTAAATGTAAAAAAAAATCATCTAATTTATTTTTTCATGTTGCCATATGACAAAAATGTCATCTATGTATCTGAGCCAAATGAGAGGTTTTAAAGATGATGATTCTAAAGCACGAATTTCTATATTTTCCATTAATAAATCAGCTATTACTTCTGAGATAGATGAGCCCATAGGAGTACCAAAAACTTGTTTGTAATGCTGTCCATTGTATACAACATATGTGTTCAAGAAAGAATGTTTAATCAAAGCAATAATATGGTCTGATAAACTGCAACATTGTGAAATTATATTTAAAGTTTCAAGAGTTGGAATGTTTGTAAACAAAGACACGACATCAAAACTCACCAGAATGTCATTAGCATTAATTTTTAAATTTTTTAAAACATAAATAAAATGAAAAAAGTTTTCAATGTATGATTTAATAGATGGGATTGTAGGTTTAATGAAATCCGGTAAATATCTAGCTAAAATATGACTTGGAGATCCTATTGCGCTTACTATTGGACGAAGGGGGTTTCTGGTTAACGAATTTTTGGAAGTCCATAAAATTTTGGACAAACACATGATTTTTCACAGGGATTATTTTGTTTTTTTATCTCTGTTTCAATAGGCGATTTATTAATAATGGCTTTTGTTGTTTTTTCAAATACATAATATGATCACTTTTTGATGGTTTATAAGTTTTAAAAATTAAGCAGATCTAAAATTTTATTATGGTACATGTCATGATCCATAACGAAAGTAGCATTACCTTTATCAGCTGGAAGTACAACAATTGATTTGTCCGATTTTATATTATTTAATGCTTGTCTTTTTTCTTTGAAATATTATTTTTAGGAAGCTTAGCTTTTTTAACAATATTGCAAATCAGCCGATGAAGAATCTATTTTATCGAGAGCTGATTCAACATTACAAACAATTTCCTCAAAAGGTATCCGGGAAGGCGTTAAAGCAAAATTAAAAACTTTTTTTTAAAAACCAAAACTTCATCTGAAGAGAGGGATTTCTTAGATAAATTATAAATGGTTCTTTGATTTGGATATGTAATGTTTAGTGATTGTGTTCTAATTAGCATTTGTAATTTTTTCTTTTGCTTTGCTGCTACAAATTCCAAATCTTTAATCGATCTAAAATTTGCAATACGATGAAAACTAGTCCACAGTAAAGGATGTATTTTATTACTAAGGAATAAATGTAAATCTAGCAATACCTTATCAATTTTGTCTAAATTTTTCCGAGTTTCTTTAATAAAAGACCTTAAAATAATATGGCTGGTTTTCCTTAGAATTTTACTAATATTAATTTGTTCTTGTGAAACATAATTTTACAGCAAGTGGGTATAACGTTGTGATTTTTGCACGCTAACAGAAAAGATAAATTACAAAGTAACTTACATTTCTTAATCCACATCCATATATGGATGAACCCGCAAAATATGTCTTTTACATATATAATACTTATTGTAAATAATGCTTACAATAATAAAAGACAAATTTTGAATAATAAAAATATAAAATATTACTGTGCTATCGAGCAGTATCCAATACAATTACAGCAGATATATTACAAAATGATTATATAGCCATTCTGGTTTAAAAATACAAGTTATAAAATTAATAACAATGATGAATAATTGGTAACAGTTTGCTAATTATTATAATACAAAACTTGTATAGTATTTTAATAATTATAAATGCAATTTATAATGACACAACATCAATTCTTTTGTTTTACAAGTGAAATTTAATCAGTAAAGATTTACTTATTTTTATTATTTTAAAATATATTGCTATAATTATCCAATAGGAATAAAGTTACTGTTTTTGTGTGCTTCCCTTTATTTCATTTATTTCACAAGCATTGTGATAATCATCTATTAGGGAAAAAAATGTTTTCTTTATATATTTCAATTTATATATATATATTTATATTTGAAAAATTCAAATATAACTTTTTAAGAACATTTCTTATTCATATAAATAAAGCCCAATTTTTTGAATTCCAATATAAAGATTTAAAAAATTAAAATCAAATATTGAATGTTTACAAAAATTACCACTAGGGCAGACAATGATAATGTCAATCAAAGAAAAAAGGGTAAAAGCCTGAAATCCGGGCACGACCGCTTGGGGCATTGTTTACGTGTCAAAACACATAAAAATGCCATTTCGGTGGCCGCAGCCTTACAGTCTAATACAACATGTATGTATTGTATTAACCCATTGAGCTAGGCCGCTTTACATGACATCGCACAAAAATATTACGGCCTGTTTTGTGCTTCGAAGCTATTTACCCGTATTAGTTCTTTTCATAGCTGCTTACAGTATCAGTTGAGGGTGTTTAAATTTCAAGGCCGTACGACTTTTTCAAATCTCCGTAATAGAGTAATGTCATTTCGATTTAAAAAATGTTGTTAATTATTAAGAATTGTCATATGGTAACCACCCTTCCCGAAAAAAAAGTTAATATGTAAAAAAATTGGCAAAGTGTATGTTCCAACAGGCTTTGACAAAGCTCACGCGCTAAGTCACATTTCAGTGTGGTGGGGAAAATATTCGAGACCACTAAAAGATCTGAGACGAACGTGCAATTTTGAAACTTCTTCAGATAAATGGCCGAGTACAGAAAGTATGTGAGATTGTGTTTTTTATTTTTTTTATTTTGTCAGGCACACGTAATGCCCACTTTTTATTACAGCAATAAAATCGAATAAATATAATTTTACCATAATTTTAAAAAGTCCAAAGTTTGTGTTCTTTTTTTTGTTTGTTTTTTATTTCATTCGAAATTGGCAAATATTTGGATTAAATTTTTTGCAGCGGGACTAAAATAAATGACGACTTCGGTTGACTTTTTATTAAGAATAACAAATTACGAAATACACCCCACCCCACCCCCAAAAGCAGTTTATTGTAGAAGGATAAAAAAAAAGGGGGGGGGGGTAATTCGAACGAAATAGAAGTCAAAATAAAAAGTGAGAAAAAGTTGTTTCAAAAAAAGAAAAAAAAGGTTAAATTCTTGACTTTTTGGTTACAATTCTCTTTCCGAGTGTGTGTGGGGGTGGGTGTTTGATAACAATTTTTGAATCGGCAAAAACACAAAAGTAAAGTTGAATTTAATATTAAGAAAAGCAATTATGTCAAACAAAAAGAAATCAAAATTCGAAACAAGTCCCAAAGTTGATTCGCTTTTTTCAGCGCTGTTAAAATAATTGACTATTTTTGTTGTTGCCTTTTTGTTAATAATAAACAGTACGAATTCCCCTCCCCCACTCAAAAAGCTGTTTCTTGTAGTAGCCAAAAAAAAAGGCTAATTCAAACATAATCTAATTCAACGTGATAACAAGTTGTGTTTAAAAAAAAAAAGTAAAATTAATAATAATAAGAAAAACTGCATTTAGTCAAGACAAAAAAATTAATAAAAGGAAGGTAGAATTAAGTTCTAAACAAGTCGCAAATAATTGTATTCTATTTTTTAGGCGGTGGGATTCAAACAAATTTTTTTGACGTGGTGAAACGGTCAGAAGTTTTCAAATGATAAAAAGAAAAAAAATACAATTAGCAAAATTTGTTGAAAAAATATCAGGTTCCAACAAAAAAACTCAGAAAAAGTAACGAAAATGAATATCAAAATTTGTTTAATAATAAAGAAATCATGTTGTAAATGAAATAAAAATTATTCGTTTAATCGATATTAGAAAAAAAAAAAAAACCTTGTTGTATAAAAAAAGAAAAAAGTTGTGGCGGCCCGGGGTAACGTTATATTTCATTGATTTTGTCTAGCATCAACGCTCCAAAAAAGCCCGGATTTCAGGCTTTTACCGAAAAAAGTCATATAGAACGATTTATTGGTGTATTCTATTACACATGTTGTTATTTAAACAATTAATGAAATATAACTGCTTAATAAAGTATTATTAAAGTAATGTTTGGCTATATGTAAAAATATTAGGGAACTTTCCTCTTGTAAATATTCACAAGAGACTATTCAATGGAGAAAAGTTATTAAGTAGAGTGTCCTGTTTGAAGAGCAGGGTATCTAAAATTGCTTACCAACATTTATGGAATATATTACCCATAAACCAACATGATAATAATTGTCAATTAAAAATATACACTTTGTCATTTTATTTTTTTAATAACCAATTCTTATTAAAGCAATATTTGCGTTAAAACAGATGATAAAAATCATTATAAAATAATCAAGTTATAAACAATTATATACACTTTCTTATATATTTATACAACGCAGCAATTCGTTCTTATTATTGTTTTATTGTTTATAATTTGGACTTTCTAGCATACTTTAGCAGACAGTTTCAACTGCCCAGCATTCTTTGTCATAGCTTTTAGTCATTTTTTTTCCATATGTCAAAGCATCGCCCAAGCAACCCGCGACAAACATCTGCAAGCAACTGCTTGCTTGCAAGGCGGCTGCACTGACCGCTTGGCTACCAAGAAACTCAGAAGAAGACTGTTAGAAAGACGAAATTGTAACGTATATAAAATAATAATAAAAATATGAAGTATAAATATATATAATTGCTTATATTTTATAATATAATTGATGCATATAAGTTTTAAAAAATATTACAAGTATTATTTAAAATAAATTACAAAAATTAAATAATATCAAACAATTTCTATGTGAATACTATGCTTTTATATATATAAAATTAGGTTTATTCAGCAATTAAAGCGATTAAAATTTACTAAAACTTTTTTCTTTTAAATGTCTTGGTTCTTGATTTACTTTAACAAAATCATTTCTTTGAATAGGCAAAATATTGTTGCGCTGGAGAAAGAAATAAAATGATTTATCCTCCTAGAATTTACAAATATATATATATTATTTTAAACAACTTGATTACATTAAACAAATATATATATTTTAATAGCTTTAGAACAAATGTATATGCAAAACAACTGGAAACAGATTACTGTTCAGTGCACATGGATTAGTGGCCTATATCCGGTTGTTTATATACTTTTGCATAATGAAATAATTTAATGATGAAATATTAATATGTAATAATTCTATAAGACAACGTAAACAAATTTCCTAACACTAGCCTTATTAAATATAATTAACTATTTGAAATTAAGTCAGTATCCAACTACACCGAACAGCGTTAATATGATTTGTGGTTTAAATCCTTATTGGCAAATATGGACAAAGAAGCTAGTGACTTTCAACTTTATTTCATAGAAATGTAAATAAGTCCTGAACGTAATGTCAACAGATAAAATCTTGAAGTATTTATAATAATACCCTTTTGTAATCCGTCATCAATACAAGATGTAGCAATTAACCACAACATTTTTAATGCGTAATATTTTAGCGAAACAATGTTAATCTCCTAGAGTATCATTTTAAATTTAATCAGTTATCTATCTTTATATCATTATTCAACCACCCTTAGGAGATTAAAATATTTCAGTGATAGCTATTTCTTTTGTTTTTATTGAGATGAAAATTATAGACAATTTTTGCGAGCTTTAACAAGATGTTACAGAGATGTTATTAAGGGATGAGTCGATTTAAGCTTAATTACTTATTCATAAAATATAATCTCAAAGTATTCATTTTAGTACCGCTTTAAAAATTTTCACTTCTTTAAAAATGTGTGATAGTAAAGTTTAAGGTGACATTTTTAATATGTCATAAATCTAGGAGCTAATGTAAAATCTCTTACTTTATAAAAATGTAATCTATTCCAACTGTCCTGAAATTAAAACTTGTATCAAAAATTGGCATATGGACAAGCTTGAGAGGTTTAACCTTAATTTATAAGAGGAAATTTATCTAGTCTTGATTAATCTATCACAAGATACATATTTTAAATATTTGTTTCCAAACTTTTGAGAATTATTAATTCAATGTAACCAAGTAATAAAATTAATAAACAATCATATTTTGCATCTGTATTCAATTTCCATAATGTTTCATCAATTCCAACAACTAGACATTGAAATGAAATATTTACTCTGCCATATCTATTTTACCTAGGTACATTCTTAACTCAGTCTTTGCCAGGTTTAAACCGTAAAAGTATCTCAAAAGACGTCTACACGGGTATATAAGTATGACCGCGTGTATATATATATATATGCGAGCGTCAACGTCTGTAACATAACTGAAATATATTTATTAGATGTAATGTCTAATTTAATGTATAATTTGATTCAATTTATATTTCAATTTTCTTAAATCACACACACACACACACAACACACACACATATATACATACATATATATATATATATATATAAACAAAAAAGACTTATAAATCCAAGAAATAATATTATATTTCAACCAGAGGACTGGTTTTCATCAGAAAAAAAAAATACACAGTAAAATGGTAATAACAAGGTACTGCAATGGGTACAAAGATGGCACCAAGTATGCGAATATTTTTATATCAAAACTAGAATCCTCTATACTTGATAATGCTAGGCTGAAACCTCATACTTGGCTTCGATATATAGATGACATTTTCATGATATGGCCACATAATGAAGTTGAACTTCATAATTTTTTAAGTTATTTAAATAATTTTAATAAAAATATTAATTTCACAATGAACTTTTCAAAATCAATTGCTCATTTTCTTGATGTTGAAGTTATTTACACTAATAGAGTTCTTACTACTACTGTATATAGGAAACCAACTGATAATAACCGCTATCTACATTTTTATAGTAACCATCCTAAACATTTAAAGACTAATATTCCTTATAATCAATTTTTAAGAATGAAAAGGATTTGTAATGATGAGAAATTTCTTCAACAAAATAATAGTATTTTATATAATAGATTGGTTAATATGAGGGATCCTAAGACATTGTTGGATAATGCAGTAAGGAGATCTTCTTTAATTGATAGAAAGAAACTTCTTTTATCTAAAAAGAGTAAAAAACAATTAGATGTTCCACCATTGATTTTTACTTTTAATAGAGATTTACCTAATATTAACCGAATATTGGCGAAACATTTTAACATATTACACTCCACAGATTATTTAAAAACTATTTTTTCTGATCCACCTAAGGTTGTATATCGAAAACATAGATCACTTAGAGATATACTTGTCAAAACAAATTTTATTAGTAGTTCTGTACAGGAAAAAGGATGTTCTCCATGTGAGGATAAAAGATGTTTTACATGTAAATATATTGTTGTGACAAAAGTGGTCTTTAGTACTAAGAATCGTAATTTTAAATGGTATATTCCTAATTATGTTACATGTAAAAGTGTTAATTTGATATATTTGATAGAGTGTAGTAGATGTTTAAGCCAGTATATAGGTGAGTCAGCAAATAGTTTACATGTCAGAATGACTAATCATAGATTTGACATTTTGCATAAGAATGAAGATAGACCGGTTTCAAAACATTTTAATTTACCGAATCATTCAATTGATGATTTAAGAGTAGTAATTCTTCAGGAAGGTTTTTCTTCTACAAGGGAGAGGAAACAAAAGGAGAGTTTTTTTATTTTTAAATTCAAGACTTTAGAACCACATGGATTGAATTTAAACATTGGAACTATTACATCTCTAGGTTACCTGGTCTCCTAAATAATTTTTTTATATGTGAGTTTTTTATGCGAAAGTTTTTTATGTGAAAATTTTCTTATATGAGATTTTTTTATGTAAAGATTGGTTATATGGATGTTTAATATCTGTGTTTAATTGGTATATAGATAAATAATTAATTATTATAAATTATTGTACTTTGCACTAACTATAATTTTTGATTAAAATATATAAATATTTTAGTTTTTAATGAATATTAATGTGAGCACAGCTATTTTTTGTATGTGAGCATAGTCTAATTTTTGTATGTATGCACATATGTATATTTTAATTTTGGATTATTTATTTATTTTTATTTCAATTTAAATAGACTTTAAGCTTGATTAGGAGGAAATATAGTTTTTTTTTGTTGTTTGAATTCTGTGTTAGATTTTGTGACCAATCAGGGAGGATTTGTTAAATGTATAATCTTTTATAATCTTTTATCAAATCTGTAATTTTTGATTATTGCCATTTTACTGTGTATTTTTTTTTTCTTTCTGATGAAAACCAGTCCTCTGGTTGAAATATAATATTATTTCTTGGATTTATAAGCCTTTTTTTGTTTTTATATGTATTTCCTTTGGTTATATATATATATATATATATATCACTAAAACATAATTACATAGAAATCATGTCATATATCACATGATCTAATTTAACAAGCTTGTATTTTAAATGTTATCTGATGAGCTTACCAATAGCTCTTAATAAGCTTTTCAGAATGATCCCTAACTGCATTGTTTTCTACTTCTGGCTTCCTCAGTAAGATGCTAGGTTCTTCAAGCATTAGATTTAAAATACCAGGTCAAGTAAAGCACTTTATCTAATGGTTAACTACTATGTAGAAAATCTGAACTATCAGACATTCATATGTCTTCAAATCCAGCTATCCAATTTAAATAGTCATATGGGAAGCAGAAACTAGTCTGGGTTTAGGGATATTCTGAAAAGCTTGTTAAGAGCTAATGGAAAGCTCATTAAATAACATCATAGTACATATATAGTAGACATTTTGTGTCTGTTGATTTTTTTTTTTAAAATCAATACCTATTTCTAAAATTACTTATTTGAAAATAACACATGATTCAAATCTATTTTGAGGGTTGCGTGATGACTAAATCTATAAGTTATTAGTCTAATAAATGTTTGTCTAAAATATATTTTATCTCAAAAATAAAACTTAACCAACTGTGACAATTGCTGAAATCTTGTGGGAAAGTAAATGATCAAATCTTAAAAAACATTCTGTTCAAGGAATAATACAAAAGACAGGTTATTTTGGTCCATAATAATATAAAAGTTAAAGGTGATAATGGTTTGGTTTGCCTGAAGAAAATGTTGTTATTAAAAATGTAATTTAATGGAAAGCGAGTATAAATAGGCTGACATTTTCTATGTGAAATACTGCTAAATTTTGGAAGCATCTGATAATTGAATTCACACCTGTTTAATTTTTGATATGGCTGAGTAGGACAGGCAGAAGCTGCTAGTCTTTAAGCCCAGGAAATGGTGATTCTCTATCACCATCCTTTATGCTGAGGGCACCTAGACACTATAGGGATGAAAGATATTCCTGTGACAGACCTGATGTGCTGATGTTTCAACTGGAGAGATGCTGCCTATACCAAGAACAACTGATGTTTCCATACCCCCTACCAAACATGATGCTCCCAACAGACATGCGTCCTTGAACAAGTCATAGGTAAAATCGTTTGGTTAATTAAATTGTAGACTCACTAATTAATACTTTCCTAATTCTTTTTTTTTGCAATAATATTTTTCCAAAAGGTATTTTATAAATAACAAAATCCACTGAGCTGAAACTATTGCCAAGTCTTTCAGGAGTCGAGATTCCCCATGTTAAATAAAAAAATACCTGGTTTAAAATGTAAAGAAAAGTTTAAATCAATTTTGTAAATTAAAATATAAGACATTAAACAAGTTGTAATGGATTTACCAGCTGTAAATCTTTCATCTTTTTGACAAAATATTATAGGATCTGAAAATTGTATAAAAACTCTAATTTTTTACACTCTTAAATTTACTCTGTAATATTTAAAAATTTTTCCACCAGTATCCATTCCCATTTTATTATTGACATGGAGGAGTAGGAAGCTGTAGATTTGCCATTTTCCTGCAGAAAGATGGTGATCTCGAATTCCATCCAAATGCCACAATGGCATATAACCATCATCACGGAGATAGGGGACTTTCCAATCACATCATGACACCAGATGAAAACATCTAAATTCATACAACTTATCCAGAGAAGAATGCCACTATGTCCTATGATCTGATATGCCTGAGTTATCCACTGCACAAAAAGATTGGTAATATTTTCTTTAAAAACTGCTGAGCTCTCAATCAGTCTTTAAATCTGTAACTGTTAATACTTATAGTTAGCTAATGTAATGTAATTGAATGTTCATTATTTATTATTCAAATATTATTTAAAATAATGCAAATTAAACCTGTATAAATCTTGCCTGAATTCATTTCTGTAAACGATTTACTTTTCTAAATTGTGATAACTGTAATTAATCATTTATCTAAAACTCTTATTTACTGTGGTTATGCCTATATCTTCTTTTAATCACTTATCTCAATTTATCTTAAATATGTTATAACATGCAAATAATTTCTAAACAGCCAACACCATAATTTCAGTAAACTTTAAAGGAGAGATATTTATTAACATCTCCAATTTAATATTTAAACGATGCTACTTAGCATACTTGACCACTGTTTTGAAATCCTATTATGTTAGATAATAATCAAACACTTCTCTCGTTATTATCATTGATTTATATTACCTTATATTTTTTATAGTTTGCCTAGTTAAAGTTATCATAGATTGTGACTTTTAACATCCGTTATGCAGAAGTGATTAACTCGAAAATGATATTAAAGTATATTAAATATACTTTCCCCTCTTAGATTATGATTTTATATATAGATTCTGTGTATTAACTAGGTCGATAATTTAGTTTAGCCCTTTTACTTAGCATGATTAATATGCTATTTTGAGAACTGGGTTGTCTTAGTTTAGCAGATAAAAGCTATCGGTTTTTTAAGCGCGATTAATTTTATATGTAAATATTTGTATTTTACTTATGCATTGCGAGTCTGTCTTTACTAAGTACACTTGTACATTATGTTTTGCTTTCCTTCTGATGGTTTTGTGGTGAAGGTCGTTTTCATCCACCTTAGTTCAGGTATAGCTATGCTTTAGAATTGGAACATGATGGTCCAGAGCATTTGCGCAAAGCCTATCTGAGTTTCTGTAGTAAATATGTTCTTATTAATGGTAGAAGGCCATATGGTCCTAGGGAACTACATATTTTGATGTGTAATCCCATGAATAATTATAGACTTGCACTGCAAACTAATTTCTTAGTGTTTATTTAGCACCATAGCATATATATGCAAATGTAAAGGCAACCAATTCTTTCCTCCTTATTAATTAACCATTCAGCCTAGACTGAAACCTGACTCTTGGTTGCTAAACTGAATCCAAATTTTGCTTGAGCCTAAATATTTGCTCAACCATAATATATGTATAACAGCCATCTTATCGCTGAATATAATAATCATCTGCTAGATTCTACTTATACCATGGACAAACAAATGTAAATAGGTTTGGCATATTAATTAAATATAGGCATAAATCTTATTGAATTGGGTAAATACACATGTCTATATAAATGATAAGATGAGATCACTGTAATAATTTTCTCTTCCACTTTGTAATGCCCACGTGCGTTAACCAACATATTAGTACACTACATTTATTGCCATTTTGGTTTGATTTATTTATTGTTTTAATAAATCTATCAAAATGTATAGTTTGTTTCATATCTTTTTTGCTCCCAATCTAACTCCAATTTATTATTTCATATATGTATGATATGCATTATATGTATCATCAGATTAACCTTAATTTTAAATCAATTTTCATGTTAAGTAGCCTATTTTAATTTTTTAGTTAAATTGTTAGTGCTTTCTCCTGTCTTCTGTTTCTTCCGGTTCAGCACCGGTTCCATTTCGGTTATCTTTAGTTTGTTTATTACCTGGACTCTGAATTTTGTTACCAAATGTAGAAATCTGACCATTACAATATGCTGTGATGAGTAGTATTTATTCTTGTAAGTTAAATTACATTTAAAAATAATTAATTATTTGCACGATTATATTTTTAATATATAATCCAAGTATAAAAAATAAATATGCAGTTATATTGGTAATTACATGATCGTTTGATATGGTATTAAATATATATGACTGAGCGTACTTAAGCGTGTAATATTTATACAATTGACAATAATGAGATATTTGTTAGTAATGTATTCTATTGTTACTTTCTAAGTAAAATCAGAAGTAATGTGCATATACATACATCCCGAACATTGCTTTAACATATCAAGCACCTGACGTATTAATTAAATAATTGAGATTCACAAAGGTTCTTGAAACATGGTCCATAATGGTATTCAGAGAGATATTGAATGTGACATAAAAGTGCATAAATATAATGCAAAAAATGAAGTTAGTATTCATAGAGATATGTACCAAATAAATTGAATAGGGTTGCATTATCCAGAGCACCTACAGAATCCAACAACTCAACCATTTCTAGTATATGTTTTAAATATAACATAATAAATGTCAAATAAATTTTATTTTGGTAATTTAGAAGGTCTTTTTCATTTACTATTGCAAATTTTCATTATTATCTGCAGTTCCAATTATATTCTAAAAGAATTTATATACCTCCTTGATTTTGTGATGCTAATAAAATTACTAGTAATAGTGAAGACATTGAAGAGATTTATGTTGGACTTCTTCAACAGTAAATTAATACCTTCCTGTATAAATATTAGAGATTAAAAATCAAATGAAGGTTAAGGTTTTAATGTCAGATGATTCGGTATGGTGAATCTATTGTTGCCTTCTGGAAAGGATCGTTGGCCACACTTGCAAAGGCATTTTTGCTCATTACAGTATCAAAAAGATCTAATAAATACACTATTTCAACACTCTAACGAATTCAGATAAAATTATTGCACTAATATCAAATAGAGATTTTGTCTATATTAGGGTCTATTCCAAAATTTTGTACTATATGTGTATGAAACGTAAAATAGATCATTTAAACAGTAAATTCTGTTATAGTGTAAGAGGCGCACTCCTACTGCTAATCGTCTGAAATATGAAAATAAGAACGTCGTAACTTTTTCCAAATTTAATAAACAGTAACTCATATTATAGTAAATGAGGTACCCACTCCTGCTAATCATTCTGCAATATGGATATAAGAAAGTGTTACCTATTTTCAAATTTAATTCTTCTCATAATTAAGAAGATTGTTTTGAGCAACTGCAGCAAAAGATTTGATAAATCAATCTAATCAAGTAAGGAAATTCCTTCTTATTTTAAACTTTGTATTAAATATATAAATGATAAACATGTAATGGAAACAGTGACTACATGAAAACGCTCTGCTGTTTATTCTTTCGAAAGCTTGTTATTAAATTATAAGCTATCATTCAATGAAAAAGCTCTTTGGTAGCTTCTGAATGTGCATCCAATTCACAAAAAGAACTGGTTGGGAAATGAACTAAGGGTTTGAATAATTACAAATAGTAACAGACTTTGAATATACTTCAGACTTGAACATTTATAAAAACAAAACGTCAACCCATAATTAAGTAATTATCTTGAAATGACAAATCTAGGTTAAAGCTTTATTGTATAATTGTTATCAATATTATGGGTAAATAATTAGCACTGCGCTTGGATATATCTAATGAAATGTAATAGAAGGCAGTTGATGTTTTAAATTGGATCTCAAGACTTGTAAAAGACCTAGAAACTGACCATATATGAGTTGTGAGATGAAATAAAAATGTTGGCAGTATAAATGGGACAAGGGAAATGGAGATTAAAGAAACTGAGTTAAACTTGGAAGACCTTCAATGGACAGTAGAATTTTTGGAGAGATAGATATTTCTTCTTTCCTACAAATATTCATTATCATCTGTGACTTTTCGAGGCTGATTGTGTAGTCATGGCCAATCTTCTTCATTCGTATTCATTTGACAATTCGTGGAAGGAGGTTACTCTGTCGAAGACGCGGAGCAGCTATGTGCTTCAAACTTTGAAAATCAATGTGTGCATATATATAATTATAATAACAATAATCAATTGAACGGTAATAAACTATTATAAACAATCCTTAAATTTGCAAAGTACTTTCGGTTAAGTTAAGGCAGGTTTAAGAAATTAATCGAAAGTACTTCTGCAAATTTAAGGATTGTTTATAATAGTTTATTACCGTTCGATTGATTATTGTTATTATAATTACAATTTCATTTTAGTTAACGGACATTTTATTCTAACAATTTACATTCTATTTATATATATATGATTAGAAGATTATTTCTTATTCTGAAAAACAAAATGCTAAAACTGAAAATGCGTAATGACTTACTGAAATAGCGGAACAAAAAATAATTCAAATATAGCAAAAATAGAAAACACAAAGAGGTTCCAGGAAACAAAAATTACAGTACCAAAACTATCTATTAAGTATTCAAGCAATTTTCTAAAAATTGGAATCATGTCTTTGCGATAAAATGTATATTATACCCAATTTTTTTAAATGTCATAATCAAAGACATATAAATTTATTTTAATGCATATCTTAAGAAAGAAAGCTCGTGAAAAATAAGTATTTTCTACCAATTCTAAACTTTAGAAAAAAAAATAATTTGAATCGTTAAAAAACGTTTTATAACTACTTCAAATATATTTTATGCAAATCATCTAGTTATGACAACTATTATATTCTTTTTTATTTTATTTTTAAACTATTTTTTTCTGTTCGGCCTTTAAATAAGCAAACAATCTTTTTCAGCTCATAACTATATATGTACTTATTGTAAATAGTTTTAATATATATATATATATATTTCTTTTTTAATAATAAAACTGGCTTATTGTCACAAGTTGATAGAAGCAGATATATATATAAAAGTAAATCTGAATAATTTATAGTGCACGATGAAGCCAACATAATTTCAGTTTATATAAGTCTTTTAAATATTAATTCTTATTAAGCGCAATGTCAGCACGTAATACATAAATAAAGCTAAAACCTTAGTACATGCGTCTTGAGTGATGTGATGTGATGTACTGTAGCTTCTCCTTAAACGAAGTCAAGAATCTCTCAGTAATTATGCCCAGAGAAACCTGTTAGCTACTTTATTTTACATTCCCCAGTCTAAATTTTCCCATATTTTGCTCCAGCCCATCTCCACAACATAATTTATTACAAAAGAGACCTCTACAAATCTAAACGCAAGGCGCATATACTAAGGTTTTAGCCTTTTTTAAGTATATGACTTTTAAGTTATAATTCTGATGTGATGTGATGCGATGCACTGAGACTTCTCTTTAAACGGAGTCAGGAATCTCGCGGCAACTATGCCCAGAAAAACCTATTAGCCACTTTATCTTCCATTCCCCACTCTAAATTTTTCCATATTCTGCTCCAACCCATTTCTATAACATAATCTTTGTCAACTCTATAGTATTTATATCTAAATCCCCCTTATCTTTTCACAAACCCAGCATAAAAACCAATAATTCACTTTCTGTATAATCACTTTTTTCATATTTATTCTTCCATAATTTCATTATTTGTACCCTTTTTGTTTTCAAGCATTTACATTCAATTAACAAATGCCTAATATTTTCTATTCCTTCCTTATACAATTTACAGACTAAATCACCCATATTTTTCCATTTACTTGTACATTCTCTTGTTGCTAAAGATCCCCTTCGAGTCTTTACAATAAACTTTCCTTACTATTATCATATATTAACTCACACCCTATATTCTGTTTACTTTTATATATATTTAAACTCTTTTTATTCTTTATACCAGTTCTCCATCTCTGTAACTCCCTATTTTTATTAATAAATTTATTATTTCATCCCATTCCTTACCACTATAACACTCAACAATCCTCCTAATACAATCATCCCATCTTTTGTACAAATATAGTGAAATAAATTCTTTATCCAAATCTTTTGCATACAGCATTACCTTTCTCACCCATCTTGTTGCCTGCCCTTTGCTTGTAACCCAATTAAATACTATTCTGGCTATTCTTTTATTACGCATAAACTGCAATCTACCAAACATTTTCATTTTACTTTTTGCATCTCTCATATAAAAAATTGACCATCCCATTTCTTCTTGAATTGCCTCCCCTGTTGTCCATATATCTGCATCTAATCCATGTCTTCCTACTCTCCTTTGTACTTTTTCTAAGTAATCTAATACTTCTTTACTAGCACATAACACATCATTACCATGTGATGTGATGATGTGATGTATTGTGGCTTCTCCTTAAACGGAGTCAGGAATGTCTCAGAAGCTATGCCCAGAGAAACCTGTTAGCCACTTTATCTTCCCTTTCCATTCTCCACCCTAAGTTTTTCCATAATCTGCTCCATCCCATTTCTACAACATAATCTTTGTCAACTCCATAACCTTAATATCTAAATCCCCTTATTTTTCCTAAATCTAACATAAAAACCAATAACTCACTTTCCGTACAATCACTTTGTTCATATTTAATCGTCCATATCTTTATTATGTGTACCCTTTCTGCTTCCAAGCATTTTCATTGAAGTAACGGATGCCTAATATTTTCTATGCCTTCCTTACACAACTTGCAGACTAAATCACCAATATTTTTCCATTTACGTGCATATTCCCTTGTTGCTTAAGATCCCGTTCGAGCCTTAAACAATAAACCTCTTTCCTTACTATTACCATATTTCTTATTTTTAGTTATGCCACCTAGTGTAATTTTGAGCAATCATTATTTGTAAGGAGATTGAAGATAACATAATTTATAGATGCCGAACTGATATCAAGTCTATGTAAACTATTCAAGCAAGTGGGCTTACAATAAAAATACATGTTTTTAAATTTCACTTTGGTAAACTAACAGATTTCTGATTGAAATGAACAAAATATACCAAGAAGTACATGTGCACTAGATCCAGATAAAACAAACGTCTCGCTGCTAAAAACGATAAGCTAAAAACTAATATGGTTGCTTACATAGAACGGCACTGAATATGTATTTTTTTAATTACCCAAGCTCACCCTTGATGGCAGAATCAAATTAGAAAAATAGATTTGCCATTTCAAAGTATTGTGAAAACTGGTGTCATGTGGAATTTATTAATTATAGTGTATAGCTGTGTTTACATAATTTTTAGCTTATCTTTATGCATAAAACATAATATTCATATCTAAGATAATTTTATGTGTAATAATGTGGATATTCAGCTACGATAAAACCAAGTGATAGCCAATTTAAATTTAAATCACATGGTCTATTAATATTAATAGTTTTATATAACTTCTCTTAAGCCCAATGTGAAACCATTCTAGCTTAATATTCCTAAGCACATACCCCGTTATTTACCTGTAGGATCCCTCTCCTGCATCAATCTGCCATTGCTGTTATAAAGTAATGTCATATGGAAGCAAAGTAAATGTTTTTGTATTGGCTAAAAATTTCAACTACATTAAATTTTATTTTCTGTCAGTAGAAGTGGCAGGGAAAGCAGTTGTAATTCTTGAAACAGCTTATAGGCAATCTGCTCTGGAAAAGATACAAGTTTAAGATTAGTCTAATGGAAGTATCAAATTTATCATGTTCCAAAAACTATGATTAAATATCAAAATAATGATGGTGATTTATTAGTTGCAAACAGCATTGATCATCAAAATTTGTTTGGAGAGAAAAAGCATTTAAAAACTGAAAGTTTTAATAAGTTTGGGTGATGTGTATTAAAAAAATCTCCGTTTATGGTTTAATGTGGAATGCAAGCTTTGTTATGACAATTTGCCAGAGCACGAAGCCTTGAGTGTGAAACAATTTTTAATTAAATGTAGCCCGACCCTGCTTATCCATTAGTCACATCATTGTCTAGCTCCCTGCGACTTGTTTTTACTCTCTCGAATAAAAATATACCTCAATTTTTTTTTGCGGTCTTAACAGTAGTGAATAAAAAATATTGCATGCAATAAAAGACATTACTCTTCATGAGTTTCAGACTATTTAAAAAAAAAACATATTTACACTGATAGATTGCATTAAATGGACTGTATTTAGAAAGGAATTTGATTTGTAGCATGTAAAAATAAATACACAAGTTTTAATTACAAAAATCCGATTATTTTTGGGGTGTACCTCACCATATATAAAGATGCATTGGTCGCAATAAAGAGCTTCGGTCTCATCATTTGAAGTATAATCTAATAAAATTATATAGAGACACAAAATGAATTACCAGAAACTCTTATAGAATAATTTATTAAATTATATACATTTAATATTTTTTTTCCCAATAAATTTATTAAACGTAAATAAGTATGATATAAAGTGATTTTGTTGGTTTGTCTTAATTGCAAAAAGTCACAAAGAATTTATATTTTTTTTAATATTTAAAAATGCTTTAACATCTTTTATAATAGTAATTAATTGCTTTGTGTCTATATTTTTAATTAATAATAATAATAATGATAATATATATATATCACGCAAATAAATACAATAAATAAATAAGTAATTGGATATTTGAGTTTATTTCGTTAAGTATTTTCGAAGGAATACTTTCATTATCAAATCTGTGTGCGAAATGAATTGCAGAGTAAGACTATTGCTATTAGAATGCAAAGTGTATGCAAATTATGTTTGCCATTTTTTGAAAATTGCATAACACGTATCTCTTTTGTTCATCGAATTACAGTCCAAATTAATAAAATAGGCTTTCTTGACCTTTCTCTTTAAGTCGGCTCCTCCCTGCACATGACTCGAGGGTTATCCAGAATTCAGGGGTCACCCGGGGAAGTACTGTGCTGCGCAAAGATGGAGGTGTGCGTGGGGTCCGTTTGTTTTTTATAATAAGCATACGTGTGCTGTGAGAGCCCTGTGTGCAATGCTGCCCTCATTTCCAATAATATGATGCGAGGCAATCGTTGTAATCGTTGTACGGGCATTCTATGTTATATACTGCTTAGTGTGTGTGTATTGGAGAAGCTTATCTTTAGTGTGTTGATAAGTCTATTAAAATTGGGGGGGGGGGTGCAATAGCACAAACTAAAATAAAAGATTCTATGTAAATTCTTGTATATGTTCCTTATATAGGGAAGAAGGATTCAAAGTCGACCCTGTATTTTTGCTGGATTAAGTTGGTGTTGAAAGTTCGGATTATATTATCTATGTTTTGTCTGTTATATCTCGCCTTTAATAAGTGTACTAGATATGTTTCGATATTTGAATTTCTGTCAACTTCGAAGTTACTCAGACACACCAAACTGTGCAGCTTCGAAGCTGACTGAAATGCTAACATCGAAACATATTGAGCAGACTTATTAAAGGCCGAGATATAACAGAAGAAAACATAGATAATATAATCAGAACTTTTAAACACCAAATAACCCAGCAAACACAGAGTTGACATCAAATCTTTCTCCCATACATAAGGAAATACAAGAATTTACACAGAATCTTTTATAAAGATTTCAGCTTGTGCTATCGAATTTCCCTCAATTTTAATAGACTTATCAACAACACTAAAGATCAGCTTCCTCCAATACACACGTAGAAAATATAATATAACATAACATGCCCGTACAATGATTGCCTCACCTCATATTATAGTGACACAAATGCTACATTGCACACATGGCTCTCACAGCACATGTATGCTTACTATAAATCACAGATGAACCCCATGCACACCTCCATCTTCACACAGTACAGTGCTTCCACAGACCACCCCTGCATTCCAGACACCCTTTGAGTCATGTGCAAGAAGTGCCACAACTTAAAGAGAAAGATTAAGGAAGTCGATTTCATTAACTTGGACTGTAATTCGATGAACAAACGAGATAAATGTTACACAATTTCTCATAGCAACTTTCTTACTCTGCAATTCATTTTGCACACAGCTTTAATAATGAAGATATTCTTTCGAAAGTACTTAGTGAAATAAGCTCAAATAGCTAATTACTTATTTATTTATTGTATTTTTTTGTGTGAAATATGTATCGCATATATCTTATTAATATTTCATAATGTTGATTTGAAAACATATTTATTTATTTTAATTGACATTAATTTTGAAACATTATTTTAAATGTATATTTGCCCAAAATGGACACCATGCACACCTCCCTCTTCATGCAGCACAGTACTTCCAAGACCGCCCCTGCATTCCAGACACCCTTAGAGTCATGTGCAGGGAGTGCCACAACATAAAGAGAAAGATCAAGGAAGTGAATGTCATTAACTTGGACTGTAATTTGATGAACAAAAAAGATACGTATTACACAATTTCCAAAAAAATGGCAAACATATTTTGCATACACTTTGAATGCTCATAGCATCTTTCTTACTGCACCCAGAGTAATCAATGGATGTAGGAAGGTTGTGCAAAAATCCCTATCTAGTGATTGATTATTCTGGCTTGTACTGCATGGCACTACTGTATGGAAAGTTTAGACTCTGTGTAAACACCTTGTGAAAGCATAAAGAATGGTGATCATGTGATGGTAAGTAGTTTAATATCAATCCTGCCCAATAGAATTGTGGTGACTGTGGTTATTAAAAAATCAAATATACCAAAATGTACGTATGCTGAACTGAGTTCAGATCTATATGATTATATAAACTAGTGAGCTTGAATTAAAAACATTATTGTGTTTTTAATTTGGACTCAAAGCTTTATAGTTAGCTAATAAGATGGCTGCTGGAGGATTGCATTAGATCCTAAGATCTAAGTGAAGTGTTCTCAGATCCAAGGCTCCTCACTGATGAAAGCCACAAGCTACATACCTGTCTGGGGATATTGGATGAGAAGGCATTAGATAGGGATTTTATGCAGAAGCCTTCCTGCATCCATTGATTACTCTGACGCACTAAATGGAGTTTTGCCTCCATGTTATTACCAAAACTTTTTAAGTTTATTGATTTGAAAGATGTTAATTTGATTTTTGATAACAAATTATTATATCTAGTTTTTGCTTTTAAAAGGTGCTATAATAAAAAAGAATGTGGGGGTATAAAAGTTCTATAATGTTAAAAATTTAATTATAATATTATTAGTATTCTGAGTGGTAATTGTGGTATCATTTGCAGATAAAAAAATAGATGGCTAAACAGGAATGAATGAACGGATTAAGATTAGTCATTAATAATGTTAAATCCAATCTTGCAATATCATTAGGCTACAAAATATTTTTGAATTTTTTGCTGCCTGTCCCTTAAAAATGATTCTCTTCAAACATAGCTGCAAGCTTCATGAAAATTCAATTTAGTTTTGTGTTTTAAGTATAAAAACTGCTTAAAAAACTTAAAGTCAACCAGAACAGCAAAAAACTGTTTCATTAAAAAGATAATAGGATTCAAGTTTTAAATCACCAAAGATTTTATCAACTAAATAATGGTTTAATCGGCGAATGCCCATACAAGAAACATCTCTTTAGCAACCTCATGTCTCACAAAACAAAAATATTTTTGTTACATTTTTATTTACAATTGTCAAACTCACTCCACTCACAACTTTGACACCATCTTCCTCAGATAAATACAATAATGATTATTATTAATCATTTATTAAACTAGAAATTATCTCTAAACCTCAGTTAAAGATTAATATATCTGATTTTTTTTAAATTTTAAACATACATACACACATACACACACATGGAATTATTCATTTTTCTCTTTCCCATGTGTAATTTCTTTATACATATATTAAACAACCTTCAGATAGACTAAATTGTGACTATCTGTCACATTCCTTTAATAGTTTTGTGTTTATTTGCTGACAAATATCTAAACTGTAATGTGTTTGATTGAAGGTTAACTTTAATTAAAATCTCCAATTGTTAATATCTTTCAGTTAAAATCCAATTCAACGAAATCAATTGTGTACTAAGTTTATGAAAAGGCATTCAATGTAAAATTAAATCAAATATTTGTTTCTCTGTAAAATGTGATGTTTAAATTCAATTTTTATTTTAAAATAGTTGTTTTTACCTCAAAATGTTTCAATGAAAAATTAATTAATAAAGAGGAAGTGTTCACCATTAATAAGAAACACTCCCTGTCAAAATTATGAGGTTATTTTTCAATATTTTTAAAAAAAAAGAAATATGACTTCCATCAGTGCAGAGACTCATATATATTGCTCTCAAATATAAGATTCCTCACTGATGAATGCTATAACCTAGAAGCTAGTCTGGGAATATTGGTGAAAAGACACTGGGTATGGATTAAAATGCACAACTTTCTAGTATCTAATGGTTACAATAGCTTGCAGTAGGTGGTATTATTTTATGACTAATTTGCTACTGTTTAAACAGCTGGTCTAAGCATAAGAAAAGGTGACCATAATGTTCTAATGCTTTAGTAAACATTAATAATTTTTACTAATCATTAATTTACATTAAAGAATATTCAATAATGAAAAATACTTCTGTAGCGTAATTTTCACTTCACTACTCTCATGCAAGATAGGGACTTGTTGTTAAAAGCATGTAGAAACCCTTTCCTACTTACGTGAGAGTGATGTAGTGAAAGTTACACTACAGAAATATTATCCATTGTTTAGTAACTATATTTTAGTTTGATTCAACTCGCTTTGGGTTTATGCCACACAAATAAATTTATTTTTACTACAATTGATTACATTTTTGCATCAGTACAAAGTTTATTTCTTATACTTTAATTTCTTTAAACTCGCAGAGTATAGTTAAAATATAAACTTCAAATTTGTTTTTTTAAATGAGTAAAAATAGTGTTCAAGAATATCCAAATAATAGCAACAAAAATAAAATAAAATATGACCCATATTTTAGGCCCTTTTAAAAATCAATGGTATCAAGTTTAAAATCATTCCTTTTTAAGAATAAAAAATTATGCTGATTTTTTTGTTGTTGTCTTCCAACAGATATTTAATTACCTTTTCTTAGAATCACGACGTCATTACGTGTATATTTTGGTCTGTGCGATTTATTTCGTAATATAACAATGATATACTCTGGAACATGAGGCTTCAATCGGGTGCGGTTTTATCACATCCGATGTTCAAATTTGTCTGGATTCCCAAAGCACTAAAATCATTAGCTTATCATTACTTACTGCATATTTTTATAACTCAACAAATAAAATTTTTTTCTTATAATAGATATTTGAATAGCCTAATTTTATAGAGGGTAAAAGAAATATTTAGGCATTATATATTTAACAATTAAGTGGGCTATTAGAGTTTTAAATTGAATTCCAAAAAATTGCAAAAGACTTAGCGAGTATATATGAAAGAGGTAGAAGTAAGATTATCTGGAGTGGTGCAGACAAAAAAACTAAAGAAATTGGATTAAACATGAAAATACTATCATCTTATGTGGATTAATTATGATTAAAATGAAAAAAAAGTACCGTTAGAATATAGAGAGAAATAGAGTTATTGAATAAAATAAAAAAAAGAATTGTAAAGTTAAAAAAAAATCGTGAAAATTATAATCATAAACATTTTTATTTTAACTAAAAACTTAATTATAATTTGAATTAACTTTTTGATTACACATATATTGTATTAAATTTAAAAATTAATTTAAAAATGCATATTTCTATTTTTACAATAATCCAAAAGGATATGTAAATACTGCGTGTAGATTCCACGTGCATAAAATTTTATTAATGGCCTTTCAAATTGCATTGATTTTGAAAGGTAGAGAAAATAAATACATTTTTTCGTTTTCAAGATTTTTTTTAGTTTTTATTTACATTTTTCTACATTTTAAGGGTAAGTTGAATAATTTGACAAATGTAAAATCTTTAAATTGACATATTGATATATAATATATTCTAGGAATATGTTTTATTATGTTACTGAGAATTATTGCGTATTTGGTAAACAAAATAAAATATTTTTATTAAAACAAAAGTATATTTCTAGTAAAATAATACATTTAAGAATAAATTGGAAAAGCTAATGAAAGGGTAAATATAGGTAGAAATATACAAGTTTAGTGTAACGATCTGCTGTTTTATAGATAGACAACTTCTATATTTCTCTATTTTTTTATTTCATAAATAATTGCATGTAAATAAAGGTACCATAAAAGAGAAATGCTGTTTTGTTGAATGTTTGTTTAGATATAAGAATAAACATCAACCAGTCATCCAAACCTGAGCTTATTGCACTTGTATAATGTAGATCTGGAATACAAATTTATGTTCAGCTAATTTTATAATGCAGTATAATCCCATATATTCGTCTACAACTGATTAGTAAAACGTTAAATACGGTTGATCTCTTGAACATTTTCGATTAACATTTTTTTCCTAAATATTTTTCATTATGCCAATAAGTCTCAGAACAAGAACCATCCTATATTGTATTGTCAATTTTAATTTATACCAAAAATCATTTGCCTTGCAAAAAAATTGAAAAATTATAATAAATACTCAAAACTGTTTGGTTAAATTGTTTGGTGATATTTTTTCTATTAATTGTAAAGTGTAATAATTAAAAATTTTGGTTTGATATTTTTATCGATTAACATTTTCAATAGGACTTTGATGGGTCACTCTAGTATGTAATATTTGATTCCGTTACGTGGAACATCTGAATAATTGACATCTTGATCACAACCATCTTAATTATTGATCTTTTTCTCTAGACTCTTCAGAATTTCAGTATTTATTTTTCTCCATCTGACTAAAGTTTTTCAATCTTTTTTTTAAAATCATATCTCAAATGCCTTTAAGATGTTGATATTGGCTGATAAAAGAATCCCCGTTTCTCAATACTATTCACAGCTCCAGACTATTCATATGACTTTATTAATGCTTTAGCATAATTCAAGACTTAGAGATGTTGATGCCACTAAGTTAGAGCTCTGCACCTAAGTGCAGTGCTCTCAGATCCAAGCTCCTCACTGAAGAAGGCTACAAGGCAGAAACTAGTCTGGGCATAATGGATGAATAGGCACTAGATGGGGATTTTATTCATAAGCCTTCTAGCATCCACTGATTATTCTGGCTTGCACTGAGTGGTAATACATATAAAGAGTTTTGCCTGTTTTAATCACAGTTATGAACAAGCATAAGAAATTCTGATCATGTGACACTGATCCATACATTCTTGATATCATATGCATAGCATTGAATGAGGGTAGGAGAGTGATGTATATAAATATAGTGTAAGTTTATTCAAATCAGTGTAGTGCAGTAAATAGTTCATTTTTTGAGAGGGATAAATATAATTTCTTTTTGTTAATGGAATTGGAGCCATTGGTGGTGTACCATATATCCATAATCCTACATGCATTCAAATACATGCCATATTTTGGTGTTTGAGGAATATGAATTGATATTCTGGATTGCTTTTGGCTCTTTTGTTTAGGTATTACTATTGTGATAATCCAAAATGCTGTTTATGTTCTTTAAACACCAATATGCAATTGGTCAAGTATTTGAGCCCATAGCATCCACAATCATGTATATTGAAAGAAACAATGCCAATCACAAGATTAAGAAGGTATGGCACATTGTCAATGACTCCTATTCCATTAAAAAAAAGAAATCCTGTTTTCCCCTCTCAAGAAAATGCACTATTTAATTCACTAAACTCTTTCAAATAAACTTAAATAAATTTACACTACATTTATATATGCTACCCCACCCATTCAGTACCATGTATATGATATCAAGAGGTATCGAAAGCCTAAAACTAATTAAAATTACTAAAATACTAAGCTTTTATTACCCTAGAATCCTAGCGCTAGAAAGTCAATGTTTTACTTAAAGGTTTTATAATATATAGGGTATATGAGCACAGACTTTTACATGACCCACCACTCTCCACTCTATCTCATAACACTAATACTCTTGAACAGATACATGTCGAAAAGATAAATAATCACCAATATAAGTATTTTATGCTAAACCAGATATATATGTGAGCACTTATTGCATATAGGTGTGAAGATGATAATCTGGACCAAGTGATGATTTCTAGTTTAGTATGAAATACATATATTGGTGATTATTTATCTTTTCGACATATATATGTTCAAGTGCATGTTTTATGAAATAGAGTGGAAAGTGGTGGGTCATAGAAAGTCTGTGCTCATATACCTATATATTATATATATTGATACAGGTATATAATAAGCCTGTATTTCGGTTATTAAGGATTTTATGTGATGTTTTCGACGTTTAAATGGATATAAGTATTAAATTGTAAAACTTAATAACATTTATTCGGTATCAACTTTTCCAGGCTATTCACTTTCGAATTTAATAACACTTTACTTATTAAGAACTATTATATTATACCATCTTGACCAATTAATCTAGGAGTAAAACATTTTTATCCATCCTGAATCTTTTTCTAAACTTTTTCAAAACTAACAGTTTTATTGGTTTTCTAAAACCAATTGCTTAATTATTTACCATTCTTCCTCTTAATCAATTCCATTTCATGCCCTATTCTCTAGTCATTTGTACTTATTTTACTTCAAGTTGCGATATTTATTAAGTGCATAGGAAGTATGAAAATACAATTTATTCAAACCGCTTCAAACACTTTTTAGCAAAACTCTTTATTTGTACATATATATACATCTATGTTTCGCCTGACTTGCAGTCTTCTTCAGAGCAAGTTTTTTTTATTTATTTAGAAGATCAAAATAAACTTGCTCTGAAGAAGACTTCAGGTCAGTCGAAACATAGGTGTATATATATGTACAAATAAAGAGTTTTTCTAAAAAGTGTTTGAAGCGCTTTGAATAAATTGTATTTATAGCATATTACACCAAAAATTAAGTGTGATTTTGGTAATATTTATTAAGTATGAAAATACTTTAGAGCAAGGCTTTAACCTTTATTATATGCACATTGAACATTTACATTATCCAAACAATGATGTTTTTTGACTATAGAGAGATCTCTCAAACCTTGATACAAAATAGCATATTTATAAAGATAAGAACAACTGTCTTGCCTTTACTTTAAATAACCACTTACATAGGGCAATCTGAAGTATCTTGATTTGAGAACATATGATTATTGTAATCATTCAAGATGCATATGATAAAAGTTAAAGCCTTTATATAAAGTATATACATACTTCCTATGTGCTTAACAAATAATCACAACTTTACATTAGTTTATGCATATCATTATAAAGATCGTAATATTGATTTGCTGTTTATAGTCACACTCCCTCGCTCAATACCATCTTGAATTTTGAAATTGTCAACATCAGATTTCCGTTTAAAACTACCAGAAACCTATGCAGTCTATGCAAGAGCTTTTTACATCTTTGTTTCTAGTTTCAGAAAAGGTAAGTTTCATTTTTCTATGATAAAAAGTAAAAATTTTATGGCAATTTATGTGATCAAGTAAATTGAATTTTTTGTCTTTCTCTCAGTTTTTTCATTTTTAACTAAACTAGAGTTGCCCTGAAATTTACATCGGAAAAAATACAAGATTTAATCAATCTGCTTAGTTAAATGAATGTTATTAAGAGCAGATGATAAATATTTAATTTTATATATTTTTTAATTATTATTTCAATATATTTTTTAATTATTATTTACATTTATGTTTGATAAAAAAATACTAAAAAATTATTATTGAAACTAACATATATGCTGATCAAAAATAGCTCACAATTGTATAAATTTATATCATAGGCTTGGATTCAGGTATCCAATATATAAATTAACTGATATCTGGATTTTTAATATGAGACAAAGGTAAACACATTTTGCAAATATTATGTCCCAATTTAATTTTTTTATATAATGTCTTGTCTGCATTTTAATAATAATAATAATAAATAAACACAAATGCTAAAAGAAACAATTTTGACAGTATATAAACTTATGCCGTTTATAGACTAGTGCAATCAAAGCTGCATATAAAATGCAAAGATAGGTGGCAGTTGATGAAGCTATTACTAAATTTATGGTCATAATAGCATGAAGCAATATAAGCCCTCAAAACCTATAAAGATAGGATAAATAATACTATATCACACTGATTCTAAATTACAAACTTATGTACCTCAAGCATAACTCTATAATGGATTTAGTATTTCATTAACCTTTCATTTATCTTATTATTGTATTTTGTATATACTATTGAAGTTCTTTATTATAATATTCAAAGTATTCTAATTATTGATCAATATTAACTACTTGTTATTAAGGATGTTATTAGGAATAGCCTATTCATTGCAAACCCCTGTATGGAAATACATTTTGAAGGGCTACTAGGAAAAATGAAAGGTACTAATATCTTTATTCTAAGAAATATTCAAGTGATGGATTACAGTAGGTAAGTGTTAATATATATCAATTTATTAATGCATGCAAGTAACCTACTAATAAAATTATAGTTTTAAAATTTATGCATGATAATTTTGAATTTATGAAATAATATGAAAATAATTATTAGAAATATTAACTTTTATTCTCTTTTTATTACTTTGAAAATTAGTGACTATATTTTTTTAGCTAAATTCCATTCTTTGGCATTTTATGTTTCAAACAATATATATTATATCATTTTTGAATAATACAAACTTAAGCTATGATAAAATTTGTGGCTTAATATAATTTTTTAAATATTCAATATGGCTGGTTTGGAATATTTTTGTGAGAGTTAATGTGTGAAGAAAATAATATATTTTAAAAAAGTGAAGAAAGTAACAGTCTAATGCTTTCAAATTAAGATGCTTCAGATTGGCCTATATAAGTAGAAATTTAAATTAAAGATAAGATTTATCTTTATAAAGTTGCTATCTTGTGTCAGATTTGAGAGGTCCCTCTATAGTTAAAAAACAATATTGTTTGACTATTATAGGTGATCAAGGTGCATATGATAAAGGTTAAAGCCTTTCTCTAAAGTATTTATTTTATTTCAATATTTTTTTCATTAATTTTTTTTTATAGGAATCACATTTTTGAATTGCAAAATATTTTATACTGCTATATTAATTAACTTAAATATGTCAAGTAGCAATTAAATACTATGTTTCTAATGACTATAATATGCTTCTTTTTGTGATTGTATCTCACAATATACAAAACATAAATTTTATTAATTTTAATTTATTTTGAAAATTATTGCTGCTGAATTAGACTTTGTAAATAATTTAAGTTTGATTTTAGTTCCAAGGAAAAAAAATTCTGATCAAAATTAAATTTTCCAAGACAACTTCTTTCAATAACTGAAGCATTTTCTATTGATAAGACTCATTTTAACAATGTTTCTGTTACAACTTAATATTTGTAAAAGTGATACATCTCCACAGTCCATGATTTATGCAATTATGATCAATTGAATAGGTAATGCTTGTTTTATTCAATGACCAGAAATATGATATCCTGTAAATAAATAACAAAAAATAGCAGGAACTACACATTGACTATACCAAACAAGCAAAACTCTCCATAGAGTAGTGCCATTCAATGGAGCTAGATAGGTCTGTGCATAAAATCCCTAACTTGTGCCTACTCATCCAATATCTCCAGAGTAGTTTCTGGTTTGTGACCTTCATCAGTGAGGAGCCTTGGACCTGAGAGCACTGCATCTTGATCTTAGGATCTAATGCAACTATTCAGCAGCCACCTCTTATCTCTACTTAACTACAAAACTATGAGAATAAAATTGAAAACACAATAATATTTTCAATCTAAGCTTACTAGCTTATATGGTCATATAGGTCTGAATTCTCAGTTCAGTATCCATACATTTTGATGTCTTTGGTTCTTTAATAACCATAACCACCACTATCCTACTAAGCAGAAATGGTATTAAATCACCAAACATCACATTATCACTATTTCTTATGCTTGCTCATAACTGTTATTAAACAGGCAAAATTCTCCATACAGTAGTATCACTCAGATCCAAGGCTCCTCACTGACGAAGTCCACAAGCCAGTAACTAATCTGGAGATATTGGATGAGTAGGCACTAGATAGGAATTTTATACATAAGCCTTCTGGCATCCATTGATTACTCTGGCTTGCACTGAGTGGCACTACTGTATGGAGAGTTTTGACTGTTTAATAACATTTATAAACAAGTGTAAGAAATGGTGATCATTAACATTACTGAAATACTTCCATCAAAAATATGCACCAAATTTGGGAACCGTTTTTGCTTTCACAGTTGTGGATCATGCTTTGATCATTACCATCCAATCACTTTCACATTAATTTAATCACTTTTGTAAATCTAAGCTCCTATATAATTTATACTTATAATATCCGCATCCTGAAAGACAATGTCTTTTTCTATTTCATTACATATCCATTAGGCTCATGTTTCCCTTTATTAATTACTAACATAAGATTGTTAAAAGATAGATTTTACATCCACCCTTGTATAGTATATTATTACTCTAATAATTATTAAATAATTTTATTTCATGTGGCTGATATATTAATACCATTCTGAATTTTAATGAGTATTGACAAAGATAACCTAATAAACATCAAATGTTCCAAATATAGATGGACTTACATTATTCTTAATCTTTGTTCAATGTGCAGTATTATCTATTCATAGGCCTGAATAATGCGATTTTCTTATATATATATATGACGCTAAATATTTATATCTAATGTTTTGAGATAAAACCATTGCAACTATTTAAATATGACTGAATAGCCCTCTCATGTCAGTAAATGAAATATAATATATGAGAGAATTGTCCAGAATTCTTTTTTAGAAAATGTATTGTCATTTTCTGACACTAGGATGCTATTCAATTATATTTAAACAGTTACAATGAAGTTATCTCAAAACAATAAATATATATTGTATCTGAATGTTATGGTACATGAGTTTGAGGTATTAATAGAAGTTAACAAAACATTTTCTTTAATAAATGTTTTCAAATTGTTATATATATATATATGTGTGTGTGTGTAATTAATGATATAAATATGTTATATACATAATTGAATACAATATTTAACAAAATATTTACGTTTGCTTAACTGAAAAAAAAATTAGTTTAATTTATATAAATTAGGGCACATATTCAGAAAGCATTAACTATAAAAATGTGTTTGGCTTTATTTGTTCACTCTATTGTTTGTTGTTTATCTTTTTTATGGGGTTAACATGAAAAGAAGAAAGAGAACTTTTCTTTACATAAGGAGGGGGGATGGGGAATTCATTTACTATCATAAATTACAAAAATTGCTGGTGATACATATATAAAGATTGTGGCAAATATTTTTATAATTAAAAAGCAAATATAAACAGCTAAAGAACAATATTTATAGGAACTGGTATAATGTATTCAACAGAAAATGGCTGACCATTCCTGTTAAATATATTATATGGAGAGGAAAAATAATGAAGTCATGTAAAATCTGTAACATCATAACCCGTGGTTTATTAGAATCTAGACTAACAAATATATACAGTGGTGTTTAATACACATGCATGCAGTAGCTAGAAATTTTATCGACTATGGAAGTGTACATTAATGCCTGAATTGTGATAGTTATGAAGGGTGACCTTGAATATATGAGTGCACATCTACATATTTCTGTATATTCAGGCTTAAGAGTTTGCCATATGCACATAGTCTATTCATCCATAAGTATAAAAGATTAAAAAAACTATATATTAACTATAAAATTTGAATTATTTTAAAATTTTAGTTGAAGATATAATAAGATTATTTATTGTCAGTGTATTATTCTAATTTGTCTTTGTTAATATTTTATGGGTTGAAGGATTTTTTTATATACATTTTTCTTTAATGATTATGTGTATTTTTTAATTATTATTATTACTTGCTGGTGTAAAATATTATGTAGGTGAGGGATACTAATTAGAACACCACCATATATATTTATCATTAAAATAATTAAAGGAAGTTTGAATCCAGAATTTCAAGCTTTCTTAGGTAATATACACCATCTTATCCAACTGATACACAATACCACAAACAAGTGAAAAAGATAAATGATCTCCAATATACGTATTTTGTGCTGGACCAGCATTCATCAGTTGGTCCAGATCATCATCTCCCACACACATATATAATTAGTGCTCAATTTATATAAAGATAGCAAATCTTCAAATTTTAATGAACATGCTTGATGATCTGGACCAACTAATGGGTGCTGCTTCACCACAAAATACAATATGTATATTAGTAATCATTTATCTTTTTCACATATATGTCGTCATGTGTTTCAATTGTATAAGATGGAGTGGATGACTTAAGGAAGCTTGAAAGTCTGGATTAAAATCCTGCCTAATTGCATCTAGATTAAAATTATATATAATATACTTATATTTAAATATATTATTAAATTAATTTTTATAATAATCTCCAGCTTCTTATTTTAGCAGTATACCAAAACATTCATGACTTACTATCACAGACGTTATGTAGAGTTTATATCATAAATTATCTAATAATAAGAACAAAATAGCATTTATGCGCAAATATCGATTTAGAAATTACAGAATGGCACAGAAAACAGAAAATGTCTGGCAATCTTTTGGCTAACTGCTTCTAATCATATATAATTCGGTTTCATAAAATATTATCTAAGTATAAAAAATGATCAACAATAATTTAGCCTAACTTAGCCTAGAAGCAACGGTAAACTTAAGTATTGGTACAATATTACTGATTTTTTTTTAAAAAAATATTTTATTTAAACATGAAGTGTTTTGTACACTGAAAGGTTTACATTGTATTTAAAGCAAACAGATTTTAAAAAAAAGGGAACACATTCTGCACAGTCTTGATATTCATGTGGGTTATTCATTTGGAAGCTCAATCTTTTCCCAAGTGTCTCTATGTAACAGCTGAGGTGCAAGGGCTGAGTCTCTGACTTTAGCCTGTGTGAGTAGCTTGATGTAAATTTGAAGTGGAGTATTTTTAGAATGTCCAAACATTAATTTGCATCTGGTTAGCCATAAGGTGAAGATCAAGAAGATGGACAGTCTGATGGAGGCATAGGTTCCTTGGTTAATCATGTTTTGAATTGATAGGACATCTCTAATATCCAGTGAAACTTTGTTAATGATGAAGTTCCTGAGTGGAGAGAAGGTGGAGCGTGTGTATAATAGGATAATAGGTGGGTTGTGGTCTCATCAGATGAGTGGCAGAGCTGGCACTGGGGTCCAATCTTTGAGAAACCCCTCCTGGCCACAAGAAAGCAACTGGTGGAAAGGGAAACCAGATTGAGCTTAAGAAGAAAGTCAATATGCTTGGATTCAACATACCAGTGATTCAACTTTTGGATCAAGGCTTTGTTGGAAAGTCCCAACATGTTTTGAGTCAGAGCTTGATCCTTGTATTTTAATTTGTAGACAGTCCAGAAAGACTTTTTGTATCAAGGGCTAGTTGGCTGGGATTCATGGCTATACTGATATGATTCCAGACCTCACCCATCCATTTACTTGTAAGTGGAGGTGGAATATCAGTAGGGTTGACAACCTCTGGAAGATTGAGGTTTGGCAGTTTTAAGCATGTTAAGCACAGAAGGGAAATGGATTTTTGAAAGTAGAGGGTGGAGTCAGAGTGCAGACCAAGACCATTAAGCTCTTTAGATATTTGAGCCTTGGCCATGCTAATAGCTACCACCTTGCCTTTCCAGAAAAGTTTGGAACACCGAGAGTTCATTGATTTTTCGAAAAGCTTAGTGGGTTTGATGATGGGAAGGTAATAAGATAGTCAGAATAAACCAGTATGTTTAATAGTGTAACTTTGCCGATGAGTGATAAGGAGATCTTGGCAAGCAATTCAACTATTTTCTTTGTTTTAACCTGTATTAGGTTCTGAATCGCCTTTGCCATCACCAGTCTCGATAATGCAATTGGAAAGCCCAAAAATGGGAGAGGTTTGGAAGAGAAAACTAAAGGGATTGGTTGTCCTGTTTTAATGTTCCACATTGATGATTTTACAAAGTTAATTTGAAGATTTAATCTGCTAGCATGGGTATTTACAAGTTGGAGGAAGGCAGGCAGATGAGTAAGATCAGGAAGAAAGACCGAAACACCATCCACATAAGAAATATAATGTACTGTTTGATTTAAGCTTGAAACATAGATTTTTGGAAGCTTGGCTTCAATCTATTTAAGCAGTGGATTCAAATAAGTTATAAAACATAGGGTGGTAAGCGGAGATACTTGTGCAATTGACAAATGTGGTCTGAAACCTTCGGTCAGTTTTCCATCTAGTGAAGTAAAGACTGACCTATTGAGGAGGAGATTTCCTATTATATGGATGAAGACATTTGGAACATTATAATCCTGGAGGGTTTGAAGTAGAATTGAGAGAACCACTGCATCAAAAGCAAAGGAAAAATCTAGCTGAATCACTGTGGGTTTAGCTTTCCTGTGAGTCCTGACATGTTCAATAAGTAGAAGAAAGTGTTGTACTGCATCAGTGGTTGATAGTCCCTTGGGAACAAATTGGAAGTGGAAATGTGTTTAAGCAGCTGGTCTTGAATTGAATCCTTTATTATGGATTCTATGGTTTTGATTAGTAAAGGAATCATCGAAATTGGTCTAATGTTGGTCAATTCAGATGGATTTATATGCTTTTACAATATTACTGATTATATTTTAAAACAGGCAACACTCTCTATATGTATTGCCACTCAGTGCAAGTGAGAGTAATCAATGGATGCAAGAAGGCTTGTACATAAAATCTCCATCTAGTGCTTACTCAGCCAATATCCCCATATAAGGAACAAATAAGTTTGAATTTTCTGCCATAATAATAATTTACAAGTCAAATTCAGTTACTTTAAGAAATTTGTAAATAACATCCATCTTCCAACATCAATGCTAATTTATTAGTTAGACAAAAAATAACCCTTTTGTCTAACTTCCACATTCTTATATCGGATGAATAAATTAACCAACTATACTTAAATAATATGTTAGAAAAATCACTGCTTGTTTAAAATTTGTTACCATGAAATGTCTACGATTGATTTATCTACTATAAGCAATAGCCTGCGCTTTGCTTGTAAAATTCCAAAAGTGACCGAATTTTATCTAACCGATAAATTAGCATTAGTATAAGAAAGTGGACATTAATTCAAGTTTCTTAAAATAATTTCTTACTTACTGTGTGAATTATTATTATATTAACATATTTAAATTTAGTTATTCATGAATAGGATTAGTAATTATTTAATACTTATTTTCCAATACAAAATAATAATGATAATTTTGCTCTAAACTAGATTTGTCTGTAAATGTAAATTACAAGAAGGTAGTCCACACTAATTAATACCAAAAATCTTTACTCTGCAGTCAAATAAAATGTTGCCTTCACTGTGGTCTGTTTTTATGTGATTTACAATGTTAATTTATATCAAATAAATGCAATTCATAGAACAGAACTTTAAAATAAAAAAATAAAAACTTCAATTAGAGAATGAAAATGGTCAAATGGAATTAAATTTTAACTAAAATAAGTAAGGACATTTCTTTTAATGATATATGCTTATTTTGATTAATGTTCTGCCTTTAGAAAGTGACCAAGCGTACCTTAACGAAAGCTGTAACAGTGATATTCCATGTGAAGTAGTTTACAGCAAATGCCATCTTATTACGATGAAGTGTGAATGCCAAGAAAATTTTGTATTTGTTGATGCACAGACTTGCAGAGGTAAACACTCTCTTTTGATTATTGGTTATATATATACGTGTATATATATATATACACATATTTTGTGCGTTCATCCGTGTTAAAAACTTTTAATATTAATATACTGACGTTTCAGGTCATAAAATTGATTTTTCTATTACCAGGATCATATCCAGATGTGATAATCTCTACCAGTGCAAAATTAGAAAAGCCATTGAGATACTTAAAAGGCCAGATTGTATCAATAAGCGAGATGATACATGCAAACTTCCTCCTATTTGGAAAAAAGTTTTTTAAAAAACATTTCTAAATTTAACATTTTTGCTATTGGTGGAATTTTAACGTTTTATTCAAATCAGTGATTGTAGCGCCTCTACAATCGTCTTTCTACCTTTTTTAACTATGTGGATGGTTTGTGTGACCAAGTCGAAACGTCAGTATATTAATGTTAAAAGTTTTTAACATGGATGAACACCCGTGCAAATCTTCGTTTTAATATATATATATATTGTCTGATAATAACACTTTACTTATTTATTAACCTCAAAAGATCACTATTCCCTCTGCCTATACAAGCTATTAAACGGTTGCAAGTTCTCCATACAACAGTACCAGCCAATACATACCTTAATAATCAATGAATGTAAGAAAGTTTGTGAATAAAACCCCTATTTAGTACCTACTCATCCAAAATCCCTCGACTAGTTTCTAGTTTCTAGATTTTATTGGTGAGGAGCATTGAATTTGAGAACACTTGCCAAAATCTTAGCATGTAATGAAGCCATTAAGCAACCATCTTTTACCTATTCTGTTAGCTATAAAGTTATAAGCCTAAGATAAAAATACAATAATATTTTCAATCCAAGTCCATTCACATGTATTGTTATATAGACTTAAACCCAGTTCAGTATATATACAGCTTGAATTAAAACATTACTACATTTTCATCTAGGGGTCATAGTTGTATAGTTAACTGAATAAGTAAAAGGTGGTTGATGGTGAGTTACATTTGATCCTATGATCTTAGTGTAGTGCTCTCAAATCCAAGACTCTTCACGGATAATAACCACATGTTAGAAACTAGTCTACAATGTTGGATGAGTAGGCACTATATAGAGATTTTATACACAAATCTTCTTGTATCCAGTGATTACTAAGGTTTGCACTGGTGGTACTACTTTATGGAGAGTTTATTTTTGTTTTACTATGCAATCTAGCACCATCTATAGTATAATTGAGCAAGCAATAATTATTAGATAGTAATGCAATTGACTTCTCATCCTAGATTGATTTCTGGCCTTTACTTTTATCAATGAGATTTGGGATTCAAAACTGAAAATAATCAAAATTTGCAACTAGCAACCTACCCTTAGCTTTGTTACTTATGTTATTGTCCTGAAATTCAAATAATCATTAGGTTTTAAATTCAAGCCATCCTGCTTAAACAGTTATATAAATTTTGACCTTCAGTCAGTTACTACATATTTTTGTAACCTCCATTGTTTTATGCTTTGAAACTCAAGCACTTTTTGATAGAAGCAAAAGACAAAGACAAATCTAGGGATAAAAGATTATATATATTACCATCTTGTAATCACTGATTAATCAATCTTATTATAGATAGGGCTGAAATAGAGAGTTTCTCTCATTGTATTATATATTATAAACTAAAGAATTAAATGATTGCTTTTACAGATTAAATGATTGTTTTAACAGAGGCAAAACTATCCATAGAATAGCATCACATGGTGCAAGTCAGATTAATCAATGGATGCAAGAAAGTAATATCTAGATGCAATGCTCTCAAATCCAAGGCTCCTCACAGATGAAAGCCACAAGCTAGAAACTACTCTCTCTCTATACATATACATTGTAATTTTGAAAAAGTATAAACATACTTTTATTTATATGTTATAAATTCGAGATTTACCATGTTTTTATTTTAAAAACAAAATACCAACTTTTATTTAGCTTGATATTTTGATAAAAAAAATATTACTTTTAGAGTATGTAAAACTAATGTTATACTGAATTTACCCCTCATTAGTTTCTCCATGACATAAACTAAGGATTACAATATATATATAATTGAATATTTATAAATACAGTAATCAGATATATTTTAAAAATTTTATCCACTTAGGATCACTTTTGACTATTCTCATAGTCTTTATGAACTAACGCTTTGAAAGGCTAACCTTCCTACAATTCTGTGATCTTAACATTTGCTGGCTGCCTGTTTATGCAAGCAGGCTAACCTTCCCACAATTCTGTGATCTTAACATTTGCTGCCTGCCTGTTAATTAAGACATGCTTGTATTAACAGGCAGGCAGCAAACGTTAAAATCATAGAATTGTGGGAAGGTTATTCTTTCAAAATGTTAGTTGACAAAACTCCAAAGTGGATAAAATTTTTAAAATATGTCTGATTACTGTATTTATAAATATTCAATTATATAATTACTTATATTGTTTTGAAGAAATACAGACATCAAATTATAATATTATATATATATATATTAGATATAACGTGTTTATCTTTTTATTGGTTAATTTAGGTCCTTTTGAAGGAGAGAGTTGTTCGAACGATGCTGAATGTATGTTAGAACACAGTCGACATATGTTTTGCAATGATAGTGGTTACTGTGAGTGCTCCAAAGAAAGAAATGACTCTTGTTTAATATGTAAGATATCATTCTAATTATATTAACAATGCACATTAAAAAATGTTGACAAATGCATTCTCGATTTACATAAGTTATAAAAATAAAATTTTATTGCAGTAGAATAATAAATGTATATTTTTGAAATCCATCTTTTAATCTTAGCTTATTGAATATTTTAATACCAGGTGAAAAATAGTTTTGAATATAAATAACTGAATAAACATAATATAATTTGAAATGTGGACACTCACCAGAAAGCAATGCAGAAACTTCAGACTACACAACAAAATATGTATAAATGTATGTTACGAGTAACAAGAAAAGATCAAAATATATTGAGTGAGAAAGCAACAAATATCACAGATATTATTGGAAGACATAAAAAGCTGAAATAAAACTGGGCTGGACATACTGATAAAAGAGAGAATAATAGACTGACATTTAAACTTTTAAATTGAGTCCCAAACAATTATAAAATACCTAGATACGGACCCTATGTGAGATGAATGAAAAAAGGAAGTTTACCCATGTGATATTGATTAAATGTAAAAAGCCCTTTATCCTGCAATAGATCAATAATAGTTCAAAATAATGATGACAGTGATAAAATAAGTCAATTTAGTCATCTAAAGAAAAAATGCCCATTGTTGCAATTTTAAAAAATCAAAAAGAAAACTGTAACTACCCTGTTTCTTGTGATTAAAATCTAAAAGAAATTAATTAAATGCCAATAGCCTTTGTAAAACACTTGTTTCAATGGTTAGTTGCTCAAGGAGACGTGTAATTTTTGAATATAAAAAGTGAGAGATTTAGGTTTCAGTCAGCCATTTCAAACTTGTGTTGCGACTTAAGCGCTCCCTATACAGTCATCATTACGTCTGATTGGCTGTCATCTAAGCATTCTAAAAGCGCACACAAGAGATTTTCTGCCTTTCACTTTAATTAGATATGGAAAATAAAATTCTGTTTATATCTAGTACTTTATACAAAATGATCTGACAAGGTTATAAGTGTAATGAATAGTAAGAGAAAATTACTAAAACGTACTACCCTTCTAAAAACGTAGCCACTTAATCACCATCCTTTTACCAAGAATTGTCCTGACTTCATTGGATGACAGACTTCCAAAGCTTTATTAACCATATTCATAGATTATCAAGCACTTTTTCTGAAGAATTATCAAATATATGCTAACAAATAATTAAACCACATGAATGTTAGTAGCTAAAATATATGCAATGGTTAATAATAAATACTTCTATTGGAATTTATAGAAAGGACATTTTCTGCTTTTACCAGGCCAGTCTACCATAACAATTTTATATTAATAACACCTAATCTCTCATATGCTTGCTCATATTGCTCCAAAATAGTCATTTATATATGATTTTAAAATGATCTACTGTATATTTGAGGAATTAATGCATACAGGATGATAAAGCACCATAAAGCTTCCAATCTATGAAAGTCAGTTAAGAGTGTCTTATGAAAGTCAGTTAAGGATGTCTATTTATATTTAGGTCCATTGTTTCAGAATTTATATTTCAATCGTCACTGACAAAAGCTTAAACTTAGTCAGCCTGACTGTAGCGATTTTATAGCACTATAGTATCTTGTCTTCATTAAATATCTCAAGTTTACAGTTGATGGCCTTAGAAAAATATAATTATAGCCGATCTTGAACCATTATTTATAGCTATGATATAAGTTGTATTTAATTTATTTTAGTCTAATATTTCAATAGAATACGTATCTTCTATTAATTGTATTAAAATGTTAATATTTTCTATTACATATTTGTGTGTTGTGTTCATTCACGCGACTGTGTTATTATCTAGTTCAACAATGAAATAAACTATTGTACTGTTGTTGGTTATCCTTATTATAATTTTCCTTATCTTCAATCATTCATATACAATCCTCAACAGTGTAATATGATATATCTGCATTATTTATTATTCTCAATCTAAATACGCTGTTGCAAAACAAATTTTCCCTTGCCTTCCTGTATCAAACTACTGCTGTTTTTAAATGTTATTATATACATATATGTATATATTAAAATGTTAATTTTGATGCCTGTATTCTTTCAAAATATATGTAAAATTCAACTTGATATACATTAAATACAGTAATATTTATATAATTCAACTTATTATGTTAGAAAAACTTTCGACTATATTTCTTTTAGTCTGTCAACTGTAAAACAATATAACATTGAATAATCAAAACTAGATATTATTTTTTAACTCCCATAATTCATCGAGTATTAATAAAACGTCAATCATCAAACATTAAAATAACAGAATTGTGGGAGAACATAATGGAATTATGGGAGTTAAAAGTAATGTCTCGTTTTGATTATTCCACGTTATGACGTTATATTATTGGCAAAGATTACAAATATAATCGAAAGTACTTCTAACAGAATAAGTTGAATTATATGAATATTATTGTATTTAATATATATCAAGTTGTATTTTACATATGTATATGTACATATATTTTATAAAAGGTGATTTTTTTTTTCATTCCAATGTGTTTAAAGTCACTTTAGACACATATATTACATGCCGATCATAATGCTATCAACTGCTTTAATTATTTGTACAGTATGTAACTGTAAGACATGAGGTTGAGAAGAAGTGAGGCGCTGTTCAAGCCACGTGTTAATATATCAAATGTAACAGGTTGAAATGTGGGGATTCACATAAATTTAAATAAAATATACAGAGTTCAAATAAAATGATATTCTTTTTTAATTAAGGCAATGTCACATTCTATGCAACTATTACATTCAGATCTGGATACAGCTGCCTATGATGAGACACTGTGACTGGGGTGCTTCAGTTTTCTAGTTACTCATGGTAAATAGTTATTTGCTAGATACTGCCATTATATTGCAATGCATGCAATGTGAATAGAATGTTAAAAAATATTTTGAAATAGTCAGAAAAGTATTGATATTTTTATCTTTTTTAATACAATCTGCTTTGCTTTATTCCTGATTCAAGACACAGATTTTTATGTGATAAATTACTGAAATATTGATGTACGGAACCTTATTTAATTATTTAGTTATTACTGCGTTCACACTCACATCATATATTGGCCAAGTTATTTATCCATTCTCTGTGAAAATTATAATCATTTATTAATCTGTTTTATATGTCTCTTAAATAATAATAGAGCTTTTGTTTTGTCTTTTTTTGATATTCTTTTTTAAATATTTTTCTAGCGTTTCTATGATCCTCCTTATTACAATACATATATATGTATATGTGTGTAACTAAACAAGACGTAACTGAAGCTTACTATGAGTTATATATAGTATGTAAATTCTCAAAAGACATAGAGTAACATCTGATTTTAGCATTATATAAATAGATAAATAGATAGATAGATAGGTAGGTAGGTAGATAAATAGATAGATAGGTGTATTGGTAGGTAGGTAGATAGATAGGTAGGAAAGTAGGTAGATAGGTAGGAAGGTAGGTAGTAGGTATATAGATAGATATATAGATAGATAGATCGATAGATAGAGGAGAAATAATTGGGAATTTTATTGTAATAATTAGGGGAAAATGTTTGATGATGTTATAAGTTTTATGACATTTTTCAAAACAAGTTATAAATTTTGTAACTTGCTTTTAAGCTTGCATATTATGGTCACTAGATGAAGCTTACCAATAGCTCTAAACAAGCTTTGTTTTTATAACTGCAGAAAGAGATAAAATTCAAAATGTCTATTGTTATCCCTACCTTCAGACCAGCTGGTTTCGAGCTTATGACTCAAAAGTCAGCATTTAAAAAACACGTTTTTATCAATTTGAAAGCATGAATTTATCGGACACATAAATGTCTTCAAATCTTATCTAGTTTGGTAGGCTGGATTTAAAGACATTTACATGTCCGATCAATTCATGCTTTCAAAATGATAAAAACGTGTTTTATAAGTGCTGACTTTTGAGTTAGTATTTTAGATCTAGTTTCTAGACTTCCAGCCTAGCTGGTCTGGAGGTAAGGAAAACGATAGAGATTTTGAATCCTATCTCTTTCGGCACTTATAAAAGCAAAGCTTGTTTAGAGCTATTGGTAAGCTCCATATAGTGATCATATATATATATTGCTTTAGTAAAAAAATTGGGAGACTCTTGCATTAATGATGACGCCTGTGGTGAGGATATGAGATGCATTTCAGGAATATGCAACTGCCCCCAATATAAAGTATCTATTGCTGACGTATGTCATAAAGGTAAATGTTGGAGCAATTCTTGTTAATAACACGTTAATATTAGTTTAGTATTGGGTGAATTAATTTATACTATTTTCTAGTATATATATTTTATTTTATAAACATTTATTTTTTTACCAAAATAAATATTTAACTATTACTTCATCAATACTATACAGTAAATAAATTAATGAAATGGTTGCTCGTCCTTTCACTAGGTTTTTAAAAGTCGTTAGAAATTCTATATTGCATGGGAGAGATGAGTGACTACCAATATGGCCATGTAAAATGATGTGGTAGTACTTCTCTTCAAATGCAAACACATTTTTTAACTTGGAAGTAAAATTTATTTCTCTACTAGAGATAATATCTAGTTAATAAATGATAAATAATAATTATTAATTGGAATTACATATTGGATTATTTTTATCATCACTATTTTTCAGACAAATAAATATGTTTAGTTAAAGGGTATCATGTCCAAATCTTAAGAATTTGTTATCTATAAATATTATGTAAATGATGACGACATATATAAGAGATTGGGAGAGAATCACCTGTTGAAGGCAAATTTAACACGAAATGCATATCTTGGAGATTTTGGCCTTCTGCAGATTTTATAGTTTCAGGAATGAGTCATGAAACTTTTTAATATATATTGTATGTTTATGTTTAACTTACTTAAACGTATGACCTGATTTTCTGTGCTGACGGATGCTTGCAATACAGTAGAATTTAGATAAAACACTGATGATATATATATAATTGAAATGGACGTAACAATCTTTCGCTGAATTATGGGACGTTAAAAAACAACGAAAGAGAAGAGAAAATAGTATTGGGTACCATTCTCTCTTTCATTGTTTTTGATATCACATAACCCAGACAGAGATTGTTACTTCCGTTTTAATTACAGGTATTCAAAAAAGTTATGATTATTATTATCATATATATAGGCATAATTAATTTAAATAATGATAATCAAATAAGTAATTATTAAAAACTTGTAAGATTTATAAAAAGAAGTACTTTCGGATACTTAAATTGTAATCTTTGATATCTATTTTTTTTAGACCGGATTGGAAAATTTGCCTCCTTGTGGTTTCTTTCTTTCCTAGTATAATTTAAATTAAATTTAAATCCAAAATTTAAATCCAAAACCCATGTTTTTATTGATCGCGGACAACGGAAGTAGTTGTTTAATGATTATTAATTATTGTAGTTTTTATGCATTTAAAAAATAATTGGTGATCATTATGATTATTTTTCCGTGCATCCCAGTTCATCTTTATATGACTTGGGATGTTGTAGGAAAAAAGAAATATCGGTTTATTTATAATCATATAAAACAACTGTTTTTTAAACAATCATTCAATTAATTCCTCAGTTTTTTTTTGACTATGAAAAATCTCATAAATTTGAAATTTAATTTTGTTTTAAGTAATGTTATCTTCTTTAGATAGCATATACAATGAAATGCACAGTTCGTGGACAGCTACATGGATCTTCGACTTCCTGTCTCTGATAAGTTCTAGTTGATTATAATGTAAATAACTGAAAGTATTTTTCGTTTGCATGAAGATTTATGATGATAGTATTTTAGTTGTTATTATATATTGAAGAATTTCCATCATCTAACATTAAATATTAAATGTTTTTAAAAAAATTTAAAATTTAATTTAAAATTTCTAATAACCTTCAATAGCAGTGCGGTTAGTATATAACACAGCATTCCGACTATTATTAGTCTTACCTCTTCTTCAAGGGTTTCTGGATTGTCGGTGACGCTACTTGCATGGAATCAAACCTGGATTTCTAGATTCTTGAATACTGAATTTTAAGGTAAAACTTTACCAATTGAGTTAAAGACGATAATAATACGATTTGAAACATTGTGTTATGTATACATAAGTGCTATTACTAACAGTTAAATGTAAAAGGAAAATTTAAATAAAGTCTGAAATGTTTCTGAAGACATGCAGTATTTAATGTTAGATGATGGAAATAGTCCAATAGTAATTTTATTTAAGAATATTATAAGTGTTTACCTGATATTGTTATTATCATGCATATAATGCTTAATATAATGCAGGGGATATTTATTAGTTGATGCAAAGCCACACGCATACTTATATATATATATTAATGATTTTTATTAGTCATTTATTATTCATATAAATTTAAAGTTGTAATTATAAATTTATTTAATGCACATTGATTACGTAAGTAATATTTACTAAGGCAATAAACCTAAAGCGTGTGCGGTTTGTGGTTAAGACCTGAAGAGGTCCCTACCTTCGATTTTCAACCGCACATGCTTTAGGTTTATTGCCTTAGTAAATATTATTCATATAAATATACATCCGCTCTTCCATTTGTTCAGCCAATGCAATCTAGTAATATGCCCTGATTTTGCGGTATGCTTAAATGTTTATGAATAGCAGTTGCTTCGGTATTCAAAACAGGAGATTGCATATAAAGTTCAAAATATTGCTGTATTTACATGCAAAATATTTCTGTATTACTGATATATAAATATTGATAGTATCTCCCAATATGCGTGTGATGATGTGTTCTGGTTTGTGTTCTTGAATTGAGAGTTCCACGTGCAGTCATTAATACATCTGATTGGCTGTCACATAAGCATTTTAAGGCGCTTCTGTTGAAGGTTTTAACTTTTCACGTTATTGATAGAGTTATAAATATATCAAATGTTTTTTAAAGAAGTGTGACTGCAATTATGGATGAAATTTAGAGAAAATATTACTGTCCCTAGTAATTAGTTACTCTCTGAGTACTATTTACACATAGTTAAACTTGGATCACATTAGTAATTAATGAACTTGATTATTATTAAATGAAGATTAATCATTTAAAATTGATTATTTTCTTAAAGAGGAATCCTTTCCAAAGCGGTTTAATAACACCTGTAAACAAACCATGAACTTACTATCAATCTAAGTGTTTCATCATAATAATGTTTTAATAATTTAATATAATATGAGCAAAACTAATGCAAGGAATTGAATAAGGCATCAGAACCAAGTTCAAACTCGTCAAATCAGTGTGATGTCATTACAGAGTTTGAACAATTGTTACTTTGAGGCCATACTATCAAATAAATAAATGCAACAACTATAAAGTAAGACATAATCGGACTTAAATATTCTATATAAATTTATTGCAATAGATCAATAAAAAAAGCAATTGAAATTAATTACTTAAAAAGACTTTATTGCTCAGGAGTTCCTATGAAGTTCCAACACCAGATGTCTTTTTTTTTTTTTTTAATATTTTTATGTATGTGATATATCCATTACAGGACTGCTTCTTGAAATGAGAATATTCACATATTTAAGATATATAATCACGTCAAATAAATTTATAATTTATCAGACAATAACTTGCATGATTAATCCTTCTTGTCTATTTTTCACTCTAGAAGTTTATTATTCTTATATCTACTCATTTTTTTGCATTTCTCTTCATATATTCATATATATTAAAATTTTCTTATCAACTCCTCATATGCATTTTAACCTTTTAACCGCTAATTTTATCATTGGTTGTATCAGATAAAAATCAAATCTTTTAATTGGCCAACTCACAAACTGAAGACAAAGCCTATTGTTAAAACATATTCGCCTATAATATTAAATTCAACTCAGATATTTTATAAAATTTATTATTTCTTTTTTGGTTTTTTGAGGAGAAGTAAGTTTTTAAATTAATATATTTTTATTTTTTTTAAATTTTAATAACAAAAAATGTTATGTAAAAAAAAAGGATTTTTTAAAAAAAATTTTTTTTTTTTTTTTTTAACTTTAATTTTTTTAAAAAAATTTTTTTTTTTTTTAAAATTTTTTTAAAATTTTTAAAAAAAAAAAATTTTTTTTTTTTAGGAAGGGGAAAAAAATTTGGGTTAAAGGGTTTTTTTTTTAAAAAAGGAAAAAAAGGGGGGGGGGGGGGGGGGGGGGGGGGGGAATGCAATATTTTCACATAGTTTAGTAATCCGAAAAAAATTAATAATAACTATATTTTCCTAAAGTGACCTTTAAACTAATAAGTCAAGATGTTTTTAGACAAAATTTTATTAATATTACTTTTATCTATTTCAAATCATTTTTATTTTATTATTTACACCTGACTTCACAAATGAAAGTTAAATAATTAAAATAAATCATGTATCACTAGCATCTTAAAATAAAATAATAACAATAAACAAAAAAACTATTTAATATTCTAACAACATTATGAGTTTGTCAGGATGTGAACAGTTAAATCTTTTGAATTTCAGGTTATTACTGTAATAGTGAAAGATGGCTTCTAGATATATTCATTCCAGATTTTAATTCTATTTTTCATGAATGAAGATAAAAAAACAGTCCGAGGATGGAGATTTTGAACACTATACCATCCAGTTGATTATTCAAGCTTACAATAGAGGGCTCTAGGGTATAAAAAGATAAATGCTTTTGAAAAACGTTAACTACTTTAAAAACATTATTAAAAATAATAATCTAATTTTTCTTTGAAATTCTAAATATTTGTCATGAAATATATCATAACAAATAATATTAAGTAATATTTGAACGCCATTAAACTTTTTTTTCCTTTACAAATCACTCTTAAGATAGCACCATTGTTTTAAAGATAAGTAGAGAATTTACATATGTTATGCTTTTTTAATAAATATATCAATACTTTATCAATGGTTGGGAGCCATTCAATTATTTTATTGATGATGAAGTTACTGTTTCCTTTTACTAATAGAGATACTGAAAACCATTTAAACAGGAAAACAGGAAACTAAATATTTATAATACTGAGAGTGGGATAATGTAAGATTACTGAGCTATCAATGTAGATATGAAATTCCAGGTGTGTTATACTTTTACCTTACCTGAGAAGTGAAAGTTATTTGTGAAATACATGCACAGTAAGTAAAGCAATCTGAGTTACTACATTGGTTGATGATTGCAATATGCAGGCAATGATGAGGAGTATATGTTAAAACGCAAAAATATACACATTAACGAGCTTTAATGCTATAATAGTATTGTCATGCTTATATCCTGGGTTTAAATCTCTAGTGGGTAAATTAGATGTTTTTAGGCTACATTTGAAAATTTTTGGATACAAATCTTATTATTAACTCAACCATAATTCACTATTGATCAGTAAATGGATATCTAGATAGTCTCAGCTATGGAAAAAATCTAAGAATGGTAAACAAATGCAATTGTCAAGCCTGGGGATATTGTATCTTCACATCTATTGTTTGTTTATGAGTGGCTGTTGGAAAAGTCTTTGTCTTAGAGTAGTATATTCAATTCTACTTTAGCCTTCATCTTTAAGTAACATTTAAAGTCGAATTTGTTTGTTTTTCGAGTGTTATTAGCTCTCTGATTTATCGTGTATTTTTGTTGTGAAACAAAGCATGCTTCTTTAATTTTCTCTTTCTCTTGTTTCTTTTATACTGATATATCTGTACAATTATTTGTTGATTTTTTGTGTACTTAATCAATTGCTACATTTATTCTCTTTTTTAATCTCATCTTTGTTTCATTATATATATATATATATATATATATATATATATATATATATATATATATATATGTGTGTGTGTGTGTGTGTGTGTGTGTGTGTGTGTGAAATGTAAGTAGAACTGAATGTGGAAAAACAAATAGTGTGTACTTAAAAAAATAATTAGTAATATAAATAATAAATTAGACAAGACTAACAGATCCAACATCAAATTTGTCATGGAGAGTAGCCAATGAAATTGTACATATGCATTTTTTAAAGATACTTAAAAGGAATTTAAAAATTAATTTTATTCTAGAAAAAGTTTTTAAAAATATGCATCAGAATATTTTATAATCTCTGACAAGTACATTGCTATGGGTTAGATTAAGATATTGCTGAAATAATTTTCAAGTAAAAAAGTGATTGATAAAGAACATTTAAAGAAGCAGACACTTTTGCACAAAAGAAACATGTAATGAATCAGAAAGCCAATAACATTTAAATAAGGCTTTTCTAAAAGATTGTTTATAGTTTCAATATTATAATAACAATGAGTAGGACATTAGTTCATCAAAAGTATATTAAGATGTGTTGTATGGCTTTGTGCAGTTGTAGAATATCAGATTCTGGATTATAAAGTTCTCATATTGATTTCAGTTCCATAACTTTTGGTGCTTAAACTTCATATAAAACCCTGAGCAGTAAAGCTATTCAATATTCCTATTGCCCTCCATATTTCTATTGCAGCAAAGTTCTCCAGCTGATGAAATTTCTGTTACTCCAACTTTTATAAATTCCTAAGCCATGTGATTATTTTTATTCTAGGCACTCTAAACTTCTAAAATAAAAAAAAATATATATTCTCATGTAGAGTAGATTTAAACCTATAACACATAATAAATAAGTGCTGAAGCTTGAGTTGGAATATTGGATCTAGTGTCTGCGATCATAAATGCTCACTGAGGTGAGCCATAAGCTCAAAACCAATTGGTCTGGGGATGAGGATATTCTGGTAGAGATTTTGAATTCTTTCTTTTTCGGCACTTATAATTAAATCTTATTTTGGAGCTAGTGGTAAGCTCCATCTAGTGAACATTTTAGTACAAGCTTAAAAGCAAGTTATACAATTTGTTTCTTGTTTTATTATATATATATATATATCATAATAAAAATAATAAAATATAATGGTAATAAGCTATTATAAACAGTCTTTCAATCAGCAGTTTATTATGTTATATTTTATTATTTTTATTATGATTACAATTAAGTTCTAATTAACGGATATTATATATATTGTTGTAGTTGCTGATGATGGAGAAAACTGTATATATAATGAACAGTGTTCAGCAGGTGCAAATGCTTCATTATGTATAAATGGTACCTGTGCTTGCCAAAACTGTTCAGAACCTGTCTTACCATTAGGTTTATCTTTTTCAGTGTTAAAACTGTCACATGAAGGTATACATATTAAATATATTATGTATCACTTAACAATAAATCATATAGAACTTATAATATTTAATGTTTTATTATTGCATTTGTATGCTGAAAATATTGTAATTCGGAAAGGTGTCTAACAAATCCCCTCATTTTTGATTATACGTTTAACGGCATCAATCTTTAAATCCTAATTTATTAAAATATATTTAGCTTCAACTTTTTGAATAGATGTTGGTAATCTGCTATATGATTTAATGTTTTGACAAACAAATTTGTATCACTCTTTTTTAATCTATTACTTTATTACATTAGGATTGATTTTAACATTTTTGCTATTTTAGTAATGATGTAATAAATATGCAATTATCATTTTTTAATTTAAAAATATCAACCTTCTGCTTCTGAATTCAATACTATCTGATTGTTGTCAAAATAGTAAACAATCAAGTTACTGAAGTTTTTTTTTCTTCTTTTTTTTTTACTTATTTTTATAGTTCTTAATTTTTCTTCATTTTCTTATTCTTTCTTATTTTTCTTAATATTCTTCTTTTTATTCATATTATTATATGTTTGATCTTGTTATCTTTCTCCTCCTCCTTTTTCTTCTCCTTCTTCAATTTCTTCTCTTTTTTATCTTTTTCTTTTTGGTCTTCTTCTTCTTCTTCTTCTTCTTCTTCTTCTTCTTCTTCTTCTTCTTCTTCTTCTTCTTCTTCTTCTTCTTCTTCTTCTTCTTCTTCTTCTTCTTCTTCTTCTTCTTCTTCTTCTTCTTCTTCTTCTTCTTCTTCTTCTTCTTCTTCTTCTTCTTCTTCTTCTTCTTCTTCTTCTTCTTCTTCTTCTTCTTCTTCTTCTTCTTCTTCTTCTTCTTCTTCTTCTTCTTCTTCTTCTTCTTCTTCTTCTTCTTCTTCTTCTTCTTCTTCTTCTTCTTCTTCTTCTTCTTCTTCTTCTTCTTCTTCTTCTTCTTCTTCTTCTTCTTCTTCTTCTTCTTCTTCTTCTTCTTCTTCTTCTTCTTCTTCTTCTTCTTCTTCTTCTTCTTCTTCTTCTTCTTCTTCTTCTTCCTTATTATTATTATTATTATTATTATTATTATTATTATTATTATTATTATTATTATTTGTAGTTAGGCATTAAATTGTAACCAAATTCCAACAATATAGCATTTATATTATTGTCAGTCACTCAGACAAAAGATAAGAAATATTTTTGAAACTCAGACTAAATATTAGTTGATGTTTATTTGACTCACCAAATTAATATATATATATATATATATTATATTTAATGTTTTCATGGTTGTATGATGTATATAAATTAATAGTTTTTGGGCTGAACCATGTATTATTTTCCATTATATACCGATATTTCGATGGACTAGCATCCACCATTATCAAGGTTGACTTTTGAAAGAAAAATCATTAGATCTCAAACAGTAACATGACTCAATCTGAGATGGGTAATGAGATTTAACTTGAAGTAGTTCAGCATTCACAATATGACGCTTATCAAAATGTTTATTTCCCTCAGTTTTTTCACCTATTAATTTTAAGTTAATATTAGATAAAATGAGAGGTTTCGATATAGCTGGAATACATTGTGCTTCATCAGCCCTATTTAATCTAGTTGGTCTCTTTAATATTTCAATTGACTCTCTCATGGTTTGTAAATCATATCTTTCCAAATTAGCAAGTATTTTTGTATTGTCATAAATCAGGTTTGTGACCAATTTCCAAAAAATGGAATGTAAAAACTGATGTTCTAATTTTTTTGATTAAAAGCATTTCTATGTTCCTTAATTCTGACATTTGTTCATCTATTAGACGGACTAACATAGCTTATTGAACACTGCAAACATAGAATTTCATAAACTCCTTGGTGTTCCAAAAATATTCTCTTTTTAGGTTTATATAAAAAAATCACCAATTTTTTGCCAGTAGAAAAAGTAGTCTTTATATTAAAACAAGATAGTCTTCTACTGATTTTCTCAGTAACCCCTTTAATATAAGATAAAATTACTCTATTAAAAGAGGAATTGTCAATTCTATCCTCTTTTTTCCTTTTAATATTAATGTTATGTAAAACTTTACATATGATGTTTTGGTAATAGTATGAATACTAAACCCTACCATCTGATGGTGCTGTTTTTTCACAAAACACACATCAACATACCATTTTAGTGGCCTTAACTTATGGATGACAGTACAAGAGGTGTTTTTTGAGCCATAATAGGCTGCCTGAGAGCAATGTATTCTATGATTACCTAACAAACTACTATGCCCATTGCATTGTGACAGTATTCATCAAGTGAGTGCTCTTCAACTCTCACTATGGTCTGATTTGATGGTGGCCATATTTGAAAGAGATGAAACTCTGCAAAAATTCATTGTCAGAAATTTTTTAGAAAGTGTAGTGGAATTAATATTCCATATTAAGAATTGTCATGTCATCACACATGCTTTCCTATGCTTTTGAACTTTACACAACTTGAAAAGTTTCTTCTTTACAGCAAAATTTTTTCCAATTTCATGTGCAAATGCCCGTATATGCTGAATCCATATGAGAACTGTCAAATGTCATCTGAAAGTTGTCCAAATTGTTTGAAGCTGAGTGAATTGCCGGCAGGCCACACAAGTGGATGCACAATATTGTGTTTTTTCAGAAAGAGAAACTCCTGCAAGCGTACCTATGTAGGTCTGTGTAAGGGAAGTTGGTTCGAAGGCTCCAAAATCATGTTACTTACAGCTTTGAGGCTTCCCTGTTATTTTATTTGCATATTACCTTTGACTGTTGTTTTATGCACCCATAAATGGTGGTGTTTTTTTTTCTTTTACTTCATAACTTATGGGGAAACTTGTTGTTGTTTTTGTTGTTCACATGATTATAAAGTAGGTAGGTAATATTTGATCAGTTTCATTAACAATTATAGTAAGTAATATTTTATTATACCAAAAAAAAAAGAACCGTTTAAGAGTTGATTCAAAAGGCTCCACCAAAAATAATAATAATAATAAAAAACTGTGTGGTAACATAATAAAATGTTCAAAAAGAAAATCCAAAAAGATGTCAATAATTAAAAATCAAAACAAATTTCCCCTCTACCCAAGCCCCACCCCCACCCCCCACTTAAAAAAGTGTTCTTTAAAAATGAATTGTTTATGTCTTTTTTTTTTTAAATTAAAGGCCCAAAAAATTAAGGAAGAACTTTTTGCTATCATATAAAGCTTTTTGTAGCATAAAGATTTGAAAAAAAAGCCTCTTAATAAATTACCCCAAAAAAGGCGACAATCCAAAATCAAAACAACCCCTCTTCCCTCCACCCTCTAAAAAACCAAGTTTTGGTTTATTCAAAAATACCGAATTGTTGAAGACTTTCAGCAAATCAAAACATCAATGACAAAAAAACGAAGATAAATTAAAAGCAAACAACCAACCCCCCTCCATCATCTAAAAACAATAAAGTGTTTGTTACCATATTTTATGTAAACAAACCAAAATTGAGCATTAATCGATAATTTAAAAGCAAACCAACACCCATACACCATCTAAAAACAAAGGGTTTGTTTCTTAGAAAACGAACTCCCCATCCCCCCAAAAAAAACCGTATGAAAAAAAATTTGGTTTACCATAAGTAATATTATGTAAAGAAACATACTGACTGTTAGTCATTAATTTACAAACAAAGCAACACCCCTACACCAGCTAAAAACAAAGTACACATGGGTCTCATTTTACACGATAGATAAGTTCCTCAGAAAAGATGCACAAACAAAATCGCACAAAAATAGATACCTTGAAAAAAGGGGGATATGGACTATGATTTTTCAAAAATCGTGTAAAAGCAAAGCACCAATGTAAAATTACTTTAAAATTCATGCAAAAAAATAAGAAAATAAAATATGACTAATAAAAAATTTCAAATTTGAAAAAAATTGATACAAGACAAACTTTTTTTAACTATATTATTTAACTTTGTTCAAAACAATATATTTTTATGCATAATTTACAGTAATTTACATTTTTATACACATTTTAATTATTATCACTATTTTCTGATAAACAGGTTCATTTGCAAACTGGTAAAAATCAGATTCTTCACAAAAGGAAATACAACTAGTGCCAACATCACTCTCACATTGTGTTAATGGTTTTCTGGTGACAACATAATTAGTAATTAATCTAACAACTAAAAATTAAATTCTTAGTTTTGTCTTTAATTTTTTAATTTTCAATTTTAATTGTGCCCACTGCTATTACTCACCTTTTAAAAATAAACTTGCAGACACTAAATGATTAATAATTGATTACATTCTTTTTTAAAAAGCAAAAACAGAATGTGATTTAAAATGCAAAATTAACATGCACAATGTTTGACCAAATTTACATTATAATCTTGTAAAATTTAATGTGTGTATACATAAAATGTGGAAATCATGATTTTAATTTCATTATTGCATAAAATCTTACTATTATAAAGCACTGAAAATATTGAAATTACTAAGATGAAAGTCAAATTCGAATAATGTGCTATTACTTTCAATATATGCAAAATTTATTATTTAAAGTAATAGCGCATTATCAGAGCTCGACTTCCGGAGAACCGTGAATCGCGTAACTTTAAAATCATGTTAAATAAATCTGCGTAAAAAGAGACCAGGTGTATTTGTTTATTAAAAACACCCCAGGTGGAATAAAAAAAACTTTCATGGTTTCACCGATGAAAAAATAATAAAAACCTGTTGAAAAAACAAATATTTTACCGGAATATAATGTAAACAAACAGATGGCATGTGAATCAGCATATTGATGTAAATTAGGCGAAAACAAGCACCATCAGACAGTAGGGTTCAGTATTCATACTATTACCAATGTTTTTATTATAATTATTAAAAAGTATAATATTTTTTATACGTTCTATTTCTTGAGTAAGATGTTCTTTATCAGATAAATTATAACCTCTAGTCAAAAGATTTTTCACTACAGATAAAATGTGTGCAGGATGATGATGAGGATTAAAATTAAGATATCTGTTTGTATGTAAACTGATATTGATAATGTTTCATCACATTTTTTATGCAATTAAAACATCTAGAAAAGAAAGTGATCTGTTATTTTTCACTTCCATAGTAAATTTAATATTTGGATGCCAATTATTTATAAAAACAAGAAAAGAATTTGAAATCATCACCTGGTAAAATTGTTTGCATAGGTCTCAATAGAATGAAAAAACCCAAGGACTTAAATGGTCTTGGTCTGCATGACATTCAGGTGCTGTTTATGCAGAGGACGATAGCTACTCTGAGGGTATCTAAAGATCTACAAGATAGAAGCCAACATTCCCCTTCAGTTGAACCCACTGACACCCCACCACCTAACAAGAACAGGTGGGTAGCAGAAATGGAGGATCACGTGGCAGGGCTCATATCTGCCAAAGAAGATCTTTTTGAAAGAAAGATTAGGTACTGGGATGCTTACAAACTCATGCATCCCAGTCAGAAGAGTAACCCAGTCAGGCTAGAATCAACCTTAAAGTCATTGATAAAAAAGTCCAAACACTGGTTGTTGGACGTCAGTCTAGTAAATTTTATTATCAAATTCAGTCTGGACGCTCTTCCAACAAATCAATTCTTGGTGGATCATAGGGGATTTAAGAGCATTTCTCCCATCTGCCCATTATGCAACCAAGAGGAGGAGGATATTGATCATCTTTTCTCCCGTTGCTCAAAATTCAGAGACATGGAGATGAGATTGGTATCTAGTATTAGGTCGGGATGCTCTCAGACACTGGACATCAATGGGACACTGAGAACTGGAGAATTTGCTATAATTTGAATGGCAATCATGATTCTCTTTGCAAAGTGGCTGACCAGGTGTCACAGTGTTTTTCGAGACAACTCGGCAAACCCATGGCAAGTCTTCAAGAAACACCTTTGCGGTCTGAAAACCAGAGTATCTTATAACATCCCACAGACTGTATGCAGACACATGGGAACAGATCACTCTGGATGAGCTGACAATCAAACCTCTTAAACTGACATCTAAGTTATAAAATGATCTGTCAACTGAAACTACAAGAGACAAGAAAGAAGAAGGTATGCAGATAGAGAAAGTGATGACAGGAAGACTGATGAAAAGGGGAAAAAACAAAGACAACACAAAACAGATAAAACCTGCCACCAAATGAAAAATGGCTCCTTGATTTGATGCGGTGTAACCAAAGACCAAGATGTGACATAAATCTTCACAAGATAAAAGAGAAACGCAAATTCAAGTTGAATTCAATCAATGTAAACAAAGACTAAAATGAATGTAAATGAATATTGCTGTAATCTAATGCAATCTGTATAATCTGTATTCCAATAAAATTTCCTTAATAAAAAAAAAAAACAAGAAAAGAATTTAATGCATGAATGCCATGAGGCTATATGACATATATATATATATATATATTGTATTATAAAATATAGTTCTTAAACGCATAGAAAATTGTTGCTAGTAAATAATAAAGGCTATTGTTACTTGCATAATTCCTTAGGTAGTTTTGATACTTTTAGTGGCAAATATTTTTGAGTAAAACTCTATCTTTTACACCCTTTGAATCTTCTGTCCTATGATTCAATCTTGCAGCACTTTTCAACACCGAATGGGAATAGTGAGTGGGAAATAGTCTTTTATGCTTCTTCAGTTATGATTTTTATTTTTTGTATTTTCCAGGTAGCTATGTTATTATATGTTTACGTTGTTTTATATAAGTAAAAAAAAAATAATAATTTACTGTTAATGACTTTATTAATATCTACAATCTTCTATAAACAGTAAAAAATTTATTAATTTTAAATTTTAATGCTTTCCCGTTTTAAACTATTAAAACATTACATGGTCGATTTTTCTTTATGCTTACACAACCTGTTAAAACAATAGCAGACCTTTTAACCCAGTAATGCCACTTAGTAAACAATAGATGCTAGAAGGTTGTGCTTCATAATTCTATCCAGTACTTACCCAGCCAATATCCCCAGACTAGTTTTAGTTTATGGTTTTCACCAGTATGGATCCTTGAATCTGGGAGCAGTTCAAATATATAAGCTAGAAACTAGTCTAGGAAAATTGAATAGAAAAGCACTCGATAGAGATTGTAATGCAACACCTTCTAGCACTTGTTGATTACTAGATCTTATTAAAATTATGATGCTATTTTTGTTTTCTATTTTACTTTATACATATAATATTATTTACCTTACCAAAATCTCAACACACACATCTATATAATATCATATTTTAAATAATTAATTATATATAAATATGCTCACAGGTATATTTTTGATCGAAGCTTTTATACAATTTGAAACTTTTTTACTCTTTTCGATATACATTTAACTGTTAGTAATCACATGCAAATTAGTATAGAACGCATTGTGTCTTTCAGTTTCATGAATTTTGAAATTAAGATGGGTCTCAATCAGTGAAGCTATCCTATAAAATTGATTAGAGTGCCTGAAGAATAAGGGAAATCCAATACCACTCATAGTATTGAATTCTATAGTAACCAGTGTGTTATTACTAACAGTTGGATGTATTTGAATTTTTTATAAACATCCCGAAATTCATTTAGATAATAGAATTACCTTGTCATATATTTACTAGTAAAATGCTATTATCACGTCATCATCATCATCAACATCATCATTATCATTATTATTACTATTATTATTAAAGCATTTGATTTTATTAATCATAACATTTGATTAAGCATTGATATTTGTACGGTTTTCTTGATTCTATTTGTAGTTGGCTGGAGAGTTATTTAGAAGACAGAAAACTGTTTACTAATATTTATGGTATTGCCAGTGATGTGGTCGTAATTAATTGTGGAGTTCCACAGGCTTCAGTACTTGGTACTCTATTGCTTTTAATTTTTATTAATGATTTATTTTCAAAGAAATTACATTCTAAGACTTTTGGTTTTGTTTTATCCTGTAACGCAGTTTCTTATAATTGTCTTGAAAATTAGTGAATGAGGATTTGGACTCGGTAAATGGCTGGTATATAATTCGTTGTTGGTAATTTGGATGAAACAAAAGGTATTCTTTTTTCTTATAAGCATATTTTATTTCTCTTTTACGATTAAAATTTGCTGTAAGTATATTTTGCATTTTAATAATATGCATACATGTAAGAATATTCTTTTGGTAGATAATTATTGTTATTTGGGAATATATATTGACTCCAGATTGTTCTGGAAAAATCATATTACCTATCTTTGTCAACAGTTACGTAATTTAAATCAAATATTTTATTATTTAGTTAAATTTCTTCCTAGGTCAGCTTTTATTTTTTATTTATATTGCATTTTATCAGAGTATTTTATCCTATAATATCATTATTTTCTTTGTGTGTATTACAAAATTATACTTTGCTCATTATCTTTGGTAGGTAACGTTCCTCTTCTGGAGATATTTATATTGAATTTGGTTTATTTGATATAAATCGCTTATACCAATATAGTTATTTTTGATATTTTTTGTTCTAAACTTTTCCTGAATTCTAGAGTTTCTGTTCTAAATACTCATTTGTCTAATAAATTTCAATTACCTTTACCAATTTTTTTAAGGAATCTAGTAGAAGACAATATGTCTATTCTGGATCAAATTTATTTAATAAATTTATATATGAGTGTTCAATTGATTTGAATAATGATTTCTTATGTATCTTTCAAAAATATTTATGTCAGTGGTTGTGTAATATTAATTTTGGCATTTATTTATATTTATTTTATTTAATTAATTAATTTATTTATTTTCTAAACTCTTCTTTTTGCTATTTGAGTTTTTGGTTGTATATTTTATTTTATTTTTTTATTTAATTTGTTATTTTCACATGCAAATCCCATGCACAATATTTGTTCTTCTTTGGAATTTTCATACAATTATTATTATTATTATTATTATTATTATTATTATTATTATTATTATTATTATTATTATTATTATTATTATTATTATTATTATTATTATTATTATTATTATTATTATTATTATTATTATTATTATTATTATTATTCTTATTATTATTATTATTATTATTATTATTATTATTATTATTATTATTATTATTATTATTATTATTATTATTATTATTATTATTATTATTATTATTATTATTATTATTATTATTATTATTATTATTATTATTATTATTATTATTACTACTACTACTACTACTACTACTACTACTACTACTACTACTACTACTACTACTACTACTACTAGTGCTAGTATTACTACTACTACTACTACTATCACCACTACTAATATCACTATCACTACTACTCTACTACCACCACTACTACTACTATTACTACCACTACTACCACTACTACTACTACTACTACTACTACTACTACTATCACCACTACCACCACTATTATTGCTGTTGTTATGATGATGATGATGATGATGATAATAGGTATTGCTTATACAGATGTGATAGAAAATATGTACATTGATTGGAGTTCAGATATGTATTAAGCATACTCAAATTTTTATTAATGATGATAATATTGAATCCTGTTGGATTGAAATAGATCTAAAAAGTAAAAACAAAATATTATTGGGTATTGTATATTTTAGACCCACTCTTTTATATTGTGAAATGGATACATTTTTTACAAAGTTTGAAGATATTTTAGTGAAATACAAATTTGATATTATTATAGGCGCGATTTCAATGAAACAGATTATCTAATATGTAATAATAAGTCTGTTGGTAAAAATAAACTATTTAGAATAAAAAAAAATGTTGAATTAATTATATTAAGTCAGTTTAGTAGGGTTACTCATGATAAGGGTAAATTACTTGATCTATTATTTTGTAGCAATGATATTTTTAAATGTAATTCGGCAGATCAGGCTCTTATATCTCCAGATTCTTATCATCCATCTTTGGAATTTGTAACAGATGGAACATATGCGCATATAAAGGCTGTTAAAAGTATATTCAATGATTATAGACATGGTAATTACTATGGTTTATATAAAGCTTTGGAGAATACTGATTGGAGTGTATTTTTTTGTAGAAAATGATCCAAATGAAGCTGTAAGTTTATTGATATAATTGAAAATTGTTTGGATCATTATATTCCTGTTAGATGTTCACAATATAATAGTTATAAATATACTAATGGTTCTCTAATAAATTATTTAAGGGACTAAATAAGAAACATTAATATCATAGATTATATAAATTAGCCAATGATAAAGAATTATAAAAGAAATTTAGTGCAATGTGTGTTTATACAAAAATTATTATGAAAAGTAATTATGATAATTACTTAAATAACATTGAAAAAGGTTTTAAACATAATCCACAAATGTTTTGGAATTATATTAAAAAATTAAATATTGTTGGAAATAAAAGTTACAAAAATAATTTAATACAGCATTATATGAATAAATTAGTTAATCATTTGGCAAATATGTATTCAAATATTACTGATAGTGATATGATTAATATTGAATCAAATAATAAAAGTAGTGGGAATATTGATATAAATAAAATTAATATTACTGATGTGCTTAATGCTATATACAAACTTAAATCTAAGTCATATATGGAATGTGGTAATATTCCTAACTTTATTATTAAGGGTTGTGCAGACTGTTCGGTAATTCCATTACATTATATAATTAATTTGTCTATTGAAAAATACTATGTTCTGACATATTAAAAATTTCTAAGATTGTGCCTATTTATAAGAAGGGAGATAGATATGATCCAGGTAATTATAGACCTATCTCAGTACTGTCTTCATTTGCTAGGATTTATGAAAGATATATTTATAATAATGTTATTACAGATATGATCATGTGATGTTTCAGTATTTGTATAAAAAGAAAACTAATTACTTAATTGAAGTCTTACCTTCTTTCCACATCAGGTTTCGTTTCTATACAAGATTATATTTATTGCAATTTTAGTACCAACGAGTCCAAAAAATCACTGTGTTTCTGATTTCCAGTGTTTACAAACTAATAGGTGGAGTTTTTGCAATAAGTCTTTGTGTCAATGCGTTGGACCAATTACAAAAGATAAAAAATGCTCTCCTCGTAAGTATTTAGTTCTTAAGTGTTTTATTAATCCAATATTTTTATGTATCTTAATATATATATATATATATATATATATATATTCTTTGCATATATTGCATTACAGTTATAATGGGTTCTAGTTAATTTTGTATATAACTAAAATAGATATCGCTAAATGCATTGTAAAGTGAAGCTTAAAAATAGTTCCATCATATTGAAAGAAACAACAGTAAATCTTTGCCGAAAAAACTTTTCTGTATTATTATTTTTATTATATATGTACGTAATTATTGTTGTTATATAAAAATGTTTTATATTATATTGTGTGATTTACTTATATTTTCTTCTGTATATATTCATATATCTACCTATATATACAAGAATATACCGGCATCAAAAAAAGAATTAAGGCACTTTGAAGTTGGGCTGGATATATCACTAAAAGATATGATAATAGATGGATAGTTAAGATCTTAAACTGCATTTCAAGAGATTATTAAAGATTCAGAAACCGACCACATGTAAGGTGGATGAATGAAATAAGAAAGTGTACAGGGATGATGGGGAGAAAAGAAGCTAGAGATCAGAGAAGTTGGATTGAACTAGAGAGACCTTCATCCTGCAGTTGATCAATAATGGTTGGAAATGATGATCATGATGATATATAAGAATAAAATTATCAATAAAATCACAAATAGTATTTAATTTCAGTAAATAGGAGAGATTGATATCATTTGGTTGATGGAAATAAAATGCTTTAATATCAATCTAAAACAAAACAAAGTATATAAAAAAAAATATTGGAACATTTAATATTGGAGACTAATAATATCAAATTTTTGGAGAAAACTCTGTTATTCCAATGCTGCCATCTATTGCAAGCTTGAATAAAGAAGAAATACTAAATGGCACTTATTAAATGTGTATCAAGTGTTATTCTATTAAACATTATCAGATTAATTTCTGATTTCCGGTTTCATCAACGAGACCTAGAACCTGGAATAATTAGTGCAGATAGTTTTTTAAGACTCAATATGTTTCTCAGGTTTTTTTCTGCATTATTAAGATACAAATGTGGAAAATTACAAAAAAGTCAATCAATACATATTTCACTCAATAGTAAAAAATATTACATTTGGAAGTGAAATTTTGCAGTTGAAGATAAAAATGGTAATGATGGTGACTACAGAAATGGACTATATAGCATGATTTTTAGGAAGATGAAAGAATGATAGTACAAAAATAATAACACAATATTAATAAATAATGAATATTTATCACACTATAGTAAATCACATGACAACAAGACCCTTGGAATGGTCTAGGTATGTACAATATAAGAATGTCTCAGGGAATATTATCAAAATGAAGAAAAAAGTGGGCATCCTTAAAAAAGTTGGAAAGTGGAAATAGGAACAGAAATTTTCAGAAAAAATTATGAATGGGCAGAGAAACTTGTTAGTTGGAATCTGAAGATATTATAAAGAATTATAAATGACAAAAGGAAAATACCAGTATAAAATCAAACATATCTTAAACGTTTTGAACCAAAGCTAACTTTTTGCATTGTTATAAAGTTCTTAAATAAGTTAATGATATATTTTAATGATATCAGCTTTATTACATTGGTATACAACATTATCTTTCGGTTAAAATTTATGTAAAATCAATAAAACTTTGTATGATTCTAGCTAGCAAAATGCTCTTTACGATCTCGGAATATTTTGCTTCACACTTGCCATTTATTTTAAGATTGAGGGATCAATTGATATTTGTTGGCAAATTATTGAATCCATATCTACAGTGAGAATGAGGATTAGATATCTGTGAATGTCTATTGATTACTTAACTTTAAATAGAAGATAACTGAAAGTTTGCTAATCTTTCACATGCGCTAAGAAAGCCCATCATATTTTAAACAGCTGTCTTAAGAATGATCAGGCTTCGACACACGACATAGATTTTGACAAGAAAGGATGATACCAACCTCGATTTAGACAAATATTATAGAAGACAATACTGAAATTAAATGTACACCAAGTTAGCTTCTGAAAAGCACCATGTCCATGTTTTTTTTTGTTTTAAATCAATAATAACCAAAAGACAAAATACCTTCGGTTAACATAAAATTTAGACTTCTAAAATATATAATTACTGAAATGATGTCAGAATATATAACTTTGTAAGCAAATAGATTTAGATTCAAAATATTAAAACTTTTGCTTATTAATGTGCATATGTTTGGCATAATGGGATATGTTTTCCTTTCTTTATTATCTCTGTGGGGCACTTTCCATTATTTTTTTAAAAATTTCAGATGGCACCCTGATAGCACAAATATTAATAAAAGGGGGCTGTTGAATGAAGGGTGCATTAAGCCCAAAATATCCAATTGCATTGGAACAAAGATCAGGCTCTTTATTGCTAATGGCCATAAATTAAAAATTACTTTGAGGGTTTGGAATTAATAACTATTATCATGTAGTATATATAGATTACTTAAGCTTTTAATAAATGACAAATCTTGAGAATTTTTTTTCTGGAAATGTTGGATAAACTGGATGTAAATAACTTTTGGTAATTTATACATTTAGTATTATATGTTTATAATTTTAAAAAAAATTATAAATACTTAACCCAAGAATCCATTTAATTAAAAAAAAAACAACACATTTATAAAAACAACGTTTTTGTTAAAAAAAATTCCAAAATAAGAAAGAGATTTTAGTATTATCAAACTATTAAAAATTATATAAAGAATGACACAGAAACAAACACAGTATCCAAATAGGTAATCATCTGAAATCCAGGAACGGCCGCTTGGGGCATTGAGGCTATACAAAAATCAGTCAAATGTAACGTTACCGGGCTGCCTCAACTTTTTTTTTATAGAACATGTTTTTGTTTTTTTGATTAAACAAATTTTTATTTCATTTATAACATGATTTCTTTTTTATTAAACACTTTTTTATATTCATTTTCCTTGTTTTTTTTAAACCTGACATTTTTCTTTATCCAACAAATTTTGGTAATTTAATTTTGTGTTTATTTTTCTGAATTTTAAAACATTGGACTGTTTCACGAAAAAACTTGTTTTAACCCCGCCGAAAAAATATAATGGTACAATTATTTGGGACTTGGTTAGACTTAGTTCTACCTTTTTTTTGGTTGAGTAAATTGTTTTTCTTTTTCTTATTAAATCAAAAGTAACTTTTGTGCTGTTGGGAGTTCAAAAATTGTTTTGAAACCCCCACCCTCGGATCAATAATTTTAACAAAAAGTCAATAGTTTTTCTTTTTTTTAAACAACTTTTTTTTCACTTTTTACTTTTATTTATATTTCATTTGAATTAGCCTTTTTTTTTTGGCTTCTACAATAAACAGCTTTTTGGGGGCTTTCCTACTGTTATTATTAACAAAAAGTAAACAAAAATAATCATTTATTTTAACCCCATTTGTTTTAACCCTGCTGAAAAAATATAATGCAATTATTTGGGAATTGAACCTTTTTTTTTGGGGGGGGGGTGACCAAATTCTTTTTTTTTTTTTTTTTTATTAAATCAAAAGTAATTTTTATGATTTTGGGGGTAAAAAAATGTTTTGAAACCCCCACACTCGGAAAAATAATTGTAACAAAAAGTCAATAATTTCTTCTTTTTTTCAACAACTTTTTCTCACTTTTTGCTTTTATTTATATATCGTTTGAATTACTTTTTTTTTGCCTTCTACAATAGACTGCTTTTTGGGGGCTTTCATACTTTGTTATTATTAACAAAAAGTCAACAAAATAGTTATTTATATTAATCCCGCTGCAAAAAAGATAATCCAAATACTTGTCAATTTTGAATGAAATGAAAACAAAAAGTACACAAACTTTGGACTTTTTGAACTTATTTATTATTTTATTGCTGTAATAAAAAGTCTGGTATTTGAGATGCCATTATGTGCCTGAAAAAAGGACACAGTCTCCTTCACATTCTGTACTCGACAATTCTGAAAAGTTGAAAAATTGCACGTTCTTCTCAGACCTTTTATTGGTCTCCTATATTTTCCCCGCTGAAACGTGACTTATGAAGTGAGCTTTGTCGAAGCGTGTTAGAACATACCCTTTGCCAATTTTTTACATATTAACATTTTTTTAGGGAAGGGTGGGGATCATATGACAATTATTACTAATTAACAACATTATTAAAATATAAATGACATTACTCTGTTATGGAGATTTGAAAAGTTGTACCGACTTGGAATTCAAACAATTCAAACACCCTCAACCGATACGGTAATCAGCTATGAATAAAATAAATACGCGTAGAAGCACATAACATGCTGTGATATTGTTGTGCAATGTCATGTAAAGCAGCCTGCCATGGGTTAATACAATATAAATGTATTAGCCATAAGGCCGGTTGCAGTAAACGGCAGTTTTATGTGTTTTGACATATAAACAATGCCATCAGGCGGCCGTGCCGGATTTCAGATGATTACTTCCAAATACGGTAAAAATATTACTTTCTTAGAAATATTTTTTTATGAAGCTAACACACATTGGCAGCAATATTTATTAAATCGTCATCAGTTATCAGGTAAGTCTGATGATTTATTGTAAATTATCTTAAAATTTCTCTATTTCTTATTTTTCAAATCTACATAGATCATTTTTTATGTAATATCTTTATTGTTATTTGATGTCTGGAAACACATCAAAATCAGATTGGATTTTCGTTTCTTTAAATCTTTTTAGCAAAAAGTTTGGACAATATCTCCTATTTCCAAATCCAGATTGTATTTTCGTTTCTTTAAATCTCTTTAGTAAACATTTTGGACAATATCTCCTATTTCCACGTCACTTGTTTTAGTTTTATTATCTTTTCAAACAACACTTTCAATTTTTAAGTACACTTTCATATATAATTGTTTTTTTATTGCGTTTAATTATAAAAATAGTGTCTACTTACTATAAAAATACTCAAATAGAACATGTAATAAGACTTTGTCTAAATTACAAGTATAAAGATTGAGGTTGTCATATTGTGAAAGTATTCTTCACAAGTAGCAAAATTATAATATTACGTCAACCGTTGATGGCCTAGTGGTTAGCGTAGCTGCCTTCCAAGCGGCTGACCGGGTTCGCTTCCCGGTCAACGCATTTGACATATGAAAAAAAAAAATATTTATACATTAGATGACAGATGTAAAATGTAATTAATCTATTAGGGATTTCAACTTTTTTACTCTCAATAAATAACAAATAGTATTTATCAAGCAATCGGGATAATATTTGCTATCTTTTTGAATTAAATATGTATTTTAAAATTTAAAGTATATATTTAATTCACTGAATGCATCACGTCCGAGTTACAAAGCTGTCTATAGAATGTTATTATCTTATACAAATCAACAAATTATTCTACTTTTTATTTTATTTTACTCCAGTGCATTCATATATCATAAGCTTGAGTTCTTAATTGGTACTAAATGGCGGTGCTTTTTAAATCCGTATGTATAATCGAGTGCTTTCATAAATAATTTGTGTCACGATTTGCAATGTTTTAAGTTATTATTTATATAGTAATACCAAGATTGAGAATACCTTTCTATAAATAAAGTGATTATCTCAAATGGACTTCAATACTTAAAAATATCTTCCATAATCATCGTGTAGACAATATGGGATTCACTGAGAAGGCTAATTCATTAGAGGGATTATTAATTGTTGTTAATCTGAGTCCATCTTGGTTTGTTATTTTGAGTTTGTTTTTGAGAAAAAATTATTGATTGCTTAGGTTCATTATTGAAAAAAACTTTGGGAGAATCTACAGCAGAGAAATTTGAAAGCTGACAAACATTTAATCAGATTTTAAAAATAATGATGTTAGTAAATATAAATTTATTTGGTTAAACCAATTTAGATATCATTATACAGAAATAACTTCTAAATAATCTGTTTTAGAGTATCTAAAAAAATTCCAAACTTCTTTAAAAACATCAAATTTTGATAGCTTGGATTTGAACCCAGGTTACAAGCATAGCGATATATGTTTATCTTTGCGTCAGAAGAATATTATGTTTAATAGTAAAGTGTATTCGAATTTTTTTAAAGAAATGTTCAGAGAATTGCCTTTTATCTAAATTATCATTGATAATTTATCATCGATAATTTATCATCATAGATAATACCACAATATAATTGGTCAACAACGACATTCTTTCTATAGTGTTTTTATACTGACTGAAAATCTGTTCTATCAGCTAATATTTAGAAGCTTTCCTTGCAAATCCTCATTTAAAAAAAAGTTGAAGTAATACAGTCACAAAAATGCAGGGCCACGCGTGATCTAAGAATGAATATATTTCAAATTGCTAATTTCTATTGGTTTTCAAAAATATTAATTCATGTCTTTAGTCAATTCATCCTTTATGTCATCTCTGTCATATCACAACTAATCACCGGCATAGAAAATCAAACCACTTTATTTTACTGCGCATGCGTTTCACAAGCAATCTTCACTCTGTAGTAAGATATCTAATCGCTGAATATTCATGGCTGTCAACATAGATATAGATATTCGAGTGTTTTAAACGTTTAGTTTACCTAATAAGTGAAGTTTACTCACAATATATATATATATATATATATATATATATATATATATATATATATATATATATATATATTGTAACCTAATTAAATGAAGAACAAATAACTATTACTATACCTGAGTAGTCCATAGACTGATCATAAGTAAAGGAGTGCAAATATCAAGAATTATAAGCAAATTATTATAGCAATGTATTATAACTCAGGTATACAGGCAGAAGATCTTATCCCCTTTCATTTCTTGGTTTGATGTTAAGTGCATGTTTAAACAAATACTAAGTGAATATGGTCTAGCAGGGCGCCACTAGATTATCTGAATCTAGACACGGTTATATCTGATAACCTTTCACATGTACCGGGTTTGAATCCCTTCTTGGTACTTTATTTATAATAAAATGGAAGATTTTGCTTTTTGAGCCATATCACTATAAGCACTAATATTTAGGTAAAAGTAAAACACCTTTAAACCAAAGTGGAGTATATTAGACATAAATCATTTCTCAGATCTTAGCATAACAAATGTGTTTCAATAGTTTTGTAAGTTTACTAGCTCAGATTATATATAACTAATTTAGGATGGCAATTCACTCATCCTTGCATGAAATAGATGATGGGATGTGGTTATAATAATACTAAGAGATCCCTAAATATTATAAAATCAATATTTATTTATGGCCTTTAAACAGTTAAACAGCTCCTTAATTAAAATGTTGATGACGATGATGATGATGATAATACTAACGATAATGACAAGGGTTTCAACTACAGCTCTAGGACTAAGCCTAAACATAAAACTAAATTTTATAAAGAAATTCATAATTATTGCTTAATTTTAGCATATTTACTTATATCTTAAATAACTAATTTTCAACCATTGATGATGATGAATAATCACACTTAACAAAGACTACACTTAATGATATCTATACGCCTCGTTTAATAAAACAAACTAATATTTATTACTACATTTCTAACATATACAGAAAAATTTCTAGATAAATATGAAAATTGACATGAATAATAATAATAATTGATTATATAACAATCCTCAGATTAATTTTAAGTTCTTCCCCCTTTCCCTTCAAATGTATTTTGTATTAAGTTGGACATCACATTGACCATGATTTTCACTCCATGAGAAAAGTATTTTAAGAAAAAAAAATATTATCTGCTCATTAGCACACATACTTTAAAAATCCAACATGTAAATAGAATGTAAAAAAAAAAAAATGTTAGTAAAATTGAAAGAGCAAGTTTTAGAAAAGAGTTTTAAATCATTATCTCCTCCCCCATTCTTCTACCTCTGAAATGCTATACTTAACTTGAAACAAAATATTCCAATATTCTAATACTACTCATTATTTCACATTCACTCACAATTATACACATATAAATATCATTATGTATGTGCGTGTTTTATCCCATGATAACAAAATATTATTTAAAACCAAAATAATAATATATTAGTTAAAACTAAATCATAATACCATAAAAAAAATTGTTTTATACATTAATATTTTTCATAACTGTAAAATTAATGAACAAGTAATTTTCATACATTCAAGATAATTTATGAAGCTCAAAGTTATTATTAGTAAGACATTCTTGTTTTTAATTGATCTGAATAGTCTTTAAAAGTTCTTTAAATAAAATGTACCACTTTATTGCTAAAATGTTTATTAAGACTGATATCATAAAGAAAATAGATATAAAAAGTCATATTACCGATCTTTTGTTTGTGGCGAATTTCCAAGGGTTCAAACTTGTCTTGTATAATGTCTATATTTCTGCAGCTACTATTTCCGTTCTATGTGGGAACAAACTCTTTCTTGAGGTGTATAACTATTTGATGATGATGACTCTATTGAGGTTATTTGCTTTAGTGGACAATTTGGAAATCATTATATTATTTTTCTTCTCTTCCTGTCAAGCATGTGGATGAAATACAGCAGTTGTTTTCACATTTATAAATTTTCTTGAGTTTAAAATCAGTTGTTGTAACAATTAATTGGACTTGATGATTAATATTTATCAGTAGATTAATTCAACTTCTTTGAATGCAGGTGAATGCTTTCTTCCTTCTATAAAAACATCTTATTTCTCTGGTCAGTTGAAAGGTGTAGAATATTATTTTAGACACAACATCTTTTCTTTCCTATGTGATGTGCAGCTTCCCCAGATGGACCGGAACCGATGGGACATACATATAATTTTTCTAGCCAGACATTTCTTATATTTTCAGCATTCAATTGGATAGTTTAATAATTAGAATCATAAACAATAATCTTAATAATAATTCAAGACAGCTTTTTATATCCAATTTTTAACTAACTTAACCAATCAGAGATAGCCTCACTTGCTATTTTTGGACAAATTTGTTTTAATTAGATCTCTAATTTATTTTCAACTATATTATTTTTCAACTGAAAAGTTTAATCCTTTTTCCAGACACTTTTGTTTAAAAAAAAATAGACTCAATCCTTATTTCCTTTCTTTTCTTTTTTTTTCTTTTTAACATCCAGGTAACACTTCAAATCTTTGAGCTTCCTTCTTTAGATCTTGAGATAAGACAATTTCACAATTATAGTTCTGACCCATTATAAGCTTCCAAAGTGAAAAACAATTATTTACAAAAAAAATTGCTACAAAGATTGATATCTGATTAAACAGATTTCCTCTTTTAACAAACAATTGTACAAAAAAAATAATTTGACAGATTTAATACTTCCTTTTCTTTTAATATTTAGGAAATGTAAATTTTTGTATGTAATGTACACACATCCTTCATTCTTTCAAATCATTCATAAACTAACCTTAAATAATATGATTGCTAGCTTAGGAATTATAACCCAATTATTTAATTAAATCTGTAACTTTTAAATCCCACTTATAATTAAAGAAAAGCAAAATAGAAGTATAGAATAAAATGTTAGAATTGATCAAGCATAGCTTAGTTTTAAAGAAAGTTAAAATGTTTAATATTTGAAATCTAAAACAATTAAATAGTTTACACATACATTGCCTATACGTATGCATTATAACTTTGCTTTTTAAAGAAAATTTAAATATTAAATATTAAATGTGTGTACTGCTCTTTTTGTGATTTATTAACACACAAACAAGTAAAGCATATAATTGTTGTCCCATTCTCTGTCTAAAGTGTTTAAGATTTTGATCTGGTAGGGTTTGAACTTGGATTCCCTACAGCTTCTTTTATGGTTATATAAAATTGTGATGATGATTTTTGGTTTACCTTTTCTACATGCACATTACTATAAATTTAGCTAGTGACTAAATTGTAATGGCACAACTTTCTCCCCCTTCGGATAAAATCATCAGCACTTTTGTTTTAACTATATTTTTTTAAAAAAAATCCTAACTAATAAATACACTAATAATAATAAACACTTATAATATATATATATATAAAAAATTAACTACTGGTAAATATATATTTTTTATTAGAAAACCTAAAAGTAATTTATTTGGAGATCTTTGCCAGGCTATTCTGCTGAAGTATAAGGGATCAAACTCCTAGCATTATAGGTCCCCTTATTCCCATCAAGAGCAGCAATCATAAAGGCATTCTCCCCTATTTTCTTGGTAATTTGGAATGGCTTTTTCTTTTCAAACCATATTGTGGTCTGCATAAAAATGCACCTGTACATCCAGTCCCTTTTTAATATTTCCATTTTTCATCTTGACTGGATATTTATAAAACATATCCGGAGAATTTATTTTATATAACCTCCTCTTACAAACTCTATTTAGAAATATGGACTCTTGGTACCATACATAATATTCCTTGAAGTTTTTCAGAGAGATTGACTCTCTATACCATACATACTTTATTTTTAAACTTTCCAGAAAGATTGACTCTCTGTACCATATATAATTCACCCTTAAATCTTCCAGAGAGATTGATTCTCTGGGCCACGTATAATTTATTTTTAAATTTTCTAGAAAGGTTGACTCTTTGTACCATATATAAGGCACATTTAAATTTTCCAGAGCATTTACATTTTTCAGAGAGATAGATTCTCTGACCCATATATAATGGACATTTAAACTCTTCAGAGAGATTGACTCTCTGTACCAGAGATAATTCATTACATCTTCCAGAGAGGTTGATTCTCTGTGCCATGTATAGTTTATTTTTAAACTCTCTAAAAAGGTGGACTCTTTGTACCATATATAAGGCACATTTAAAATTTCCAGAGCATTTGAATTTTTTAGAGAGATTTGGTCATTTATATTTTTCAGAGAGATTGCCTCTCTATACCATATATAAGGTATCTCCAATCTATTTAAGAAGACAGATTTTTGAAACCACACATGCTGGTTTGTTACTAGATTGAGAACTACAGACTGTTGAAACTTTTGCTCTCCTTCTAAAATAACTGGTTTCATCTCCCTTATTGCTTCTCTTAAATCAATCATCTTATCGGATGCATGAAGTTTTTCCTCCAACTCTCTTTTCCTTCTTTTCACTTCATGATCTATCCTAATCTGCTCTTTGGTCATCATCTCATTTACTTTCTTTACTGGGAGATTTGGTATTATGGCTAATATCAGCCTTTCTACTTCTTTTTCACCTTGTGGATTGTTAACTAAAGTAGGCATCCTTTTCTCTGACTGACTCTGTTCTGAGCTATCCCTACAGTCATCTGGACTGATGCTAACATCATTTTGCCTTGAATTTGGGTTTGACTGATCCTGCAGCCCTACATTAATATGATCTTTTAATTCCCCTATTTTCTGGTAGAGATCATCCATCTTGGGGTTTATGTATTCCACAACATAGGCCTTCTGGTTCTCCTCAACCTTTCTTAACATAACACCCAATTCATATTGATTCATTCTGGGTCCCTCTTCTAAAGAACCTGACTTGTCCCTTTTTACTATCTCCTCCCTAAAGCTATCCATTTGTTTCCCCAATTCTTTCCTAAGATTTTGGTCAATTTGTACACACTCATTGGCCATGCTTCCCTTAACTTCTCATATTTCCTTTTCTAAGCCACTAAACTTATTTTTCATAGTGAGGGTTTGATCTATACAGCCCAAAGTGGCTTCTTTATATGAGTCCACTTTGGCTACCACCTCCTCTAATCTAATATGAATTCCTGCAGAAGTTATTTCGGCATTCTTTTCTATGCATTCTGATATGGATTGGGAGACCAAACCATGGACCTCATTCCTAACTAACTCAATTTCTCTCTTATTTTCTTCGATAGACTGCTCCACTTGAGCCTTTAATGACTGTAGTCCCTGACAGCCCTCCTGTTTGGTGACTTCCATAGACCTACACACTCCTTCTATCCTCTCCTCTAATGACACAAACCTATTTTTACACTCTATATTGGACCCTTCTATCCTAGTTTCCAAAGCTATGATCATTTGGTTGTTATTGTCAATAGAGTTCTCTAGATTTACCCTTAAACCTTCTATACTTTTCTCCATAGATTGACCTATCTTTTGTTCTAGATTTTCCATTCTTTGCTTACTATCTTCTCTTAGACTCTCTATACTTTTATTATTTTTCTCTATCTTTTGTTCTAGATTTACCATACTTTGCTTACTATCTTCTCTCATACTTCTGAGCATCTGCATTATCATGTCCATGTCTGATGGTGCCATCTTTGCTATTTGAGCCTGGCCCACTTCTGACTCCTCATCTACTTCCACACTTGAGGCCGTATTATTGCTACTAACATTAAAGGCATCTTCCTCTACTTCCTCTCTTTCCTCTTGTGTTTTTAAGAAACCTCCCCATCCTCTTCTTTAGTATGAAAACGATCACTGATTCCTGGTATTGGGGAACCTTTCTCTTCCATAACCTCTTCCATACTATAATTTAGTTCACTCATGTTATAAAACTATATATATCCCATCTGTACTTCCCTGACCATCAAAAATCCACACATCTTCTCCCTGTCTGACACCTATTCTGACCAACTGACTGATTTGATTTTCACCTTATTATGCATTTACAAATACAACAACAACAAAAAAAAATTTTAATATCCTTATTTAATGAACTACACAACAATAATCTATATAGTGCATGTCTGTCTGTAATAGCCCAAATTATACATTCATCCATTCTCCCAGAAATCCGACAGATATTGACAGTCCACAGAATGACTAGCAGTTCACAATCTTGAGATAAATAAAAAAATTCAGTCACAACACTATAATCACACAATGCATCACGAGCACTCAGAAGATCATCCCAATTCGATCACTATTAACTACCACAACCCTTGATTGAATGAAGCAAACTCTGTTGCAATAAAAGATGTATTTTAAGTCTTAGGGGCTAAAGTAGATAAACAATGCCTTGCTCTCTCTCTTGGAGTCTTATGTGGCAAGTATCAAGGAATGCCCTGCTTATTATAGACTACAAAAACGAAACCTTGCTCTCTCTCTTGGAGACTTATAGGCTGATATCATGGCAGGACTACTGTTAACTGCTTCATGATAAAATAAGAATAACAGATCGGAAGACACACGTTGGAAAACTATGCCATGCTCTCTCTCTTGGAGACTTATAGGCTGATATCATGGCAGGTCTGCTGTTAACTGCTTCATGATAAAATAAAGATAACATATAAATTGGGTTGGAGCAGTAATGGGTTCGATCATTCATAAGTTACACAAAATACACAGCATTCTCAAGGCAATGACAAAATTCTCCACTCATCATCAAAACTGCAATCTAACCAACCGAACTCCAACGATCAACCATCCAATCAAACCTCTAAAATCATAGACTTTTTACAAAATGAACTTCCCAAACACAGATGAGACTACTATTCCATAATTCATCACTATTACTATGCCTATCCTATCTGGCAATAAATTATTTTAATGTTCCACAAAAAAAAATTCTATTATTTATTTCACTTTTGTCTTAAGTTGTGATATTCATCTCTATTTTCAAAATTGATAAAAAAAAAACTAAGCTGTTTTATGGCTGTACCCATTTTATCATCATCAATGAATAATTAAATCATATTAAACATCATCATCTAAAATAAGACTGTTTGGCCAAGAAAATTTTGTAAGACAAAAAACAAATTTTTACTGAAAAAAAAATTTGACTAAAAAATTTCTCTATTTTTAACCACACATCTCCCATCATTCTATAGACTCTCTTTTTCAGGTATATGGCAAAATATCAGGCCCCATGTTGGGCGCCATTGTAACCTAATTAAATGAAGAACAAATAACTATTACCATACCTGAGTAGTCCATAGACTGAGCATAAGTAAAGGAGTCTAAATATCAAGAATTATAAGCAAATTATTATAGCAATGTATTATAACTCAGGTATACAGGCAGTAGATCTTATCCCATTTCATTTCTTGGTTTGATGTTAAGTGCATGTTTAAACAAATACTAAGTGAATATGGTCTAGCAGGGCGCCACTAGATTATCTGAATCTAGACACGGTTATATCTGATAACCTTTCACATGTACTGGGTTTGAATCCCTTCTTGGTACTTTATTTATAATAAAATGGAAGATTTTGCTTTTTGAGCCATATCACTATAAGCACTAATATTTAGGTAAAAGTAAAACACCCTTAAACCAAAGTGGAGTATATTAGACATAAATCATTTCTCAGATCTTAGCATAACAAATGTGTTTCAATAGTTTTGTAAGTTTACTAGCTCAGATTATATATAACTAATTTAGGATGGCAATTTACTCATCCTTGCATGAAATAGATGATGGGATGTGGTTATAATAATACTAAGAGATCCCTAAATATTATAAAATCAATATTTATTTATGGCCTTTAAACAGTTAAACAGCTCCTTAATTAAAATGTTGATGATGATGATGATGATGATAATACTAATGATAATGACAAGGGTTTCAACTACAGCTCTAGGACTAAGCCTAAACATAAAACTAAATTTTATAAAGAAATTCATAATTATTGCTTAATTTTAGCATATTTACTTATATCTTAAATAACTAATTTTCAACCATTGATGATGATGAATAATCACACTTAACAAAGACTACACTTAATGATATCTATACACCTCGTTTAATAAAACAAACTAATATTTATTACTACATTTCTAACATATACAGAAAAATTTCTAGATAAATATGAAAATTGACATGAATAATAATAATAATTGATTATATAACAATCCTCAGAATAATTTTAAGTTCTTCCCCCTTTCCCTTCAAATGTATTTTGTATTAAGTTGGACATCACATTGACCATGATTTTCACTCCATGAGAAAAGTATTTTAAGAAAAAAAAAATGTTATCTGCTCATTAGCACACATACTTTAAAAATCCAACATGTAAATAGAATGTAAAAAAAAATGTTAGTAGAATTGAAAGAGCAAGTTTTAGAAAAGAGTTTTAAATCATTATCTCCTCCCCCGTTCTTCTACCTCTGAAATGCTATACTTAACTTGAAACAAAATATTCCAATATTCTAATACTACTCATTATTTCACATTCACTCACAATTATACACATATAAAATATCATTATGTATGTGCGTGTTTTATCCCATGATAACAAAATATTATTTAAAACCAAAATAATAATATATTAGTTAAAACTAAAATCATAATACCATAAAAAAAATTGTTTTATACATTAATATTTTTCATAACTGTAAAATTAATAAACAAATAATTTTCATACATTCAAGATAATTTATGAAGCTCAAAGTTATTATTAGTAAGACATTCTTGTTTTTAATTGATCTGAATAGTCTTTAAAAGTTCTTTAAATAAAATGTACCACTTTATTGCTAAAATGTTTATTAAGACTGATATCATAAAGAAAATAGATATAAAAAGTCATATTACCGATCTTTTGTTTGTGGCGAATTACCAAGGGTTCAAACTTGTCTTGTATAATGTCTATATTTCTGCAGCTACTATTTCCGTTCTATGTGGGAACAAACTCTTTCTTGAGGTGTATAACTATTTGATGATGATGACTCTATTGAGGTTATTTGCTTTAGTGGACAATTTGGAAATCATTATATTAATTTTTCTTCTCTTCCTGTCAAGCATGTGGATGAAATACAGCAGTTGTTTTCACATTTATAAATTTTCTTGAGTTTAAAATTAGTTGTTGTAACAATTAATTGGACTTGATGATTAATATTTATCAGTAGATTAATTCATCTTCTTTGAATGCAGGTGAATGCTTTCTTCCTTCTATAAAAACATCTTATTTCTCTGGTCAGTTGAAAGGTGTAGAATATTATTTTAGACACAACATCTTTTCTTTCCTATGTGATGTGCAGCTTCCCCAGATGGACCAGAACCGATGGGATATACATATAATTTTTCTAGCCAGACATTTCTTATATTTTCAGCATTCAATTGGATAGTTTAATAATCTGAATCATAAACAATAATCTTAATAATAATTCAAGACAGATTTTATATCCAATTTTTAACTAACTTAACCAATCAGAGATAGCCTCACTTGCTATTTTTGGACAAATTTGTTTTAATTAGATCTCTAATTTATTTTCAACTATATTATTTTTCAACTGAAAAGTTTAATCCTTTTTCCAGACACTTTTGTTTAAAAAAAAATAGACTCAATCCTTATTTCCTTTCTTTTCTTTTTTTTTCTTTTTAACATCCAGGTAACATTTCAAATCTTTGAGCTTCCTTCTTTAGATCTTGAGATAAGACAATTTCAAAATTATAGTTCTGACCCATTATAAGCTTCCAAAGTGAAAAACAATTATTTACAAAAAAAAATTGCTACAAAGATTGATATCTGATTAAACAGATTTCCTCTTTTAACAAACAATTGTACAAAAAAAAATAATTTGACAGATTTAATACTTCCTTTTCTTTCAATATTTAGGAAATGTAAATTTTTGTATGTAATGTACACACATCCTTCATTCTTTCAAATCATTCATAAACTAACCTTAAATAATATGATTGCTAGCTTAGGAATTATAACCCAATTATTTAATTAAATCTGTAACTTTTAAATCCCACTTATAATTAAAGAAAAGCAAAATAGAAGTATAGAATAAAATGTTAGAATTGATCAAGCATAGCTTAGTTTTAAAGAAAGTTAAAATGTTGTATATTTGAAATATAAAACAATTAAATAGTTTACACATACATTGCCTATACGTATGCATTATAACTTTGCTTTTTAAAGAAAATTTAAATATTAAATATTAAATGTGTGTACTGCTCTTTTTGTGATTTATTAACACACAAACAAGTAAAGCATATAATTGTTGACCCATTCTTTCTCTGTTTAAAGCTTTTAAAATTTTGATCTGGAAGGGTTTGAACTTGGATGCCCTACAGCTTCTTTTATGGTTATATAAAATTGTGATGATGATTTTTGGTTTACCTTTTCTACATGCACATTACTATAAATTTAGCTAGTGACTAAATTGTAATGGCACAATATATATATATATATATATATATATATATATATATATATATATATATATATATATATATATATATATATATATATATATATATATATATATATATATATATATATATATATATATATATATAACTATTCAAAACAATACAATAATTAATACAGTAACAATATTTTAAACAAATATATACCAATTTAATAGAAGTACTTTCAACTATCTATGTAGTCGTTGTCAACTAGACTCAAATTGTATTAGAAACAACCGTTACAAATGTAAACAAAAGCAATACGTCATACATCAATTTTCCCACAATTCATTAATTTTTATATTGGCTGTCTGTCTATTTATCAACTGTTGCTTTTCACTTTTTATTAACATAGCTTCTTTAATTTTGCGTTTATTATTATTTCTTTCAATACACAGAATTTTAACTTTATTAAAATCAAAATCAAAACCATAATTACATGTTACATTATGATCAAAAAATACTGATGGTGATACATCATCATTTCTAACATTCTCTTGTCTTGATTTTTGCACTCGTTTATATAATAACAAATGCTCCCTTGATCTTTTCTCCAATGTACATCGAGATTCCCCAATATATGCCTTTCCACAAAAACATAGCCATTTATATATTGCACAACTTTGATTTAAAATACCACACCTATTTTTTGAATTATTTATTAATCTATTTAAATTAGGAGTAGTATAAAATGCAACTCGACATATATTTTTATATATCTGTTTTATAAATTTAACCTGTTCATTACAAATAAATGGTATTGATATCCAAGTATATTTTATTTTATCAATATCTATAGCATCTAAAATATTTCTATTATTATTAAACTTAGTAACAATATTATAAATTAATTTATGATCATATCCAACATTTAACAAATCCATAATAAATACATTTATGTTACTTATTTTATCAGAACTATATTTACATAATTTATTATTCCTAAATAAAAATGATTTTAAACTGGATAATTTATGTGCAATTGGCACATTTGAATACCAAGGAATATATCCTCTTTTTTCAATATCTTTTATTACCATACAATAATCTAATTTATTTTTATTACGTGTAACTTTAATATCTAAATACTGAATTGACTTTTTTCTTCAAAAGATTTACTCCATTTTAAACCTTCTAAACTATTTAATTCATTGAATAATACATTTATAATATCTAAACTTCCACAAACGAAAACATCATCAACATACCTGTAATAAATTTTAATACCTTGGCAATATATATTAGTATTAAGAATTATATCTTCATATCTTGATACCACAAAACTACATATTTGTGAAACTACAGGAAGTCCCATAGGCCATCCATAATCCATTTTATAATAATTTTCATTAAATATAGCATATATATTTTTATCAATAAAATATAATACATCATTTACAAATTTTACTTTTTTAACATCAACTTTTTTTAACCTTAAAGCATCTAATATAATTTTTATAGATTTTAATCTATCTATTGAACCGTACATCTCACATATATCAAATGTACAAATACTATCATTATTATTAATATTAATATTTTGAATTTTCTTTACAAAATCAAACGATGAATTAATAGTATATTTTCCAAATCCAAGAACATCTTTTAATAATGTTTCTATAAATCTACAGGTTTCATAGTAAAATGATCCGCCAAAGTCAATCATTAATCTTAAAGATTTATCTTGTTTATGTAGTTTAATATTCGAAAAAATTCTAGGACAAATTGCAGCAGATGGATAAAGACGATAATACGTGTGCATCTATATATTTTAAAAAAAGCTAAAAAGAATAAATATATAGATGCTCACACGTATTATCGTCTTTATCCATCTGCTGCAATTTGTCCTAGAATTTTTTCGAATATTAAACTACATAAACAAGATAAATCTTTAAGATTAATGATTGACTTTGGCGGATCATTTTACTATGAAACCTGTAGATTTATAGAAACATTATTAAAAGATGTTCTTGGATTTGGAAAATATACTATTAATTCATCGTTTGATTTTGTAAAGAAAATTCAAAATATTAATATTAATAATAATGATAGTATTTGTACATTTGATATATGTGAGATGTACGGTTCAATAGATAGATTAAAATCTATAAAAATTATATTAGATGCTTTAAGGTTAAAAAAAGTTGATGTTAAAAAAGTAAAATTTGTAAATGATGTATTATATTTTATTGATAAAAATATATATGCTATATTTAATGAAAATTATTATAAAATGGATTATGGATGGCCTATGGGACTTCCTGTAGTTTCACAAATATGTAGTTTTGTGGTATCAAGATATGAAGATATAATTCTTAATACTAATATATATTGCCAAGGTATTAAAATTTATTACAGGTATGTTGATGATGTTTTCGTTTGTGGAAGTTTAGATATTATAAATGTATTATTCAATGAATTAAATAGTTTAGAAGGTTTAAAATGGAGTAAATCTTTTGAAGAAAAAAGTCAATTCAGTATTTAGATATTAAAGTTACACGTAATAAAAAATAAATTAGATTATTGTATGGTAATAAAAGATATTGAAAAAAAAAGGATATATTCCTTGGTATTCAAATGTGCCAATAGCACATAAATTATCCGGTTTAAAATCATTTTTATTTAGGAATAATAAATTATGTAAATATAGTTCTGATAAAATAAGTAACATAAATGTATTTATTATGGATTTGTTAAATGTTGGATATGATCATAAATTAATTTATAATATTGTTACTAAGTTTAATAATAATAGAAATATTTTAGATGCTATAGATATTGATAAAATAAAATATACTTGGATATCAATACCATTTATTTGTAATGAACAGGTTAAATTTATAAAACAGATATATAAAAATATATGTCGAGTTGCATTTTATACTACTCCTAATTTAAATAGATTAATAAATAATTCAAAAAATAGGTGTGGTATTTTAAATCAAAGTTGTGCAATATATAAATGGCTATGTTTTTGTGGAAAGGCTTATATTGGGGAATCTCGATGTACATTGGAGAAAAGATCAAGGGAGCATTTGTTATTATATAAACGAGTGCAAAAATCAAGACAAGAGAATGTTAGAAATGATGATGTATCACCATCAGTATTTTTTGATCATAATGTAACATGTAATTATGGTTTTGATTTTGATTTTAATAAAGTTAAAATTCTGTGTATTGAAAGAAATAATAATAAACGCAAAATTAAAGAAGCTATGTTAATAAAAAGTGAAAAGCAACAGTTGATAAATAGACAGACAGCCAATATAAAAATTAATGAATTGTGGGAAAATTGATGTATGACGTATTGCTTTTGTTTACATTTGTAACGGTTTTTTCTAATACAATTTGAGTCTAGTTGACGCTCTTCGGACTACATAGATAGTTGAAAGTACTTCTATTAAATTGGTATATATTTGTTTAAAATATTGTTACTGTATTAATTATTGTATTGTTTTGAATAATTATATATATTTTATTATAATTGGAATACAGACATTGATTAATAATTTATATATATATATATATATATATATATATAATGAGAAAGAATAGTCCTAGTTTCTGCACTAGTAAATGGTTGTAATAAAATAGAATTTGGATGAAAGTTGCAATGATAAAAATAAAATTGAAAACTAAAATATTCATTTATGTAGAAGCAGAAAAAAAAACATTCTATGAACTTAGCATAATCGATTAGGATATTTATTTTTTTTGTTTATTTTTAAATTGAATCAATCTTGAAAGAAAATAATAAACACCCACCTAGTTTGAATCAAATTATTCTTTCAGTCAAACTGGAGATAGTTGAGTTTAAATGGGACTTAGATGATGAAGTTATTATTTTAACGGAGCTAAAAAAACGCTATCTGGATTATCCAGAAAAGAAAAAAACTATCTAGGCTAATAAATTTATACTTCTATATTATTTAACTAATAGAAGACTGAGTTTTAAATAAAATAAGCATATTTTTTTTATAATTGAATAAATATAACGTTTATTTAAAGATATAGGATTATTCAATTTTGATATTTGGGATTTGAAAATATTATTTTACAGGGAAAAGTGAAATTTGATAAATGCTATCAGTTGTTTGACATTTAATATATTATTTAACATTAAAGTTTTATTACCTGAAAATCATACATAAATAAGTTTCTAATTTAAGGATTGAAAGAATCCACCAGTGCGTTAAGCTTTTAAAATCTATAAGCTTACCCCTGGTAATGTTGATAGAAATATAGATAGAATTTTATATATCAGTCAGAGGGCATTAATAATTATTAAATTAACAAAGTATTTTTTATTTATATCATGAGGAAAATATGGTGAAAATTTAACGTTTTTTTCAAATCAGTGATTGTAGCGCCTCTACAACTGTCTTTCTATTTTTTTATCACTCAGTGGATGACTTGTGTTATCAAGTCGAAACATCAGTATATCAATATTTAAAATACTTTAACACGATGAACCCGCAAAATATGTCTTTTATATCTGCAACCCGTGAAAATCTTATCAACATATATATATAGTGAATTAAATACTGCCTAACGCTATACTGGCAATTAAAAATAAAATAGAATTTCATATAATGCTGCAATACTAGCCAAAACAACAAAATTTTACTAAAGTCCTTACACAACGATGGTTTCATCTATTAACAAGTAGACCTCAAGTGAAATTCTATTCTCAGATGAAGTCATCAATCTCAGTAGCCATCCTCTAACGTAAAAGAAAATTGATTTTTGAAGTGAATGATGGGAAGATCTATTTTTTATTAGATGAAACCATGGTTGTGTAAGAGTTTTAGTAAAATTTTATTTTGACTAGTATTGTAGTGTTATATGAATTTCTATTTTATTTTTGTATATATATAAATTATAAGTTTTTGGGCTGTACCGTGTATTATTTTCCATTAAACACCGATATTTCGACGACTAGCATCCGCCATTATCAAGGTTAACTTTTGAAAAAACAACTGTTAGATCTTAAATAATAACGTGACTGTGTGCGAGATCTAACGGTTTTTCTTTCAAAAGTTAACCTTGATAATGGCGAATGCTAGTCCGTCGAAATATCGGTGTTTAATGGAAAACAATACACGGTATAGCCCAAAAGTTATAATTTATCTACATCATACAACCGTGAAAACATATATATATATATATAGTTAGTCTAATTTAAAACAGGCAAAACTCTCTATTCTATTGAAATGGTGATTATATGATGTTTATAGGCTAATTTAAATTAATGTTTACAATTATTGACGTCAATTATTTTTTTTAAATAATGTCATTAGCATTAAGATTCAATCTTTGTTCTTGTATAATTAACTATTCATTTAATAATTATTAATGCTCTCTTTTCATCTGAATAATATATTAATTCCACTGCATTTTCATTAATATTAGCAAGAGTAAGCTTCTAAACGTCAAAGTTTAAAAATATATGGATAAACTTTATTCTTGACACTTTTCCAGCAGTGTTATTCATTCACACCCTGCAAGAAACATAATTTGCTTCATTATTTACATATATATTGAGTTATGTTAATTTAATATTTACTATATGTTTGTAATTATATGTTGAACTATTTCTATCGTCTAAAATTAACTGTTAACTGTTTTTAGAATAATTCAAAGTGGTAGTTTTGTATTAGCATGTTGAAAACGCTTGATGGTGTAGTTTGTTTGTAAACAAACATAAATATAATGTTGCCCATCCGGCGTTTTTTTTTTTTTGGTTGCTTTTTTGTCCACATTAAAAATAAAATAATTTTATTTACAAAAAATAATTAAATCAAAAAATACATTTAATAAATACTTACTTTTTTTCTTTTTATTACTTTTTTTTTTTTTGGTTTGGTATTCGCAAAAAAGGCAATTTTTTTTGTTTTATTAAAAATAAGTATTTACATTTAATGGATATTCCATGAAATACATACATTTCAAACCAATTTCTTTTTTGGGTTTGGATTCTTCTAACATGGGAATTAACAGGACACTGCTCAAAGCTCTAATAATAGGGCCTGCTGAATATGTCTTTCTCTTTGTACACACGCCACCACTTCTACTCAGTCCGGTGGTTATACAAAGTCTCATCAACCATCAACCCCAGACCACTGATTAGCTGTAATGCCCAAAACATTAAGCTTTCATGACCAAGCTCAGAGTCTGTAGGTCCTTGCATTTGAACTGGTAGCTTAGGCAATGATATCATTTCATTTCTTCTCCACATGAACATTTCTTCATACATGCCAATACTCCATAATGCTGTAAAAATGGGATGTCATCCATTTTAGAGCAAGGCAAATCCCAAACTTTGACATTGGGAAACTTGGAATTCAGCCATTTTATTAATATCACACTTGTTCTCCCCCAAACATGAATTTCAGTGTGATTCGATCAAAATAATGCTTGCATTTCCCCTTGGCCCATTTTTTCAAGATGAAACCTTGACTAGGGAAGCATCAGCACATGCTCATAATTGTTAACAGATCTTCATCAAACAGAGCAGATAGGGGGAAAGAAGGTCATAATGAATATTAAAATAGTTTTGACAGTCAGCCACCCTCACACAATACTGTAGCAAAACTTGAAATCTGATCGCATGTCCAAAATGCATAACACAAATCTGAGCATAAGCTGAGACCATGGCTTATGCAGCAGATTTAACATCATGTTTCTGTGCATTAGCATAGAAATAGACACAGTCACCATACACCATGGACTATTTCTAGGCTTATGCATTGAAATAGAACGTTCTATAGTGGAGGCCGCCTAAACGGCATATGCCCTCAGGCGATTTCAACATGTTAATATAAAACTACCTTCAAACTTTATTTAAACTTTGCAAATATATTTAATTGTTATTAATAACACACAGATTAGAATACAAAACAGTGATTGAATGAGATTACTCGCCTCTCTTCTTCAGTTGTTACTAACGTGATAAGTGCTACAATTCGCAAGAGAATCAAACCTGGAATCTTTAGCTTCATGGATCTTGAATTTATGGTAATACTATAAATAATTAGGCTATTCTTGTTGATCAGTGTATTACCTTAAATTTAATATTTATGAATATAAAGTTCCCAGGTTCGATTCCCTTGTACGATATTGGTAATTGTTAACACTTAAGTGTATTTAAAAAGTTTGAAAATAGTTGGAATTTTTCTAAACAATGTTTAACTATTAATATTAGACATGGAAATTAATCTACGTATAATTACAACTACAATACCGTAATCACAAACTTTCAAATAAACAACATATATGCTTGTGTAATATTTTTTTATTAATTAATTGTCATGGATTGTTATTGTATAACATTTCTGATCATTTTCAGCAAAGAAAATCGGAAATTCTTGTACAAATCATACGCAATGTTATTTAAAAAATGCCTTAGGAATGTGCAATAAGGGCAACTGTACGCTTTGTGCTACTGTGATAATAAATGGCTACTGTCTAAAAAGTAAGAATAATATTCCTCACCCAAATATAAATTAAATTTATCTATTCTTTTTTTAACATTTCCAATTTTTTCTTTTTTTGGTTTGTTTTTATCAGGTGCTTTTTACCGTGAAAGTTGTGTCCATGATAGTCAATGCAAAGTATATGACGGTTTAAGTAGATGCATCGACGGAATGTGTGGCTGTGAAGGCGATGTTTACAAGGGAAAATGTATTGAAGGTAGTGTTATGTTTTATTTGACTAATCAATTTGTTTTATCAATCTAGAGAATTAATAATTGTTTAGAAAATAGGTAATGTATATTATCGTCATTATGAATTCACCTATAGCCTGTCATGTGATTATGACCTTTCTTTTTTCATTTTTGTATTCACTCAAACTTTCACCCTTTCATTTGCTCAACGTAATATTTTCTAATACATATTTTCTTCTTATTTTCATCATTCCAATATATTCATAATACTTTTATTTTATGTACAGTCCAACCAATTTCTTTATTTTATAATTTTCTCCATAAATAATATGTTTCATTTACTTTTTTCTCAATTTTACTGTACCAAAATGTGATCTTTAAAGTTAACTTTTTGGTGTTTTTTTTTCTTTCATATGTCATAGTATCGGCCGGGACGTGAACCCACACCCGTCTGCAACCAACTACTTGCTTGCAAGGAGGCTGCTATGACCTCTCGGCTAACTACGCTTGATTTTATTGTACCAAAATGTGATATTTGAAGTTAACTTTTTGGTGTTTTTTAAAATTAAAATCTATAACTGAAAAAAAACCCTAATCTTTTATTTTCTCCTTACTCTGTCAGCCAAATATCTGATATTTATATTGTCTGGATTAACTCGTTTTGATTGTTTGCTATTAACAGCTTCTTCAATCAGCATTTTAAAGCGCTTGTATATACTATATATATATATATATATAAACTACATTCGGAATGAAATAAAATTTAGCTAATTTCTTTCTTAATTTCACTTGTATTGAATCATAAAAAGCTGTTTGTTCTTAATAGAATCTTATTACCCATTTCTTTTAAACTTAACATCAAATAATCAATTTTCAAATTAGGTAAAAGCATCCGCCGTCTTTCGCTAATTGGCTTTTCCATTTCTTTCTCTCTAACTATCCCAAGCTTTTTTTAAAAAAAATCAATCCTATATAAAATTTCACTAAATTTATTCTTGTTACTTCCAATTACAACCATATCTTCAGCATCAAAACTGATGCAATGAATTTTAATTAACATCTGGGTAAACTCTTGCTTTATTAAAATTATAGATCTTTATTAATTCATTAAAATAGATATTAAATACACTACAAATCTATGTATAAACACGTCTGCTTGCTCTCTCTCTCTCTTTCTCTCTCTCTCTCTATAAATCACTATCCCCAGTTTAGTTTCTGGCTTTTGTCGTAATCAATTATGAATTGAGATTACCTGTTGTAGATTTGGAATTTAATGCTTTGAATCCAAAATTCTCATTAAATTAGAAGCCTAAAAATTATCTGGTGATGTAAGTTTAAGTAAATTACTAAATGGTCATCATTATGTTAATGTTGATGGAATTAGAATGAAAAGACATTTTACAAAAATTGTACATATTATGATATACTGCCCTGGTACTGAACGTATAGTTGCTAGATATCTTTAGTAAAAACCTTACTACATCTACAGAAGAACATTTATTTGTAGAGAAACATTTAGGGCTGCCATTTCATTTATTGTGGATGATTCTGGGGTAGAAAATGATTTAAAACACTTACAAATTATGCAAAGGCTTCATCCTGAATTTATCAGTGTTGTGACATACTTGAGAAATTAAATGTTCTTATGTAATATATGCAGGAAATTCCATAAGATGAGAGCAAATACTCCATGGTTTATTATGGAAGAAGACTCATTATAAGAACAATACATGTAAAGTTGCGTATTCATGATTATAATGATAAAGGTAATTATGTATGTGACATAACTCTCCTTGCCTTCAAATAATGGACAGTAGTTCTCTCCAAAAATGGTTACACAGATGAACATCACAGTGCTTGCATTCACAAAGAATTTTCTGCTAATTAATGTGTATATAAAGAGATAATGCATAACAAATGGCAAGAATAGCCAAAGATGTTCATTGAATCCAAATGTTTCTATTCAAATTGGGGATCTGGCAATTAATAGTCAGCCTGTTTGAAGGTAGGTTCAGAGAACAAATGTTAAATCTGAATAACAGCAGTCTAGTCCTTCCTATATGGTCAAAGGAAACTCCAGTTAGCCTGAATTTCATTGATTGGTCTCCATATTATAGCTATTTAAGTTATTGGTTGCACAGCAAGGCAAGTTCATATTGAAAACTGGAATGTTCCAGAACCAAACCATCTTGAGGCAAGCTGTCATTACAGCCTGAAAAGTCGCCATAGCTATTCATGAGTCAGGCTGCCATATACATAGAGAAGTGGATAGGAAGGAACGCACCGTTCCTTTTTAACAATTCACCCTAGAACTGAGAACTATACCTTACCAATAGTAAGAAGCGGAGTGTAGCTATCTATAAATAACAATTGTAAATCAAGTGTATATATATATATATAAATAACTATTATAATATGTGTGTGTACTTGTTTGTGTTTATGCATATAATTGTGACTAAACATAACAGTATATGTGAATTTGTATAGAGACAATATGATCTCAAAAAGATTAAAAGTATTCTGTACAGTTGTTTCACCAGTTTCAAATCTCTTTAAGTATTCTAATGTCAAATTTATCTGAAAATCCAAGCCACTGAATGACAAATTAAGGAGGTGGCATATAACTTAATTTTCAAATATCTACTGAACTATGGATGAAAGATTTTTATTGTCCTTTGCATATTTTTAGGTATGTTTGATTTCTAATGTCCATGACAATATATTTTTAAAAATATATCAATGCTCAACCTTTTCAGAAAAGTGGCTACTTAAAATACTATTAAGGTTGTGAAAAACTAGCAGCCGTAAAGATTCATCAGAACTTGTTATCTCATTCATATCAAGGAAGAAAAGTTTGGCATAGTAACATGATGAAAATCACGTTCGAACCTTTGTTTACATTTAATAGTCAAGTAATTAAAAAGTGATGAAGGAGTAACATAGGCTCTTTCATTTGAATCTATATCTGTGTAAACATAGAGGAACTATCAAAATATATTTCACATCTCTCAACTTTTAAATGTTATTTGCAATATATATTTTAACATTAACAAATTTGAAAATAATATTATAGAAACACTTATCAGCAACAAAACACTTTTTATATATAATGGTTTGCTTATTAATCGAAAATCTGATAACAAAACTATTCTGAATATAAGATATTAAAACAGAAAAAAGCTTCCATATGATCATGTAATATTTAGTGGTTTAATAAAAGATATTACATTTAAAATGCACTTTGATGGGCATATATTTGATACAGTAATCACCACACATTATAGACAGTAATAGTTAATTAATAATTACTGATAAAAATCCATATTGTGTATAATTCTATAAATATTATTGTTAATAGTTAATAATGTGCATGTTTTGAGCATGTCCTGGTTTATCCATATACATTTAATTGTTGTTGACATTAGTGTATACTAATGCTTTGTCTAAATCACAACAGCCAACATAAGAGTAATAGAAGACAGTCAATGATATACACAGATGACAGAAACACATATTTTCTGATTATTAAGTCTCTCTGCAATATCTTTGAATAGACTTCTATTTATTATCTGAATGATAGCTGATGCTATCTAGTCAAAGTATTTGACATAATGATAATATTAAGTAAGGCTATATATGGAGAAAATACATACATACAGTAACATGTTTTATTCATGAAAATCTTTGCTTTATAATATATATCTATAAAATCAGATAAAATAAATATAATAATATTAGTATTTTAATTATTATAGAGGGTATTCTAGAAATATTTGTCATATATATTGTACATATGTGGAACTTTATCTGGCTCCAACAGATGCCAGTGTTTATCTTAGCTTAACTTTTTATTTGTAATTTTCTGATTACAAAAAATAATGATAAAAATAGAAGACATTAGTTAATTAGTAAATAGTATAGGATAATAATTATAGTATTGTGATATTTATTAAATTTTGTGTGATTATGCTATGAAAAGTCAATAGATATATGATAATTAGTTTGATAAGAGATGCAAGATAGTAAGTTTGCTTAAAGGAAATATTAGGGATAGTTTAAATTAATAAATAAAATTAAATGTATAAAGTAACTATCGTTTTATTCATTTTTAATCTATAACATATAATAAATTGATATTATAAATAAACTAGAATAAATAGTATTAAATTGGCTTAAACATAATATGTAAATTAATCTTAAAGCAGTCTTGTAATATTTAAATGTTTAATTTAACTTAGCATTTAACCTATAAAGTCATTTTTAAATATAATATTCATTGGTATTTTTATTTTTGTAGTTTTAAATAAGGTGTAAATAATTAGAAGAGTTCAGTTTAATAGGTCATCTTTGTGTGTGTGTATATGTATGCATGCAGGGAGATAGGTGAAATGTGTGAGTAAATAACAATTTAATTACAATATTGATTAAAAACAAATGAATGAACAAAAATATTAAAATTGAATATTTAACAGTTTTGATAGTTAAAACTAGTTCTAATTTTTGTATTTGTTTTATTTTATGTAATAAAATATTGCTTAAAATGTTACATAAAAAAGTTAATAGTTAACTATTGTTTAAAAACCATTAATGACCATGTGAGTTCAAATAATTAAATCAATTGTGTCAGTAATCAATTTCACAGCTGATCTGTCAAAGATGTTAAAGTTAAATTTAAAATAACTTGATTGGTTTTTAAATGAAATTGACAATTGGAAGGGATAGAAATTATCAGATATAAATAAAGGTTTTATTCGTATTAGGTGTGTGTGAGCTGCTCTTGAAAACTTTACTTTTCTTTAATAAAAAAAAAGTTGTAATTTTTTTTTAAGTTTATTATTGTCTTGTAGAAAATAAAAGTATGTTTAAAAATTAGAACTACTTGTTTTAAAATTGCGATGAAAAACTGCTAAATTAAAGGTAAACCCATTTATTTGATATTAACTTTCAGTTAAAATTTAAGCTATAGTGACCAAAATGTTCAAAGGAAGTTTTGCATCTCTTATTTATGTATTGCCTGTCTTTTATTTATTGGAAACTGAAATTAAGATACAAACTGTTAGTATTTATATGGCTAAATATCTCTACTGTACTGAACTATTTTAGCTGGAGGACACTTAGTATTTATCTAATTAAATTAAAATATAAACGAAGAAAATTGAAAGACATTATAATGAACTGTATTATAGTTACAAATGTGCCAATCTCCTTCTTATAACATTTATTCAAAGTTAATGTTAAGTCTGAAATTTATTACTGATACCTAATGTTGACTTTAAAATATGCTCTTATTTTAATAATGCTTATTTCTACAATGTTTTTAGAAGAAAGAAATATACTGTGCTAAAATAAGGAATAATTAATTTTATCTGCCAAGCATTAGTATAATTTTTATTAACTTTTCCTACTGTTCAACTAAAAGGTATTGAATATGAGATATTAATTATCCACTTCCAGAAACTGTTGGACAAAATATTGTAAACTACAATTAGTTAAGGATGAATTTTTAAATGATAATGAACTAAAAAGTTTATTGCTTATACCTTGACCTAAATGAAAATAGTTTATTTTAGCTAATTGAAAACAGATGAAAATATGAACTTTAAAAAAAAATAATTCCCATCTTATGCTAAGCAGTGGGAAGAGAAAGTTATTTGGAAATAGAATTTTAAAATACTGGATGATAAATAATTAAAAAAAAACTTTAAAAAAATGTTTTCTTTTAAAAGAGTAAAACGGAATTTAAAAAGAATAAAGCTTTATTATTTAACATGGAAACCCAGGATCCTATAAAGAAATGTAATCAGCTGAAGAATTTATTTTTCCAATGCCGGCCTATTCTTATTATTTCAATATTTTAATATTTAGAATATTTTTAAAGGAAGAAAGTAAAAGTATCTTTAAAGAACTATTAAACATGTTTCGTTTTCTTTTAGAAATCATTGCCATGCTTATGAATATTTTGACTAGAAGCTTTGAATACCATCAGATAAACTGGTCTCAATAAATTATCTACATGTCTAGAATGGAAAAACCAGAATGGAGCTGAAACTATGAACTTAAGTTACTGTATTATTCTTTTTTACTGTCTGTTTTATTGAGGTTTTTTTAAAAAAAGAAACCAAAAAAATATTTATGCTCTATATTTTGTTTTAAATTATGGGTAACATTATTAGCATAAATATATCAGGTAAACTAATGTTACAATTTTAATATTAATGAGTTTTATTAGAATGAGTAAATATTTTTGCCATTCTCAGGTAAATTATATACTATTATATTTATTAAGCGTTTTACAGGTTATTAATTTATATTTGATAATTTCATTCACAGAGATTTAAATATCTCAGTCTTAGCTTATTTATATGTGGAATGTTTTACTCGGTATTATTTTAAATCAGCCAAAGAAGTTTATCAGAGAGTTTTCATTCAATTGTTTTATAAATATTACTTTAATAATAACTGCAAATATTTTTTATATGCATTGAGAATTAATATTCTCACATTTAATTTGCAATCTTTGAAAGTCCACTAGTCACTATATTTTTAGTATTTAATATTTTATTATGCGTGTATTGTGCCTTTGCCTAAAGTATTTCTTATAGTAGTCGTTTGACACAGTTTTGCTTTGTTGGTTCTTACATTGAATATATATGTGTCATATTTTTAAACTTCTTAGTGATAACTTAATTAGTTCATGTGAAGTATATATTTTGTCATTAGTTAAGTATCTGTTAGTCTCATAGAGTTAAGCTTTGTTAATTATTTTGAGTATGCTTAATGAAGTAGACAAGGTCCTCCATCCTTATTGTATTGTATTTCCATGAATTGATAGTGTTTGTGCCCATAGAGGATTATTATATTGTATTTTTCAGTGATGATTATCACATTTATAAGCATTGGAATCCCATGAGAGAGGATCATGCTTTCCTGATGCATCTGTCCTGTTCCTGATGCACTGTAGGCAAGATCTAGACATCCTATTTTCTGCCTCAAAGTTAAGTATTTTGAAAGCCACCACATTCTTTTCCAGCTCTGTGGAGCCCATATGTTTTTAGATTTTGGCCTATCATTCATGATGAATTAATGCTAGTTCCACCACAGTAGATGATGTTGCATTTGTTTTAGATATGTGATGACAAGATATGTTTGTTTGAGGAACTTTGTTTCTTCAGGTTGTAGTTAGCTATTTTAATGCTTATAGGTATATCAATGTTTGAATTGTGTTGCCATGATAGTTTTATTATTCACAAGCCAACCAACAATAATTTATATTTATTTTAAGTATATTAAATTATGCATATGGTGTAAGTGGCAATTCATACATACTAATTTTAATATGTTCATCCAGAGTTTTCACCGCTGGAATTGTAAGTCTTTGAAATCTTTAATTTTAAAACACTTAGAGTAAGAATTTTATGTGGACAGAATTATTTAAAAGTGTATAAATGACCTCTGATGAATGAGTGGTCCATATATCTAATTTAATTTAAACTTAGCTAGAAATTTGATTAAATATATCACTAGCTATATTATTAGTAATATCAGTATAACTAGTGGTAATAGTTTTGAAATGTATGCTGAATATGCTTATTCCAGCTCAGCGTTTGTTAAGCTCAGGATTATAAATTTAAGCTTCTGATGTGTTTTTCTGATTGTTAGATAACACTACCATATTAATAAATATGCTAATAAAAATAGAATTGTGCTTATTAAACTTAGTCTATTTTAATTTACGTTTAAAGATTTTGAAATCTCTGATTGTTTAAAAGAGATTAGAGTTAGTATACAATAGCCTATGCTTGCTATTGTAAGTATTTGTTATTTTAGTATTTTGTTTAACAAAACAAATAATTTTAAGAGTTTAAGAGGGATATTCAGTAACAGTATTCAGAGAAATTGTTATATTATTTTTGTAAACCAAAAATAAATATTTTAAAAATCAAAATATTTGTAAAAGATTCCAGCGCTACATTGGCAATGCTTGTAATAAATTTTGATTGTTAATATTTTCTCATTCTTTTAAATAATAAACCATGTTATTATTATTTCAAAAAGTTTTGTCTCTGTTTGTTTTACTTTTATATGAAAATATTATTGTCTTGGGTTCCAAAGTTCATTAAAGCTTGAGTTCCACAGTTCATAAAATTTTTCAGTTCAAAAGTTCATAAATATATTATAAAGTTATAAAAATATATTTTGATACTGGTTTGAATTATAAAGCTATGCCAATTTAAGAGATTCTCAGATTGAATCACAGTAACAGATATTTACATTATATCAGATATTTAATTAAATGCACATTTAAAAGTTGATTTTTAAGTTAACATTATATCTTATCAGACTGAAGATTGTGCAATATGAGATTAAGAATATTAATGCTTCAGAAGATTATTTATTATTTTCTGATATTTTAAAAGCTGCACATTATCTTACATTAACTGCACATTGTTTATCATCATTTTATATTTTTAGAATTTTACATCTGCATTTAAGGTCTTTAGTAGGTTGTATATAAGTATGGTGAATGGCTTGCCCTTTTCCTTGCTCAAGTAATATCTTGGGTAATAGGCCATTATTAGTTTAAATTAAAATTAATTCATTAAATTTTTAAATTAATACTTGTTTTTGTTTATTGTTTCATGATTGAACAATAAGTTAGCAAGCTATTTTATGGTCGCCAAGATATCACTCACTTATTTATTTAGCCAAACAATTATTTAGTAGGCATCTTAAACTGTTATTTTGCACAAGAGTTTAGTATTAGAATCCCTGAGATTGTTTACCCTTGTTGCATTATTAGTTTAAATTTAATGTGATAGACTTTCCAATCAAAGTATAATTTATTCTTATTCAGAGAGTGTGATTTGATGGTGGGCAGATTCCAATAACTATTAACTAATAATTTTAAAATTATCTTTTGTATTATTTAGTGGTAGATTATTAATATGCCATAATAGTTATATTTGCCTTAGTATTGGATTTGGTCTCTGTCTGATTATACATCTCTGAATTATCATCTCTTTTCTTAAATTTATTGTAACACCACTGAGTCAAGTCGTTAAGAGTCTCTATTAAATATCTTTCCATCTTTATTCCTTTCTCTCTCTAATAATAATAATTACTTTTCATTTCTCTCTCTTCTCACATATTATAATTTCATCTTTTCATCTCATCTTCATCTCTTCTAGATTAAGAGTCTTTCTACTACTAAATATAATTTATGTCTCTATCTCATCTTCATCTTCATTTCTATTCAATCTTCATCATCATCATCATTTCTTCTCTCTTCCTCTTTCCATCTTATCTTCATATCTCTCTTCATCATAATCATCTTTCCCTATCGTTCATCATCCTTCTACTTCATTACATCTTATCTCTTCATCACTCTCTCTCTCTCTCATTTCTCTTTCTTTTCTTTAATCTTTCATTTTCTTTACCCCCTTCTCTCTTTTATTTTTATTTTGGTTACTATATATATATATTAGTTGCATTACAGACAAGTGAATGCATAAATGATGAAGATTGTCAAGCTGATGATGAATTGAAAAGATGCATTTATGGCGAATGTGTATGCAAAGATGGCGAAGATTCAGAAGGAAAATGCATAGAAAGTAATTTCTTTTATATATTATTAATTATTTTCTAAAAATATCAAATATATACTTTTTAATATTTTGTTAGGAATAGCTTTGTTGCTAAAGTGTTCATAAAAGATTTGAACTCAGAAAGTTTTGGAACAATATCAATTTTAATATTGTCATCAAACATTATTTCCAATTATTATCAATTCACTGCAAAATGAAGATCTCTCCAAATATAATCCAATATCTCTAAATAATAATCTTTCTTCTCTACTTTACACCAGCAAACTTTCTTATTTTATCTATCCTTCTCACATAGGTCTATTTGTAATTTTTTTACTAATCTCTTGGGATTCGTTGTAATATTTCAACTGTCCATCTCAATATCTCTTTTAGATATGTGAAGTCCAATTTCATTCCACACTTTTCATTTTTTGAATGATGTCAATGATAATTAATTGCCTTTCTCTCACTCATGTATTTCATTATCAACCTCGTTTTATTACTCCTAACATACATTTCTCAATACATCATTTAGGGTCCTACATCAGTGTATTGTTTTTATTCAAATATCTAAGCCCCAGAATCGTAAGCAAAATTGAAAAATAAACACATTTTTTAAAAACTTTCCAAACATAAGGTGCCTGGGTAGGAGTGCCAAAGCACAAAACCATGGTCAGGGGTTTGGGGGGAGTTCCTGTGTTAGAGATATTTTAAATGCTGGCTCTGGCTAGCATTTATCACAAAGCTTGTTGAGGAATTGACAATCCTCATTGTTTATAACTGGCAAGCTTAACAAGATAGGGTCATGTGATCTATGACTCTTATTTTGACTATTTAATACATTTTGTTGTTTCAGATTTATAAATTATATTCAAAACCGAAAATTTCTGTTTTTAAGGATTTTCATATTGGATTTATTATGCCCTAACCTGAAGATATTGGTTATGAATGGTAAATAATCCCTTTATAATAAATATACCTTAATTAATATAAAGAAATATATACAGCTAAAAATGTAGTATTACACAATATAACTACAATTTAATATGAATGATTTACCGTATAACGTAATAAGTATGTTGTTTATCAACTAATAATGAATGCAGTTGCTCTTTATACCATATTGTTTATGACTTACATATCTCATTACCCCCGTAATGAATCATATCCACAGAGTTGCACCATATAGTTTTAATCTATTCTCAGCATCTGATTGTTATCACATAATTTAGAAGTCCATTAAATAACAAAAAGTATAAAAGTTTCCAACTGTTCTGTCATTCCAGCATACATATATACATATATCAGTGACTATTATAAAAATAGCTATTTAGATTACAACAGCTACAACACTACAGTAACATACAGACTACAAGTAGTATCTCATACTCTCACTAAGAAGAGTAATTGTTTTATAAAATTATCATTTCAAATTAGACTGATTTTTTTTTTAATTTTAAGAATTTTTTATAATAGATACCAAAATGTTTGTATAAAATTGTTGACAAATAGAATTACATTTATTTAATGGGAGTCACTGGATTGTTTTCTTTCAATCAGTTATTATAATGAAATAAACTTGCTCTTTATTATAATAGACATTAGTTGCACTATAATTTATAATACACCTGGGTCTCATTTTACGCAATAGATAGGTTTATCAGAAAACACGCGCAAACGAAATTGTGCAAAAATAGACGTAACTTACCTTGAAAAAAGGGGAATATGGACTGTGATTTTTCAAAAGTCACATAAAAGCAAAGCACCAACGTAAAATTACTTTAAAATTCGCGCAAAAAAAAAATAAGAAAATAAAATATGACTAATAAAAAATTTCAAATTTGAAAAAAATTGATACAAGACAAACTTTTTAAACTATTTTTTAACTATAATATTTAATTTTATTCAAAACAATATGTATTTTTATGCATACATTTTTTATACACGTTTTAATTATTATCGCTATTTACTGATAAACAGGTTCATTTGCAAATTAGTTTTTGATTCTACACAAGAGGAAATACAACTAGCTCCAACTTCACTCTCATGTTGTGTTAATTGTTTTCTGGTGTCAACGTAATTAGTAATTAATCTTTGAGATGATGATTTTATTAATTGTTTATGAACGCCATATCCAGACATACAAACATTTAGCTCTCATTGGAATTTAAGAGCACGTTTGTGATTAGTGTCATTTATAAGAAAATAATTGGTAATACAGCATCGATTGATCCACGCCATAAGATGGCACTGTTGCTATGCTAAAGCACATAAATATGCTGTTTACAAGGCCGCTCATAGATCTTACAGCCTGTAAACTGTTCAACCGCTAAAGATGTTAAAGTGCACCCATTACCCCAACATCTGTAGTATGTCAAACATTATTAGCGACGAGTATGCAAGACTCTCTATAGACATTACTCTTAACAATTGTACAGTGTATGATGTAAAGGTGTGTTTATTTTGAAGGACCAAAAGTATATTATAAGGTTGTTTTTTTTTTTGTCTTTGGAGTTTTTTTTATTATTTTGGTTTGTAAAAATTGTAACGATTTTCCAAATGCCCCTGGTTTCGTTGTCAGGGGTCAGAATTTAGGAAATGAGGAATATTACTCACAATTCAGCAAAGTTCATGATCAAGTTGTGCACTTTCCGAGACGTTTTCGAGATCAAAACATTTCAATGGCAGATGATTGTCCAGTGTTTCGATTTGTAGATTTGCCTACTACAGAAGCAGATGCAGTGGCCTTTCTTCAACAGAGAAATATTCTCCTCACCCAGAAGAACTACCTTTGTGGTAATTTAATGAGAGTAAGGTGTAGTAAACCCTGTCAAATGGAATGTGAATCGCGGCAATGTCGAAGGTGTTCTATCGATCATGGAACGTGGTTTGAGGGCTGCTGAATGTCTTTTTTGAAAGTATTACGGCTAATATATTACTGGAGCCGGGATGAGCTCACAGTAAAGCATATGGCAGGTGCATTACAAATGTGTGAGAATGCAGTAAGGCATGTGACCATAGCTATTAGAGAACTGTGTCGAGAAAGCCTTACATTCACCGAATCAAAAAGATGTAAAGACCCATCATTAATTTTTCAAAATATATAAATTAATTTTTGATGTAATTGTTGTTTTTACGAATAAAAACATTAAATGAACCCAAAAATAAAAAAAAAGGATATGAAAGTTGTTTAAAAAAGCACAAAAAAAAGAAGAAAAAAAAGTTATTTAAAAAAAAAAGACCTAATCAAAAGCGAAAAAAAAAAGTTACTTTAAAAAAAAAAAAAAGACCGTAATCCAATTTTGTTAAACAACAAGTTTAAAAAAAAAAAAGGTTTTAAAAGATGTATTAAAAAAATAAATTTTAAATCAATTTATTTATTTACAAAAAAAAAAAATTTGGTCCAAAAAAAAAAAAAATCCAAACCCAAACAAAAAAAAAACACGATAACATTACAAAATAATAATAATAATCAAATCAGCCTGGTAACATTATATCTATTCGTTTTTCAGTAGCAACTGCACCATCTTATGGCATGGATCAATCGATGCTGTATTACCAAATAATTTGCCGATTAGAAAGTTGAAGACCTTCTCGAATCATTTTTGAAGTGAAAGGAACAGGTTCCATTTCTGTTTCATCATCCTTTTCTACATTTTCTTCTGTATCTAAACTTTTATTTTTGTCTTTAATTTTTTAATTTTCAATTCTGTTTAAAAATCAAATTTCATTTCACTGCTATTACTCACCTTTTAAAAATAAACTTGCAGACACTAAATGATTAATAATTGATTACGTTCTTTTTTAAAAAGCAAAAACAGAATGTGATTTAAAATGCAAAATTAACACGCACAATGTTTGAACAAATTTACATTATAATCTTGTAAAATTTAATGTGTGTATACATAAAATGTGGAAATCATGATTTTAATTTCATTATTGCATAAAATCTTATTATTATAAAGCACTGAAAATATTAAAATTACTAAGATGAAAGTCGAATACCAATAATGTGCTATTACTTTCAATATAACATAAGTGCGCAAAATTTATTATTTAAAGTAATAGCGCATTATCGAAGTTCGACTTCCGGTAAAATATGGAATCGTGTAACTTCAAAATTGTGTTAAATAAGTCCGCGTAAAAAGAGACCCAGGTGTATTTGTCTTAAAAACTAAAAACAAATAGTAATTATTTCCAAAAGATAAGAAAATTTATAGCCATTTAAATTATTAGCAATATGAGATACTATTAAATCAGAAAGGTGAGGCTAAAATTTATACTCTGCAAGCAATGATGAAATGACTTATTTAAAAATAGAAGCACACTACATCTTTTTTAATAATGTTTTTATTTTACTTGCCACAACAATTTTCACATATTTAAGAGAATGTGTATAATTTAAAATGCGATTTAGTTTAAATTATAAAACAATTTTATACATTATTTTGCTTAGATTGCATATATGGTCGATTGCTATTTTTTAAATTATTTTAAAATTTTCTGTAAAAATTATATCACACGTGAATTTAGTATGCCTGGATGATGAAATCAAAATTTTTTTAAAGACAATAAATGTTTGTCGAAATATATTTTAAATTGTAAACAAGATTTAATCATCCGTGTTGATTGCTAAAATCTTGTGGGAAAGTAAATGGCCAAATACAAAAAAAAAAATCCTATTCATGGATTAAAGCAAAAGCTAAAAGTTATTTTGGTCTGTAAAAATATCAAATTTTAAAGATGCTAATTGCTAACTTCACTGGGAAAATTTTGTTTATTATAAATGTAATTTCATCACGAGCAAATGCAAATAGGCTGTTTTTTGCTACTTATATACTCAGTCAATTTTTAAAATGGTCTGTAAGCCGAATCAACGCCGATTTGAATTTTAGGATGGCTGAATAGTTAGGCAGATTGTGCTGTTTCTCACAACTGAGGAATGGTGATCTTCATCTCTTATGTGACAAAATGATACAAGCCAACATAGCGATAGATAACCTTCCCGATAGAAACCTACTGCAATAATACTTAAAGTAGAGGATTGATGCCTGTCCAGAGAACAAAGCCAAGAGACAAGCTGCTGCCAAGAAGTTAGCTAATAATCTTTACGACTACCGCAAGAGCTCTCACATGAACTTTATTAATTTTCAAAACTATAGCTATAGTAAATTTAAATAAATGCCAGTTTAAAATCTAATAGTTCAAATTTTTCTTTACTTCAACCTGTAAAACCAATAATAAATACTCACTTGATTTACTGTAAAATATCTCTGTAAAATCTATTATCTCCAACTTGCTAAATAGATAAACTTAATAATTATTTTTTTAATTAAATTCTGTTTTACTCTAGTATTTACAGGGAAATCTATACTCTTTTACATATTTAAGTTCTTAATATTTCATCTAGATATGTGACGATATGCCAAGTATATTTTGAACCAGTGAGTGCATATATTTTAATAATTTTATCCTGAAGATAATATTTCTATCTTCAGTGTAGTAATTATGATATAACTCTTAGTTATGTTACATCCGAATTGCTGGTTCGAAATTAAAATTCATTAATTAATAACTGATTGCCTTGCGATCATTGGAGTAATTTAAATCAACTCTGAATTAGATTTCATATATAATTGTTATGATTTGCTTTGCTATACTGGTAAATTATGATTTTAAAGCATCGTTTTATTTAATTAATAATAAAATTCTGGTAAGGATGATATTAATAAGGTATATTTGTTATTTTCATTAATTCCGATTCTCTTAAATATGTTTTTCCTTATCTTTTCATTAAATCTGATTAGAGGTGCTAATTAATTGTTTGTTAAACGAAGGTATTAATATATTTAAGTAACCCATCTCTCTTTATAGCATATTTTAAGTGCCTATAGGGAATATATGTAGGGTTAGTTCGACCAATTCTTTCTATAATATATGTTATTCGGGATTTATCTGAAATTAAGACAACCTTTAGTTAGATAGATGACGATGCGGATCATTATCAAGCTATATTATTAGGCTGGGATATTAAAGAAACTTAGTATACAGTTGCAATATTATCACTATCGTAATAAAATTATATTTTTGGCTAGCATTGTTATTTATTACATGGCAAACCATGATATTAAATGAATATTATGTTGATATATTAAATGCTTACATGCATAGATTATTTGCTGAGCATGAAAGAAATGAGTTGAACACTGTATTATCCCGGACTGATAACACCTGAAAGTATCTATTTGATCTCACTGTCATCCCTAAATAGAGTCATTTAATTTATTTTGTTTTTCATTACTAATAATTTTAATAAAAGTATTTAAATTTATCCTGTCTTCATTATTCTTTTATCATATCCCAATCCAATCCACTTACTTATTAATAATATTACCAGATATTACCATACAAAATGTCAATATTATATTAGCTTAGCCATTAATAGAAGTTTATTCCAGTTTTATATTATACATGTGTGGTTAGCCTTAGGGTCTCATGTTTCTCCCTGTTCAGAGCCATCTCATGATTAAAATTAAGGCCTGTGTGTAACCTCAGAAATATTACTCATATAGTGTTAAATCACAGAGTACTGATGAATGAGTTGGAGCTTGATTCTGACTCTGGATCTTACTTTCCCATTTTGATCAGTTTTAGTGTGATGGACTCTGAATTTTGTTACATGAATGTACAAATCTGACCATTACAATATAAATAATACATTATCAATATATTTTTATCTACCAAATGTTTTTAACATTCTTAAGTTCTTATTGTAAATTAGATTTTAGCATTGTGTAAACTTCTTATAATCAACCAATAATGAGTTGGTCAATTCATTCTTGGCTGTATATAAAAACAATTCAACTGTTGGTAAAAAAAAGTTGAAAGTCAACTGAAATTCCATAATTAAAAAAAAATGTATAATAGTTTGTTCTTTTTTATATTTAGCAAAATACTTGAGTTTTTTTTATGTTTTACAAAATAGCTTATATACACTAATGTACTTATTATTTTTACTATACTATTGTATGTGCCACTTATTGGATCGATTTTGTGAGATTGAATATGTACATATTTTAGTGAATTTTTTAAATTGAATTTTAATTAAAGCTTTTGAAAGTTTTATTGAATTTTTCTACAGAAGCACTCATTTTGTTCAATACATGGATGCTTTATCCCTGTCTGCAAACTATATTGAAATTAATTTGATTTTTGTAAACTAGGGGCATGTTCCAGTTGTAGTCATTGTGGTTAAAGAAGATAGTTCATAATTTTGAAACCAAACATTTATTTGTTTTTTAATCCTTACAATAAAAAAGGAACCAAATCTTCTATACAAAATTATGTGAGGATTCAAGTGTCATGATCAATTAATTATCACACATTTTTTAAAAAGAAGTTACATTTTTGCTTTTCTGTAAAATAAAAAAATGTTAGAAATTTTCTTGAAACTTCAGAAGTAATTGTTACTTTAAGAACAATTGTTTTTAAAACATGCTAAATTATCCTATATTACTAGTGGTACTAATAACATTCTATATACATTTTATAAGTGAGAAATATATTCAGAGTATAAATCTACCTTGTGGAAAAATAATTACATTGTTATTTTTGATACCAAAATATGCCTATATAAAATATCATATGTGGATTCACTATCTCTCATAATAACTTATTTATTAACTAAACAAAACTATGAAAACTATTAACACATGCATAATTGGGAAATAAACTTCAATATAACATTTTCAAGAAAAGAATGATAACATAAAAATTTTCTTAAGATGCCATTGTTTGTTTTAAAAGAGAAATTTGAGGTTTCTCATGCCTGAAATAAATGTTCAAACCAGCTTTACAGTAGTTATTTTTAAAGCAAATTGATGCAAAAAAACTTATATTGGAAAACATTGGAAATAAATAAAATTAGTCAAATCTGAAAAATATTCCAATAAAATATTTAAAAGAAAATACTTCAATCTAACAACTACAGTAATAAACCTAAGACAATAATTTATTTAACATCGATTTTTTCCGATAAAAGCCTTTGTTTAAAATATTTTATTAGAAATCAGAACTTTTAAGAAAACAAAGTTTATTTAAAAAATAATTATACATTTTTATTGTAAACATAAATTATATATGACTTTTATATAATTATTTTATAAAATAATGTCTAATTGTTTTTATAATTCCATTATTATAGAATATAATTATGCCACACATTGAAGGAAATATTATTATTGATAATTTTATTATTCTTCAATTTTTCTATAAAGAGGAGAAAAGGTGACATACATAAGAGATTCTAAAATTAATCCCGTTTGTGTGTGTAAGATGTAAAGTTCTTTTACTTATTTATGTTAGAGAAAAGTAAAATAATTTCTGCCAGATTAGTTTTAATGTTAGCAATAATTTTGATATTTAAAGTTCACATAAAATTGATATATTAAATTCACTTCTAGAAATTACAGTTATGGAATTGTTTTCATCACCTGAATATTGTTTGTGATTTTTCATCATAAATGAATTATTTCTTTTTACAATATTTTGTTTCTGAACATAGTTTTGTATGTTATCTTTGCTTTTTTTTTTTGTTTTGGACTTGTGTTATGAAAATACTTCTGAATTTTTAAGATTCAAATATTTAATTTTTAAGTCTAAATTGTACTGCATCTATAATATTATCAGGTTTTTTCTATAACTAAGTGCATGCAGATAGATTATAATGAGAGATGGTTTAAGATCATCATCATTTGTGCCATGTTATTTGATGATGGAGAATAATATAATTATTATTACATGTACTCTTTAAAATTAAATAGTTTTCTCTTTATAAATAACTTTATTGAAAAAACATATGTAAGAATGATACAATTGTAAATCAAAAATAATAGTTATCCATGTTGCTCATGTAACCAGATGGTCTGATGTGGTTACTGGTGTTGTTTAATGCAGCTTAATCAGGCTCCATCTGGACGAGATAATTCTGTCCTTATGGCGAAATTCCTTCAACTTGGAAATGAATGTGTCTTCAGGCTTGGGATGAGGAATGGTAAACTTGTGACATCTGTCTATCCAGGTGGCATAAGTGATAAAGGTCGAGAGTCTTGAGGTGACATAATCCCTGGACAGGAAGCAGCTCTTGATATTTAATATTTTGTTCAGGGAAATGTGGTAGTTGTGAGTAATGAATGTTCTGATTTTGTCATATGCTAGGCAATCATTTATCATGTGATCAAAGGTTTCTGAGGTTCTGAGGCAGTTGTGACACATAGGATCTATGTCCTTGAAGAATCTCCTGTAGTGCAGGAACCAGTTCGTCTGGAGTGAATTCAGGTGGATTTTCACAAGAAAGTTTTGCAAATAAAATTTTATTGATAGCAAAAATCTAAGATTTAGTGCAAATATTTCCATTATACAGTGTTTTAATTTTCTTGATTAATGACAGAAATGTTTTTTGTAGTTAATAATCAAGTATAAAAATCTTAAAGCTCATACAATAGAAATATGTAACATCTGATTCTTAAAGAATCAGCTTTACATCCTTTTGATTAATCATCCAATATGGAATTATCTCTCTCTTCTCTTAAATTTGTTTGTCAAATTCACTGATAGCTACTATACTATTAAGGATAGGTTTCAGAAGTCTTTACAAAATTTGTTGAATATTATAAATTAATTATATAATTATGTATCTAGCTACCAGCTTAATTGCTTAGGGCATTAATAATCAGCAATGTTGATTATATAGAATACCACCTCATTTAGCATTATTCCAATGGTATGTGGTCATGTCATGAAATAGCTGTTTCATTATATGTTTGATAATGAAAGAAAAATATCACTTCGTCTGGGCTTTTATTAAGTAATAACCAATCCAAATACATCTTTAATTCTATTACAATTTCTATATATAGGCATGTGTACATTAATAAAAGTGTATATATCTCTGTTATATGCTTGTTAGTCAAAAAACAAAATATACATTTTTTAAAAGTTATTATATTATATATCATAAAAATAAATTAGTATATTATTATTTATAACTCTGATAAAGACAGAGGCAAATCTCACGGTACAGTAGTGTGACAATCCAAGCCAGAGTAAACAATGGCAGCAAGAATATTTGTTCTTAAAATTCCTATCTATTGTCCACTTATTCAATATCCCTAGACTAGTTTCTAGCTTGTGGCTTATACTGAGGAGCCTTGGATCTGAGAGCACTGCACCTAGATCTTAGGATCTAATGAAACCTTCCAGCAGCCATCTTTTACTTTATGAGCTAACTATACAGTTTTGAGTTCAAAATGAAAATACAGTATTGTTTTCAATTCAAGCTTATAGCTTGTATAGTCATTTAGGTCTGAAATCAGTTCACATCCATAATTTGTGATGTCTTTTGTTCTTTAATAAACCACAGTCACCATAATCCTATTGGTCGGGAATGGTATTAAACCACTAAATATTTTATGATCACCATATTTTATGCTTACACATGCTGTTTACACAGGGACAAAATTCTCCATATATTAGTGCTACAATGCAAGCCAAAATAATCAATACGGAATTTATGCACAAACATTCCTGCATCTGTTGATTACTCTGGTTTGCACTGCAGTGCTATTGTATGGAGCTTTTTTGCCTCTGTGTAAATACCGTGTATAAGCATAATGTATGGTGATTATAAGATGTTTAATGGTTTAACTCTGATAAATAATGTTAGACAGTAAATATAATATTGTAAACAACTAAATGGCATTGATATAAAAGAAAATATTTGCGTACATTGCTTGTTTAAATATTAAATATGTAATATATTATTATTATTCATTTATCCATTCTATCTAAATATAGAAGCTTACAGTCTTATTTACGGGAACGTTTAAAGGAAAAAAACAACTTAGGAAATCATTTAGTTGAATTTTCAACTATCATTACCGTATGTAAGACCTGTACGTTTCTATAAATTTAATGTAAATAAATAAAATTTAATAGATAAAAGCTATTAAAGATATTTCTTAATGATAATGTATTTTTTAAATTTATTACATGGTAGTTCAACGTTTATCGATATCTGGCAAATACTGCAGTTCTAATAATGAATGTCCAAAACACAATCTGTGCCAGAAGGGAAGGTGTAAATGCGATGGTGTAGTAGAAAAAGATGGGTCATGTAAAGGAGGTATAATAATTATATGTTCAGTATTAAGTATTTATTTATTTATAAATTATTTTATCAAAATTATGAACTACACAATCAACAAATGTACAAAAGATTCTGAACAATAGTCAAGCATTGGTGGTCGATAGGTCAGCGTCGGTTGCTTTACAAGCAGTTGTCCCGGATTAGCGGGTTCACTTCCCGGCTGATGCTATGACACATGGGAAAGAAAAAAAGATTTTGAACAATATCAAATTAGTAATAATTATTATAAAGTGCCATAATATTATTATACTACCATAGTTCCTAAACTTTTTAAATAAAACTTGAGCTTTAGGCAAAAAAAGTTGATACGTCTATTGTTTAGTGTGACTTTGACAAAAAATAATAATTTAACTGACTATTGAAGCATCGAAATTATTCTGTAACAACTGTCTTTTAAAGGTATTTCCTTAAGGCGACTGTTCAAAATTTGACCTCAATAGAATAAACAGTAATAACTTCATAAAGGATTCTTAAGCTGTGTAAAGGATTTTAACACTAATTGACACATGTATGTTTGTGCCTGTAAATGTGCTTGTGTATCTAATAAATTGTCAAATATATCTAAAAAATATTTAACTAATCAAATCTGTCATATTTATGAAATATATTCCTAACCCCATAACAAAAATTTTGAGCCACCGTTTTGTATAAAGTTTTTCTGGTTAATTTCTTTCATTGAACATATATTTTATAAGAAACTCTCATTTGTCAGCTGATCTAAAAATATGAAACATTTGCATGTCCGTATAGAAATATAGTTAGGATTATATACATATTATTTAATTATAAATATTTTTATTTTAGAATGAATATTTTAGCAGTCAGCTATATATATATATGTATATATGTGTGTGTGTAAAATAATACTCATACAAAGTTTAAATATAAAATATAATATAGAAACAAAACAAATGAACTCCTTTTTAAATCTTGCTTTTTATATGATTATAATGATGATAAAGAAATCCAACGTTTCGACTATTTCATATAGTCTTTTTTCAAGGTACACTAAAATAAAATATATATAATAATAAATATCACATATTCCAAAAAAAAAAAAAAAAAAAAATAAATAAAAGAAAAATAAAAAAAAAAAAATGTTAAATTACAAATTACAAAATATATTCATAACTAAATTTACCTTATCTCCCACTCCCTTTTTTTATTACAAACAATCACAACCCAAATACAAACATTTTATTTTATTTTTTATTATATATATATTATAATGATCCAGAGAAGGGAGACTAAACGTAAACTGCATTACAGGGCGCCACTAGGCATTTGAACCTAGAAAAAAATATAAAGTAGGCAGATACATAAGTAAAAAAAATATATATATATTTTTTTTAATATTTTGATTCCAGTCGTTAGCCCATGTCACTAGCTCAGTGGAATAGCAGAGATTTAATAATATAATATCTTATCTAATTATATTTCAATATTAACAAAATAAATAAAATAAGCCACTGCCAGTAATTAACATACAAACATTTATTTACACATATATATATATATATAAATATGCAAAACCATAAAACAATACAGTACTAGATTAAATTCAAAATTTTATCAAAATACACAACCATGGTTTCATCTACTACAAATAGACCTTCTCAAGTGAAAATCAACCCTAAAGGAAAACATATATATATATATATATATAAATATAACATTATTATTTTAGCATGTTTACTTTAACATTTAACATTATTTTTAACTTTTATTTTAGATTTTAATTTACATTTTAATTTTTATACTATTATAAGTTCGCACAGATGGGTTTATAAAAGTTTGTTTTAAATGTAGAGTATATATCAGTTACATAGATTACACAGTTAAAAAACATTTCAAAATAAACATAAACAATCAAAATATAAAATCATTGGTGGAATTGCATGAGGGAATTCGAAGGAAACCCAGTAGCATTCATTGTAAGATGCCCACATTAATACCAATAACTTAAAAGACATCCAAATAAATACATTTTAGATACTCACTGTAAGGTATCATTATTTACCGAATGTCTATATATTTTGATCAAATATGAAAACCAAAACATAATTAACCGATAACGAATCCATGCAAACGTATATACCCAACTTAAATTTAATGCATTTTTATTTAGTGTCGAGTATGAATAGACTACACAGATTTGCATTTGAAAATAAAACATTCTAACCCTATTTAACCTTAGGCTAAAAGTTCGCAGTCAAACTGGTGTCAATCTATCTGATACATCGATGTATTCAATGTAATACGAAATACGGCAGCACAAAAAGTTAAGAGAATAAATTGCCTCTCATCAGATAGGAATACTACATCTATCTGACAAGAAGAGCAATAAAAAAAAACTCCATAGAAAGGAACTGCGTTCTCCGTCTTATAATTCCTTCCATAGGCAAATGGAATTGTGCAGTGTATACAAGCGATTCTGCCCATAGCGAATCTTGCATTACATCTACTAATTACACCAATATATCCAATCCATTGACCTAATTCAACTATGAAACAAATAACCTAAGATTACCCTCCCCTAATATAACTTTACAAATCTATGTAGCCATTCACGCCCGACTTAAGTTTAACATTTATATAATTTAATTTATCGCAAAATAAAAATCATAAATAAAACTTAAAGAACAAACAAAAATAAATGGAAATGATTTTAAATAAAAAAATACATCAAATAACATTATTAATATTAATTTACGTTGGTCAGATAGGATTCTATTTGTATTATTTTTATATTGAAAGTTTTTAATTTAATGTTCATTAATTATAAAGTTTTTATGGTTTTAAACAGTTCATCTTTATATGTTCCTTGCCATTTGAACGTGGATTCCCATGCCATCCTAAAAATATTGGTATTCTGTTGGCTGTTTTATTTATTGATCCGGAGGTTTTTACATTAGCTGGTCCTCAATGAAGATAACGATGTTTCATTTCTTTTCTTTAATGACTGGAAGGAATTGAAAGTGCATCTTTCAATCCCTTCTCCTTCAACTCTGCACTAACACATATAGTCACCCTCCAAAATAATCCTTCACTCACTTTTTATAGTAGCCTTTCAGATCCAGTAAACATTACATCACGACGATGATGATAGTCCTTTCGCTGAGGTCCGATTTGAGGGATTTATTCATTGGCTGTTAGTTTCTATTGTTTTCTCCTATCTGACCATTGCTTATACATTTAAATGCCCAAGGCTAGTTTACATTTAACTAATTAAAACAATCATTTCCATTTTCTGATTACTTAATGTGTTTTCCAAAATTAAAGATATATTTTTATCTCTAAATCTTTTTAAGTTTTTGTTTTTAAAATACCTTTTCTATTTTTAATAAAGTTTTATTTTAATAATTTTTTTTTATCTGCGCGATTTTATATATATATATATATGAGTTTAGTATAGAATTTTAATTTTCAATTTTTACTTCTTAAAAAGGATGTTTAATTTGCGAACTTTTATTCTTTTCATGTTTACTAATAAAAAAACAATGTAACATCATCTGTGCTCATTACAATATATATATATATATATATATATATATATATATATATATATATATATATATATATATATATATATATATATATATATATATCTTTTAAAACATTTTAATTAAAACCTATTATTTAAAAATAAAATAAAATGTTTGAGTTTGGGTTGTGATTGGTAGTCATAAAAAAAAGGGAATGGGAGACAAAGGTAAATTTTTGGTTATGAATATATTTTGTAATTTAATATTTTTATTTTTTATTTTTTTTGGAATATGTGGTTTTTATTATTATATATATTTTAATTTAGTGTACCTTGAAAAAGACTATATGAAATAGTCGAAATGTTTGATTTCTTTATCATCATTATAGTCGTATAAAAAAGCAAGTTTTAAAAAGGAGTTTGTTTTTTTTTATATTGGATATTTATGAACTATTTTGAAAAGAAGAAGTGTGTGATTGATATATTAAATTATTTAAGTATAAAATTTTAATATTTGTTGTACCAAGTATACTTGTGACATCATATTCATAGTCATTATCATGAATATGACATGTTAATGTTGAAAGTATACTTGGAACAATAAATATATTTAAAATTTTATATTAAAACTCTGGATGAATATTATTTTTATATTAATATTTACAATGGCAGATTATGGAACATTATTTTATATACATATTAATTCTAATATTCTCACTGATAGATGACAATTTCATAGTATTATTTTCAGGGAATTCCACATAGTAAAAATAAAATAGCTCACTTATAAACAATGAAAATTAAATGATTGCCAGAAAAGTATCAATTACTATTTGATGGTTGTAAAACTAAACATTTTTTTCTAATAAGCTGTTATTGATCCATGACTTTTTAACAGAAGTAAAAATATTTTAGTTCTACCCCACGATATCATTATGATTTAAACCCAGAAAAATGATTCAAAAGTTCAGATTTTATTTTGAAATCCTGTAATTAAAAACTCATCTTCCCTAGAAAGATGTACATGTTAAAGTAAATGTTTTCATGGGTTTATTATAATGCCAATAACAGAAAATAAGGAATTATATTC